>JAJOZX010000087.1:1497500-1752500 GCA_023014485.1 Bathynomus jamesi | reverse complement strand
CGGATTCAAATTTTTCGGTTTTTATCGATTCGAATTTTTTTCCGATTCGGATTATTTCTTTTTCGATTTCGATCCGATTCGAATCCGATTCGGATCCAGGCCTAATTTTTCTTGATTTTTATGAGTCCATTTAATAAAATTATACCTATCATCGTTGTTTTAGTCAAGGGGTGGCTATTATTAATAAGTTTCATTTTTAATAAATAATACAGATAATTCTCAGTCTATTAACGATCTAAGTAATAACTTTAGATTTACTCTTAATAAGGTGCAAAAAAAAAATCATTCATATAAGCTAATTTATTAAACAATTAAGGCTCATATATACAAGAAATATTAATTATAGCATACATAAAAATTAAAATATGATAATAATACTTTAAGAAATATATCCACTGTATAGATACAAATTCACAAATTAAAATTAGCGCTGACAACTAAGATATTTTCAATGTTCGAAGGCAAAAGGTTATTTCTTTGAGGAGCGTGTGAAATTGTCACTCTCGGACAATACCAAAATTTAAGGATTAGGATTAGCACCTTAATGGATGGAGTATAGGATTAGTATGATTTTTGTCCGAGCAAACAGATTCTCGGAAAGGTCAGTCTTTACCTGTGGTGAAACCGGAAACGTTAATAAGCCTTATAAGTTATTTATGTTATAACAAAATTTTTAAAATCCGGATCCATATTTTTTATCGATTTGAATTCGAATTCGGATTCATCGTTTCTTTTCGATTCGGATCAAAATTTCGATTCAGATCCGCGCCCGTTTTTCGATTCGAATTTTTTTTTATTCGGATTTCTCAAAAAATATCGATTAATTCCGATTATCGATTCGAATCCGATCCGATTTCCCATCTCTGATATATATATATATATATATATATTATATACAACTAGTAAATCTTTGAGAGCTCACACACCACGCATCGAAGACAAAAAGAAGAAATATTGACTACGACTCTCTCAGCGTTTCAATACAAAAAAGAAGCGAGCTCCAAGAGTCAGGCCAGAGACTAGCCATTAATTGTACACGGTTTTGCCTAATTAATAAATCAAAAACACATTGCCAGAACCATAGCTACATAATCAATTTATATTTTATCAGCACCGAAATCGAAATTTTAATTTAATTGTTACTCCTACGTTTTCCATTTTGTATTTTCTTTACGAACTTCCGTTCTCTGAAGCTATCAATTAAGGAGTAACTAATAAAAATAATTTTTAATAATTTCATGGTTTCATAATTTTCTTTCATTCATTTTTATTGACGAAATGTGTGTAACCAGCCATGGGTAAAAGTCTGTTGTAACATAAGCAAATTTTGTTGTCGAAAGACATCAACGGAATTATAATAGCGATAATAAACTTCTTTTCGCTGGAGTTTTATTGTTTCGGACGTAGATATCATAAAGATTAACCTAACACGTTTATGAAGCGACCAAGTTTCATGGGCAATTGACTCTCAGCTTATCGTTTCTCTCAAGCATGTGTGAATTGTACCCGAACATAATTTTTCAAAACTATATTCCAGTTTAGGACGTCTCAATCTCGCTCTCTATTTGTCCCCCTTCCCTTTCTGGAAGAAACCTGTGCAATGGGGCAATCATTCTTTGATTAATGGGCCCACAGACTTTCAGTCACTAGCACAATTATTAACTATATTTAAAATCAATCTCACATTTTCGCTTTCATCATTTCCACGCATAATTTTTAAAAGGACAAGAGGGTAGGGGTAAACCCGTACCTTTAGTTTGATTGGGGATAAAAACTATTCCGATACTGATAAATTTATCTGACTGATAAAGCACATTAAAAATAATGCATCATAGCCGAAGTGAGTAGGCGCTCACTGCTACACATAAGCTGAGAATATACGCTATTCACTGCTAATTACGAATTATAGAATAGCATCTAGCATTCTTTTCTATAAAAATTAACAGTTAATTAGCTTTGAAATGGAGGGAATAGCAAATTTGATTGTCAAACGCGGATATTTTTATCCTACCCATCTAGCGGTATATCTATCTATCTACCTGTCTATCATCTATCTATCTGGCTGTCTAACCATCTATCTATCTATCTATCTGCCTGTCCTTTCATCTATCTATCTGACTGTATATCATATATCTGTCTATCCATCTATCTATCTCTCTGCCTGTCCGTTCATATATCTATCTGACTGTATATCATATATCTAGCTGTCTGTCTATCCATCTCTCTATCTATCTATCTGCCTGTCCGTTTATCTATCTGACTGCATATCATATATCTATCTGTCGGTCTATCCATCTATCTATCTATCTGGCTATCTATCTATCTGACTGTATATACATCTATCTATCTGGCTATCTATCTATATATCTGACTGTATATCCATCTATCTATCTATCTGACTGCATATCTATCTATCTATTGGTCATGTGCGGTGGAGAGCGCAAGAGAAGAACTCGCTCCTCCAACAAGCCGATGCTGGAACAGGGACCATCAAATTGACCTTCATGTAAAGAGAGAACGACGCACGGAAGCGCCGCGTATCTCAGAGATACTTAAAGCCATTTAAGTTGAAATAAATGAATACGTATCAACTAGTGCTACATTGTACAACTTTAACCCTCTGAACCCATAAAGTTTACACGTATTTTACAATCAGTGAGACTCCCAGCTAATTTTTCAAATTTTTTTTCCAGTTTCAGATGAATTATTTTCAGAGGATTTAACCATACAGAACATACTGTATTTGTAATAAACAATCACGGGAATCCGTTAGTTTTAAGCGAGGCACTCTATAACCGTTTTCCAATTTAAGTATCCAATGTTGGTAATTCCTACCAAAAGTAGGTGGACAGTAGGGTGAATAGGGTTTGTGTTATATTATATTATAACTATGGTGTTCATTATAACTATGGTGTTTGTGTTATATTATATTAAATATTATAACTAAATTTATTTAAATTTAATATTTTTTCTTTTCAGATAGTTCAGAGAACCCATAATGGCAAATAATCTAAATACTGATGCCAGAAAATGGGTGTTAAAAGAGTATTGGAAATCTCAAAATACTGAAACTGTTAGAACAAAATGGGTTGAAACATTTGGTACTCAAGCCCCAAAGAGACAAACCATTTACCGCATTCGTGACAAATTTGATGCCACTGGCTCAATTATTAATGCCCCAAGAACTGGTCGACCCAAAACAGTTTGCACAGAGGACAATAAGCAACTTGTTGCCGAAGCATTTGTTCACAGTCCCAAAAAGTCCACCAGAAGAGCCACAGCAGAACTGAACATTTCACAAACCTCTATTATACGAATTCTGAAATCTATTGGGTTGAAAGCTTATCGTCCACGGCTAATTCATGGCTTATTGGAGGATGACCCAGACAGGCGGCTGCAATTTAGTGAGATCATGCTGAACGAAATTGAAGGAAATCCAATAATTTTAGATAACATTGTGTGGACCGATGAGGCTTCTTTCAAATTATCAGGTCATGTTAACCGACATAATTGTGTTTACTGGTATAGTGAGAACATGCATTTAACATTAGAGCAGCAACTAAACCAGCCTGGTGTCACTGTTTGGGGTGGTATTTCAAGTTCTGGTGTTTTAGGACCAATTTTTGTTGATGGAACAGTCACATGTGATAAGTATCTCGAAATTCTAATGAATGAAGTTGTTCCACACTTACAACAACAGCCTAATTCACATGACCTCTATTTCCAACAAGATGGGGCCCCTCCACATTATTCAAGAGCAGTCCGTGAGTATCTTGATGAAACATTTCCCGAGAAATGGATCGGCCGAAGAGGTCCAATTGAATGGCCTGCACGTTCACCTGACTTTACCCCAATGGATTTTTTCTTTTGGGGAGTACTCAAGGACAAAGTTTATAGTCGAAAACCACGAAGTGTTGGTGATTTGAAAAATTACATCAGAGATGCATTTCAAGAAATTAATGCACAAAGAAACTTGTGCAAAAATGTTTGTCGAAGTGTGAAAGGTAGACTTCAAAGCTGTGTAAATTGTGATGGACAGCAATTTGAGCACCTGCGTTGATAAAATTTTCAGTGCTTTTGTATTGTATTGGTATAAGTTAATTTTTTTTTATTATTTTGTATTATAGTATACAAAAAAATTAAATATAATTGTATATGTATTCTCAAAATAAACGTTATCATTTACTGTCCACCTACTTTTGGTTCACCCTACTACCTATCTATATATATATATTATAACGTAAAGAACGACGCTTGTATAGGAGATATTCCGCGCAAGACGAGAAAGAGAAAACAACAAATGAAAAAAATGAAGTACCACCTGGGAATCGAACCCGGGATCTTCCGATTGCCGGTCAGACGCGATAACCACTACACCATGGACTCCACTCTTCCAAATGCCGTAATTCCTCTACATACTCGCAGAAACCAATGCCCCAAGGGGGCATTTGGAAGAGTGGAGTCCATGGTGTAGTGGTTATCGCGTCTGACCGGCAATCGGAAGATCCCGGGTTCGATTCCCAGGTGGTACTTCATTTTTTCATTTGTTGTTTTCTCTTTCTCGTCTTGCGCGGAATATCTCCTATACAAGCGTCGTTCTTTACGTTATTTATACTGCGTGTTCTTTGCAGTTGAATGTATATATATATATATATATATATACAGGGTGTTTGAAAACTTTCTGTACAAATTGTAATGGGGGATAGGCAACACCAAGACAAACCCTTTTCGTCTATAAGTGTATGTCCGCTGACGTCACCATTCGGCGCGAGAGGGCGCCGCTGCAATTGGCTAAAAGGTGAAGTGGGCTAGACTCGCGCTTGTTGCGGGCATTCTTAAATCGGACGTAGTACGCGTAACATGGAGCGCTTCACGACTGCTGAGATGGCTGACATGCATATGTGTATGGGGCTGCCAATGGAAACAGAAGAGCTGCTGTGAGGTTGTACCGACAGCGCTTCCCAAACAGATATGTGCCAAACCACCAAACGTTTGCGCATTTGCATCGGCGACTGCGAGAAACTGGAACATTCCATGCAAACATGCATGACACTGGTCGGGAGAGAAACGTGCGGACTCCTGACATGGAAGAAGAAATCCTACGGCGATTTGAGGACAATCCAAGCGCAAGCACGCGAGGTGTTGCACGTATCCTCGGTGTGAACCACGACCTGGTCTGGAGACTGTTGCACGAGCAGCAGTTACATCCGTTTCATCGTCACATCACCTCACAGCAGCTCTTCCGTTTCCATTGGCAGCCCCATACACCATATGCATGTCAGCCATCTCAGCAGTCGTGAAGCGCTCCATGTTACGCGTACTACGTCCGATTTAAGAATGCCCGCAACAAGCGCGAGTCTAGCCCACTTCACCTTTTAGCCAATTGCAGCGGCGCCCTCTCGCGCCGAATGGTGACGTCAGCGGACATACACTTATAGACGAAAAGGGTTTTTCTTGGTGTTGCCTAATGCCTATCCCCCATTACAATTTGTACAGAAAGTTTTCAAACACCCTATATATACAGGGTGGGCCGTAAGTTTCCATACATAGGAAAAATAAACATTTTTTTATGGACAACCATTTTTATTTATATAATATGCTCTACATGGTTGCCATTGTTTTGAAAACACATTTCAATACGTGTTCCCCACTGTTGATGAACACGCATTAGCACAGTTGACGTTATGCTTGTAATGGCGTTGGTGATACGTTCCTTTAGATGATTTATGTCTCGTATCTTTTCCTGATACAACATGGCCTTCAAGTGCCCCCAAAGATAGAAATCAAGGGGGTGAGATCTGGGGATCTGGGAGGCCACTCCACAGGACCACGCCGACCAATCCAAGCATCCGGAAACTGCTGATCCAAATACCGACGCACGTGAAGACCATAATTTAAATTTTCCTATGTATGGAAACTTACGGCCCACCCTGTATATATATATATATATATATATATATATATAGAGAGAGAGAGAGAGAGAGAGAGAGAGAAAGATATGTATATGTATATATATATATATATATATATATATATATATATATATATATACTGTCGCAGTAAGGAGATAAAAATGGAAATTTTATGTGAAAAGCCACCTGATGAGATGATGTGCCAAGATGTGCGCACAAGTGCACATAGACCGGGCATCATTACATACAATGACTTACTTTTCATTTTTCTTTATTTTCTCCCAATAACATATCACGATTAAGATTTTATGAAGCATTGTTTACTTAAACAAAATCTTACAGAATTACATTCACTAGTTCAATTATTAGCTATGAATGTTTAAAATCACTCACACTTTCGCAAACACATATCTATATATATATATATATATATATATATCGACGGTCAAGCTTTTCAACCCACCCTAGACCTACAGTTTAACCGTTATAAACGGAAGATATGATCTGTCTTACAAATCTAAAAATAACTTCTTAACAATTCATGTTTTCAATTTAAATAAACTTCGACAAGACGTTCTTATAGTAAATAGGCATTCAGTACATATTGATTTATGACAAATTCTATAACTGATGGTCATATATGCGAAGCAATTTTGATAAGAAAAACAACAACGGGTTAATTTCTGTTTTATTAGCAAAAATAGTGTGATGATGGATGGAGTTTATACAGGTTGAATAAACTATTTAATCATTTAGCAAATAAAAACAGTCATACTAATCAATTACAATAGCAAACCCTCAGAAGTCGTTCACGAATATGTCCAGTGAGGGCGCATCATCAAAGGGGTCTGTGGACGCGCTTGAACTTGCTTGTTCATACCCCGAGTCGACGCACCTATGCAGTTCGAATTCCTGATGTATGGGCAAGGCGACATCGCTAACATCACAAATGTGATGCTCCATGAAATCTCTGGGAGGACGGGGCTGGTCCTCAACTGCCATGGGTTGGAGCTATCTGTAGACAGGCGAATACTAATGTCTATAGATGGACTAGGGGGGTGTAGGGGCCAGACTTACATCAGTCCATGACAGATCCAGCGACCACGAGCGCTCCGTAAATAATGACGGCAGGCCTTCCATAGTGCACGCATCGAGATAGTCCATACTGAAAACGGTGAAGGGCAAGAATCACTTGATGGTACATTAATAAAAATAATAATAGCATTAGCAACAATGTCAACGACAGACTAGCTATATATATATATATATATATATATATATATTATATATATATATATATATATATTAGCACAGGTAACAAACTTTGACACGTCATGTACAAACTATTTTAAATTCTGGGGCCCCTTCCAACTATATCAATTTGTGCAAGGAATAAATAGATATAAGGCAGTTAGCAGTCATGCAAATTAGGCGGATCGTATTAACTTTTTAAAAATTTGCTTTTTATGTCTATACAGGTTTGTGCTTAAGAAGCATTCAAAATGTATACACCTACTAAATCCCATTTAAACTATATGATTAACCCTCACAAGATGTCTACTCTAATGAACACAAATGTTTACAGCTATATATATATAGGTAATAAACTTTGACACGTTATGTACAAACTTATCTAAATTCTGGGGGCCCTTCCAACTATATCAATTTGTGCATGAATTAAATAGATATAAGGCAGTTAGCAGTCATGCAAATTAGGCGGATCGTGTTAACGTTTTAAAAATTTGCTCTTTACGTCTATACAAGTTTGTGCCTAAAAAGCATTCAAAATGTATACACCTACTAAAATCCCATTAGAACTATATGATTAGCCCTCACAAGATGTCTACTCTAATCAACATCACAAATGTTTACAGTTGTCTATAAGCCCCTCGTTATGGTGATAGGACGCCTAACCGTACAAATAAAAATTGCACAACTTACCTCTCATTATGCCCACAGATGAGGTGCTCCATCATATTAAGGTCTTTTCAAAGAAGAATTTAGTGGGTGTTGGAACTGCCTGGTACAGTGACCTCTGATGAACTGATCCAATAAACTTCGGTCAAGTGCTTGAGCGCTGTCACATCTCACATGTAGATATATATATATATATATATATATATATATATACGTACAGTACCTACACGAAGCTACACAAACTTGCTGTCTATTTAATCGAAAACGTATGAACAACGCACTGTGCTTTCTCACTCACACGCGTCACGACACACATACATATATATATATATATACACACAGGTCGTTATTGGCACTTAAAACAATTTATTTTGGCATAAATCATGTTTTAGTCAATGATGATGCGTTACATATACATTCTGTATATGTAAACGTCCGAGGGAAATCATAAAATCTTATAATTGGAGTAAAACTTTATTCCTTTGAGTACTACATATGTACGATTCACTGAATTGCAATCTGGTTGGCTTACAACAGTGCCCTGAGGCGGAGTTTGAAAGTTATAAAAATCTTGTAGCGACGACTGGTGAATTGTCTGTACAAAGGTCCTAGCCAGTTAAAAGTCATTAGCAGAGTGTATCAGCGCTGTTTATAATTATTAAAAACTCTGTCAATTCTGCTGAGGGTGAGTATTTTTTGCGGGTATAGCATTAGTGTATGTAAAATATTTCTATGCGTAAATTAATGTTTATAATTAGTGATAACAATTTATCTGCTGCAAAAGTTTATCAACATTAAAATATACATATGACTGTAATTATACAGGTTAAACTGTAGAACGCGAATGAGTATTTATTAATTTTAAGACTCGTATTTTACTCCTTAAATTAGAGGTTAAACTATTACACTTGCAGCAATTTAATCATATGCCAATATATATATATATATTATATATATATATATATATATATGTATATATACATTGCGCATATTTTAAGATAAGACCCTTTTTTCCTCTTTTAATTAGAGGTTAAACTATTACGCTTGTGGCAATTTAATCATATCCCAATATATACACATTGTGCATATTTTAAGATAAGTCCCTTTATATTCATTATTTTCTTATATAACCATATGCTACATAGTTATAAACTCGTGAACATTAATTTGGATACCGCTAAAGCCGCATGAGTTTACTCATTATTTGTGTTGCAGATATGTTCGAACATTACAGCACAGAGACGGCGGACCCCACTCCTAGGTAATAATCACACATTATTTATACGCGTACAGTTTAGGGCTAGCTCACACAAATTATGCAATTCATTCTCAACTATTTCAGTACGGCCAACAATCGTTTTCCGGAGAATTCAATATCACTGACAGGTTCTCAATTGTCTCGGACAGCGAAACTCGTAGCGGCGATCGATTAGGACTTTGACGCCCTATTGCAGTAAGTCATCCCTGAGAGTCATATTGCTACAATACCCCAGTTTATGCATGCTCAGTTAGCTAATTAACATGTACAGGTACATTCACATATCTAATACGGTAACTTGATCATGGGATATTTCGTTTCCAGCAAATATATCATGGAATCCACCCCAGAACAGGATTTTCCAGATGAGTACACGACGTAATACCTGTATTTGATTGACGCAGTGGAGAAACACGAGTGTGAGAAGAACCCTTCAAGGCCCCCATCCGTCAAGTTCGCCTACACCATATCCAGCGCCTAAGAGTTCGAGTTTATGCCCTCTGACTTGGCCCTATTTCAGGCCACTGCGGATGTGGAATATGCAAAGGAGCCATTGCGTGCATCGCTATGCAATTCTCCTAACCGACCGTTCGCAGCCTCTCAGGAACTCTTCACCGACGCACAGTCACTGCATGCGGGTACAACCAGAGAGTCGGCCCCCTCGTCTCCTATTTTGACGACTGCTCAATTCATACGGTACACAACACGTGAGTAGAATCTACCGCGATAATAGCAACAACAATAGAGGTAGATAATTACATACGTTTCTTGACGTTAGTCTGTAGCCATGTATTGGCAGAAAATAATGTGAACCTTGTCCCCGTATAAAAGCTAGGAAATTACTATATTTCACGCTTCCGCTGAGAAATATATATATATTATATTATATATATATATATATATATATATATATAACAGCTGTGTGTGCTCCATGCGAACACGTAAATAATACACTCGTAAATCGCGTAAATTTTGAAGAGGCTTGGTTTTACAGCCAAGGAATATATCTGCACATATTCATATATGCATATTTGTATACGCGTTGTACAGCACGCCCCACGTAATTTGTCTAACCACAAGCGATGACGATAGTTCAGACGATTTTAATTTCGCCCCTCTGAAATGAAAAAGGAGAACGCTTGGAATGTGAGCTCGCAAAGATTTGTTAGTTGTGTATATATACACACACACACACACACACACATATATATATATATATATATATATATATATATATATATATATATATACACAATATATATATATATATATATATATATATTGTGTATATATATGTATAATTGTGCGTGAGTAGTCTTGATTGTATATACTGTATATTAATGCGCTCTTTCCCCGCAGCGTTTATACTGACGAGGAGGCACATCCCGGATCTCTCGAACATGATGCTACCCCAAGCCTTTCCAAGGATTATTCTGTTGGCTTGTTGTTGTACGTAAGTGATTAGTACGGCTGTTTTTATTTGCTAAACGATTAAATAGTTTATTTAACCTGTATAAAATCCACCCATCATCACCCTATTTTTGCTAATAAAACAGAAATTAACCCGTTGTTGTTTTTCCTATAAAAATTGCTTCGCATATATGACCATCGTTTATAGAATTTGTCATAAATCAATATGTACTGAATGCCTATTTACTACAAGAACGTCTTGTCGAGGTTTATTTAAATTGGAAACATGAATTGTTAAGAAGTTATTTTTAGATTTGTAAGACAGATCATATCTTCCGTTTATAACGGTTAAACTGTAGGTCTACGGTGGGTTGAAAAGCTTGACCGTCGTCATATATATATATATATATATATATATATATATATATATATATATATATATGTGTGTTTGCGAAAGTGTGAGAGTGATTTTAAACATTCATAGCTAATAATTGAACTAGTGAATGAAATTCTGTAAGATTTTGTTTAAAGTAAACAATGCTTCATAAAATCTTAATCGTGATATGTTGTCTGGAGAAAATAAAGAAAAATGAAAAGTAAGTCATTGTATGTAATGATGCATGGTCTATGTGCACTTGTGCGTACATCTTGGCACATCATCTCATCAAGCGGCTTTTCACATAAAATTTCCATTTTTATCTCTTTATCTCCAACAAGCATCGGCTTGTTGGAGGAGCGAGTTGTTCTCTTGCGCTCTCCACCGCACATAACCAATAGATAGATAGATAGATATACAGTCAGATATATAGATAGATAGCCAGAGAGACAGATAGATATACAGTCAGATAGATACATACATACATGGATAGACCGACAGATAGACATATCATATACAGTAGGATAGATAGATAAACGTACAGGCAGTTAGATAGATAGAGAGATGGATAGTCAGGCAGATAGATATATGATATACAGTCAGATAGATAGATAAACGGACAGGCAGATAGATAGATAGATAGATATATGGATAGCAGATATATGATGTACAGCCAGATAGATACAAGAATGGACAGGCAGATAGATAGATAGGTAGATGGTTAGACAGCCAGATAGATAGATGATAGACAGGTAGATAGATAGATAAACCGCTAGATGGATAGGATAAAAATATTCGCGTTTGACAATCAAATTTGCTATTCCCTCCATTTCAAAGCTAATTAACTGTTAATTTTTATAGAAAAGAATGCTAGATGCTATTCTATAATTCGTAATTAGCAGTGAATAGCGTATATTCTCAGCTTATGTGTAGCAGTGAGCGCCTACTCACTTCGGCTATGACGCATTATTTTTAATGTGCTTTATCAATCAGATAAATTTATCAGTATCGGAATATAGTTTTTATCCCCAATCAAACTAAAGGTACTGGTTTACCCCCGCTCTCTTCTCCTTTTGAAAATTATGCGTGAAAATGATGAAAGCGAAAATGTGAGATTGATTTTAAATATAGTTAATAATTGTTCTAGTGACTGAAAATCTGTGGGCTCTCTAATCAAAGAATGATTGCCCCATTGCACAGGTTTCTTCCAGAAAGGGAGGGTGGAGAAATAGATAGCGAGATTGAGACGTCCGAACTGGAATATAGTTTTGAAAAATTATGTTCGGGTACAATTCACACATGCTTGAGAGAAACGATAAGCTGAGAGTCAATTGCCCATGAAACTTGGTCGCTTCATAAACATGATAGGTTAATCTTTATGATATCTACGTCCGAATCAATAAAACTCCAGCGAAAAGAAGTTTATTATCGCTATTATAATTCCGTTGATGTCTTTCGACAACAAAATTTGTTTATGTTACAACAGACTTTTACCCGAAGGCTGGATACACACATTTCGTCAATAAGAATGAATGAAAGAAAATTATGAAACCATGAAATTATTAAAAATTATTTTTATTAGTTACTCCTTAATTGATAGCTTCAGAGAACGGAAGTTCGTAAAGAAAATCGAAATAGAAAAAGTAGGAGTAACAATTAAATTAAAATTTCGATTTCGGTGCTGATAAAATGTAAATTGATTATGTAGCTATGATTCTGGCGATGTGTTTTTGATTTATTAATTGGCAAAACCGTGTACAATTAATGGCTAGTCTCTGGCCTGACTCTTGAAGCTCGGTTCTTTTTTCTATTGAAACGCTGAGAGAGTCGTAATCAATATTTCTCCTTTTTGTCTTCGATGCGTGGTGTGTGAGCTCTCAAAGATTTACTAGTTGTATATATATATATTATATATATATATATATGTGTGTGTGTGTGTGTCGGGGGGTGCATAGTGTTTCTCTTTAATGCTTCTGTTTAATATTCTCAGTATGTCGCTTCCTCGCCTCAACAACGAAGTTTATACCGCTGACGTCCACGGTTCTTCTCTTCGTACGTACTTAATCTGACTGCGAGTTACGGAAAAAAACAATTTATACCTTCGCTCAATGGCGTCTCCTCCCTCCGTCCGTTGTGGGAGTGGAATACTTCTCTCGTTGAAGGATATAAAATGACGAGTTTTTCTTTTGTTAGCCTTTATTTCCAAGGTTTGGAAACACTTTTAAAATACTAGATTTTTTTTACAATGCACAGTCATTAAAAAAATCAAATTCTTTTCACTACACTTGTTTAGAGAATTATTAACGAACAAATGCTTACATCAAAAAGCTAAGAGGCCCAGCCGAACCGGCTGGCCCAATCGTGAAACACTCACTGCCTCCCTGCCCGAAGGCCGAGGCGGGACTCTTTCCACTCTGCCCTGGAGAAATTCCCATGGTGCCACGGTTTACAAAGGATTATTAAACTTGCAAAATCCTACTCAAATAGTGATATTCGCAAAAGAATTTATATAATTGGATATTAGCAAAAGAATTTATATAATTGGATATTAGCAAAAGAATTTATATAATTGGATATTAGCGAAAGAATTTATATAATTGGATATTAGCAAAAGAATTTATATAATTGTAGTTTTACACTTAACTCTTTTATGTGATTTATAATAATCGAAAAGAACATTTAGAATTTAGGAATCTCTGTTTAAGATTATAGACGTGACAACACTGTTTTCGTTAGGGTGAAGAAGAAAAAGGATGCCAAGCTTTCCACTGGCAGTGAGACACTTTATACAATATTAAAAATTTAACGGAATCATATTTTCATTTATATGAACAGAACAATATCTTTTAAAGGATTAATATTTTAATTTATACAAACAGAATGATATCTTTAAATTTTAACATAAATTTATTTTCCTGTGGAAACACTTCTCCACATGGCTCCCCTCCCAGAGTTCGTACTCGGGGGTTAGTTTGAAAAATCCTCTCAAACAAAAGTAGTTGGATGTAGGCAGTGGTGTAGTGCTGTGGGAACGCGTGGGAACGGCGTTCCCTTACTTTTTTTGGTAGACGGAACGGCGTTCCCTCATTATTTCAAATAAATCCGAACTTACAAATCTCTAACGTCATGAAATTTTAATTCCCACCCCTAGAAGAAATATGAGAAAGAATCATTAACTGCTTCATTTCTTTTAGCTTCGACTGAGGCAATGCTAGCCTATAAAGATCTGGTGAAACAGTCACCACGGCGTACCAGTTGTTAACTTTTTTTTAGTTAATCATTCCAGTTGTTAGCTATTTTTATTGATCGTACTGGATGTCGTATATCTAATGACACTGGAAATACTGCATCTTCAACCTTGGAATATATCCTAATATCCAGTGCAAATGACCTCAAAATATCCCTGAAATTGGTCAGATTTCAAAAGATTTCCCGGGGGGCTTACAGTGCCCCCGAACCCCCAGCTGTATGGGCTCGCCGCGCTCGCCATTGTCCCCCCCCGCATCTGAGTAACACTTTCAAAATGCGTTCCCTCACTTTTTTATTTAGCACTACACCATTGGATGTAGGGTTTTATCAAGACAAAGATATTATTCAAGAAGTAGTTGGATATAATCTTACATAAAGATAAAAGAAATAGTTAAACAAAATACATCTACGTAGTACTTAATCCACCCTACTTATCAGTTAAATTTTACATTAAAATTGATATTTATGCACTAATGAACACTTATAATTAACGGTCACTTGTGTGTCCTTGAGCACTTGGAGTCTAGTTTATTTGGGTCCACTTTTTTACAATGGTCTAAGTTCACCGTGTGCATACACTTTTAAATCATACGCGATTTTCTTATCGAACTTTAATAGAACAAAAATTTAGAGAAATGAATTTCCATGAACTATTGGACAAAGTACTTAAGTGAAATTGATACGACTTCTGCAAGGTTTAGAACGGATATTGTCGTTTTGAAAGCTTTTTAGAACTTTGGAATTGACTAAACTCTATAGCTTGGAAGGTATAAAATTTCAAAGGTTGTGTGTGGACATTGCTCAAGTTTCTGGATTTAAGCGTTGGTGGCTAATTGCCTCCGACATCAATCATTCCACGTCTCGAGCGTATTTCAATAATTTAGTATGTAGGGCATGAATGCACGGGTATCGCCTAAACAGGTATATGTAGTATGTGTGGTGGTAGCACTTGAACTGGAAATACGGTAAAAAAACAATTTGTAAATGGGGTAAACCGACGTTATGATTACTGTTTTTCGTTTCGTGTATTCGGTCCTTTTGGAGTGAAATCAAAGTGACAGATGGCTCCAGTTTCGATTTCCAAACCTTCTAATTAGAAAGAACAGAATCGAATGAACGTTGTCCTGTAGAGCGATGCAAAAATGCAACACTCTTTGGTGGGAAGAGAAAGAGTGGCAATTTTCTTTTCCCGAATTCGTCGAGGTCATCAGCCGAGCTTGCATCATGTCCGAAGGACATAGGCGAGTTCTCCGTGACCTCACGTAAATTTGCAGAAGGGGGATCCCTCGAAAAATCCGCGCAATGCTCACTACTCTTCCAAGTATGAGCAGAAGTTGCGTGATTAGGGACTTCATCTGGGACGATCTCATCACAGACCACTTCCCCCGGAAAATTGCCCTCATTGAGAACTTCCCTCGTGATGTCTGGGCCAGTTTCTTCATAGAGCGCTTCCGTCTTCATCGTGTAAGAAGTGAGTAACCATCCGAATCTTCGCGAAGATGAAAAACTTGCCTGTCGATTACGACACATTACTCGAAATGTACGAATTCATCCTAATTTAAACCAAAAAAAGCAAAAAAAAAAGACAAAACTATTCGCGCTCCAACGCAAAATTCGTGCACGAAACGAGTCAACAAACAAACGTACGCACGAACGATATCATACGACCAGTTAGGTACAATTAATTTAAGAGTCCACTAAAATGAAACTCAAATCCAAAATTCCGTTTTCTGTTAAAACAATACGAGAAACAATTCAAATTAAAAAAAAATTAAATATTCACTTTAAAATCCTTTTTTTTCCTCTCAAATTCCATAAATTACCATATACAGTACTTTGCAGTAACCGTTTCGTTACAAACAAAAATATATATAATTCCCTATCTATATATTTAAATACACAAATAATGCATGCAAAAAAACACAAACCTTTCAATTTTTCCCTCTCACCACAAAACCAAAAAAGAAAGAAAAATTGAATTAAGTGGATTGTAAACACAAACAAACAAAAAAATCGTTTTTAACTCACCAACGAAGAATTAAATTGTTTAAAACAACAAATATAGTTCACATATCCACACACACACACACACATATATGTATACACATAGACACACACACATATATTATATATAATATATATATATACACACACAAAATACTGCAAGAGAAAAAAATCGTTTTACAATCACAACGAACCCTACCGTTTACGAACAATATACATATATTGTAATTTATTTATACACGTAAAACACTGCATGCAAAAAAAACACAAATCTTCTAACAACAAAAGAAGAATAATAATGAAAAACAAATTTTCAACCCTATACGTTAATACTGGGATACACTTCTTTTTTTTTTCCTTACTCAATTTCTATTTTCAACCACAAGAAAGAATAATAATAAAAAAGTTTAAAAAATTCTTTTCAAACCAATGCGTTAAACTGGGATACACTTTTTCTTTTTTTTTTGTTTATTTATTGATTTTTATGTTAACTTTACTTGTCAAAAGCAAACTGATTTCTTTTTATTCCGTCTTGAAAGAGCCTTTTTTTTCGTGTCCTTTCACCCTTCGTTGCGGGGACAGTCAAATGCGTTCGACTCTCCGCGATCCAGAAATGTGAAGCCGTGTCCGAATGAGATGCGCTTACAGAATCGAACACGCCTGCCTGACCTCCACACTCTCAAATTCCTTCCTTGAAGAACGTTTCTCGTTGACGATTAAAGGCTTTCAAAATCTTTTCCAATTTCGAAAATTCTTCCACTCTTCGTTGTGGGAATTTACGTCAATGCTATGCGTCGCATATGACGTCCAATTTTCCTAATCAATTCCAATGCGGTTCGTCCGTTTTTCGTTGACGATCAAAGTCTTTGAAAATCTTCTCCAATTTCGAAAATTCTTCCACTCTTCGTTGTGGAAATTTACATCAATGCTATGCGTCGCATATGACGTTTCCAAAGAAATTAAATTCGTCTCTCTGCGTGCCCAATAATAATTTTCGTCACGGTCCTCTCTTCTAAACAAGTGCGTGATTCCCAGCTGACTTTCTTGTAACGGAGTTTCTGACTTACAAAGATTCGAGTGACGGTGTCGGAAGAAAACAAGATGGCCGATGAAATGTTTCTTCTTTTAATCCTGGTATAGGTCTGCCAGTGTCGGGTATGACAATGACATTCTTTAACCGTATTCTCTTTAATATCGACAATGAGAGTTTATTAAGTTTAATTTATCCGACTGCGAGATTCTGAGAAAATACTTTATACCTTTTGCCCAATTGCGTCCTGTCCCTCAGTCCGTTGAGAGAATAGAGTGCCTTTCTCAAAAGGATATAAATTACGAGTTTTCCTTATGTCAGTCCTTTATTTTCACAAGGGAGAAAATCACTTTTAAACTACTAGATTTCTTTTACAATACACAGTCATTAAAAAAATCAAATCCTTTTCACTACACTTGTTTAGAGAGTTATTAACGAACAAATGCTTACATCAAAAAGCTAAGAGGCCCAGCCGAATCGGCTGGCCCAATCGCGAAACACTCACTGCCTCCCTGCCCGAAGGCCGAGGCGGGACTCTCTCCACTCTGCTCTGGAAAAATTCCAATGGTGCCTCGTTTTACAAAAGATTATTAAACTTGCAAAATCCTACTCAAATAGTGATATTCGCAAAAGAATTTCTATAATTGGATATTAGCAGAAGAATTTATATAATTGTAGTTTTACACTTAACTCTTTTATGTGATATATAATAATCGAAAAGAACATTTAGAAATTAGGAATCTCTGTTTAAGATTATAGACGTGACAACACTGTTTTCGTTAGGGTGAAGAAGAAAAAGGATGCCAAGCTTTCCACTGGCATTGAGACACTTTACACAATATTAAAAATTTAACGGAATAATATTTTAATTTATATGAACAGAACAATATCTTTTAAAGGATTAATATTTTAATTTATACAAACAATGATATCTTTAAATTTTAACATAAATTTATTTTCCTGTGGAAAAACTTTTCCACACACACACACACACACACACACACACACACACACATATATATATATATATATATATAATTTTTAATGTATATATTCCTCGTTTGTATTTCTTATATTATCGAATGTATATTTTATGAAATTAATTCCAATAAATCGTCTAAATAAACAGAATGATGTAACGATGTTTTATTTAGTTCTTTTGGTTGTAAACGACATTATTAATTAATTATATCAACCGGCCGTCTTTTAAACAGACTGACGGCTGTACGTACGTGTGTGTACAATAATAAGAGTTTCGCTGAAATACGTGATGAAGAACAACTCGTACTTGCTAGTGTCTCTCTTCACATGAAGGTCAAGTTGGGGCCACGCCTCTAGGCATGGTTTGGTGGAGGAGGGAGTTGCTCTCCACCAGGGTTCGAGAACCGGTGATGGCATGCGCCGTGTAAACTAATCTTCCTTTTAAACGTTGGAGGGAATTGTTTCTGTTTATATAATTGTTGTGTGTGTGCTTTTTGTACTAATTAGTAATTTCTGTAGTAAGTAATGAATATTATTTTCACAAGAGGCTTTCGTTATACTCGGTAAACCGTCTTATTCCGCTCACCTACCGCATCATATACTTGGGTAATAGGACCTCACCTGTATATCCTCGACTGTCGGAAAAGGAAGGGTTTTCGTGATATTCGAAGATATATTCAGAATTTGGGTACAAATCGCATGTGTTTGAGAGAAACGCCAAATTGAATTCTCAATTGCGCGTGAAGTTTAAGCTTTATGATGTCTATGCCTCGAAACAATAAAACTTGTGCAGAAAGAAATTAATTTCTTGGAATTTTTAATCGATATTATCTATCGCTCAACCAAACTGTCACCATTTCACTCCCCAATTTTCAGAACGATGTTTAATATAATTGTATATATATATTTTTTTTTTCCATAAATATATATGTCCTTTTGTCCAGCTATTTACATCGTTTAATTAGAAAAAGTTTAAGTAAGGTTTTGCTTCTATCGCTTTCACCTTCTCTTCATTTCCCTCCTTCATTATATTTATTTATATTTATTCATTTTTGCTGCACATTTTAATTGTATGTGTACCATTTGTCCTGTTTTAATTTGCAGAAGTTACAGGTGAAAAAGCCCGTAATTTCCAATTCAAGTTAGCCTGAGAGAGAGTTAATTAATGCAATTTGACGTGATTATAAATTTTGTTTACATTTCTTTTACCAATTTTCAGAATTTATTAGATGAACTTTTTCCCGGAATTGTCCATATATAGGCTCACCTTTGCTTTCGATGACTTCAGCCCGAATTGTTCATTTTGGCGAAGGTCAAGCTTTACACTCCATCTTAGACCTATTGTTTTAGGGGATATATATATATATATATATATATATATATATATATATATATATATATATAAATAAGAGAGAGAGAGAGAGCGCGCGAGAGAGAGAGGGAAATAAACAAACATATAAACAACATGATCGAGTGTTGCAATACTGTACAGTTTAACGGGATCCCCTGGTTGCTCATTTATCTACCAACCGTGGAAGGATGTTTACATTCCACCTTAGACCTACTTTTTAACGGGAGGAAAAAAAAAATATATATAAGAGAGAGAGAGAGAGAGAGAGAGAGAGAGAGAGAGCGAGCGAGCGAGAGAGAGAGAGAGAGAGAGAGAGAGGGAAATAAACAAACAGATAAACAACATGATTGTGTGTTGCAATACAGTTTAACTGGATCTCCTGGTTTCCCGTTTATCTACCAACCGTGGAAAGATGTTTACACTCCACCTTAGACCTACTCTTTAACGGGGAAATATATATATATATATATATAAGAGAGAGAGAGAGAGAGATCTTTTGGGAGAAGATGGGACGGCCTCACCCCCAAAGGGGTATACCTAACCTAAGAGAGAGAGAGAGGGAAATAAACAAGCAGATAAACAACATGACCGCGTCTTGCAATACAGTTTAACGGTATCCCCACTAGGATACCTTGGTTACACATTTATCTACCAATCGTGGAAAGATGTTTACACTCCACCTTAGACCTACAGTTTACGGAGAATGCAGCAGCCCAGCGTCTTAGCCATTAGACTACCCTGGTTTCCCATTTATCTACCAACCGTTGAAGGGCGCGCCATCAGCGGGTCTCGATATCGGCGCATATTATCGCGCCTATAGTTGTGTGTGTGTGTGTGTGTGATATTTTATGGGCGTATAGGCGGGGGTGTAGGTGCATTTGTCCAAACGTTGTATACACTGTGCCAACTGGCTGATTAAGCCAACTGGCGGATTAAGCCAGAATATATGCTTTAATTAAATAAATAGCAGAATCTGGTAACTCAGCCAGTTAAGCCAACTGGCTGATTAGGGGCTTATAAGACAGCAAGCGCTGGGGTGAAGTCTTAATATGCGCTTCGCTTCTGCCAAGCGAACACTCCTCTCTCTCTCTCTCTCTCTCTCTCTTAGGTTAGGTATACCCCTTTTGGGGGGTGAAGCCGTCCCACCTTCTCCCCCAAAGAGGTCTCCCTCAGCGGAGGTTCATTGCAACTTGGGGGATAGCTCCGCCCCCAAGTTGCATAACCCCTTGTTGTGTAACCTCTTGCAAAATCCCCATCCTCGATTTGTTGCATAACCTCTTGCATCATTCTCCTTGTTGCCTGACCTTATGCAACATTTCCTTTGCAACATTGATCAACATTTGGAATTGCATTGCACTCTCTCCTTTTTCGCCGATACTACTAATAGGTACCGAATGTAAATTGAAATAAATAATATTTATTTATGTTGTTTTGTTTTTCCCTTCCAGTTTGAAGAAAATCCTTACATGATAGAAAAAAATGGACACCTTATTCGAAATTAGCGTAGTTGTGTTATATAAAATCAGTTATTAGTAAGAAAAACAACTCTTACAAAGTTCTCATTCGCAGGCCTGTGTTATCTGTGTTCAGCAAAGTTTTTGAAAAAATTGTAAAAAGTAGAATGCAGCGATATTTAGAAACCTACAGTACCGACCCACACCGACCGGCAGCTACATCCTTCGGCTTCTTTAGACCATCAGTAGGCCCCTTCCCATCCATTTTCTTTATCGGCCCCTTCTTTGTTTCCTCCCCTCCCTCCACCTTGCGTCGCGGTTCCGCGCATTCCATGTGGGTCGCTGGCGATTCCCGACTCTGATTTCGCACTTCTCCAGGTGAAACCTGCGTGGCCTCCGGTTGCACCTCTACCCTTTCTCCCCTGTCTCGAGCTCTGTCCAGTCCGTCGCTGGCCCGCCTTTCCAGGGCGTCTATCCTATGAACAAGCTCCGGGGTGGAGGGCCCAGCCACGGCAGCGACCGCCGCACCTCCAACAGCCGGTCTGGACGACTCAACCGGACCCTCTCCTCTAGCTTCTCATACAACTGCATGAGTTCACAAAAACGGCACATGCTGGAGTGGGTGATCTTCTCGAACCAAGCTTCTTTGAAGTTCGTCACCCACTGGTTATAGCCGTCACCCACTGATATAGCCGCATCCACCTATATCCTTTCCAGAAGACTACATCTCTCGCTACTGCCGCACCGACCGAGGGTTTTCCCAGGGCCGGATAGTCCCAAAACGTATCGCAGCTACCAACTGACAAACACTCGCAACGCAGGAGTCACAGATTTCCCGCCAGGAGCGACAGCGAGATGCAGCCCCTTACTAAGTCTTATTAGCCACTCACAAACGGCCAGACTCTTGGAATCCAGTGTTCAAGAGATATCCCACCAGACCCAGCAGCTACGCCCGAGACTTGAAGCCGGCCTGGCAGCCAGCTGCGCACTAAAGCTCTCTTACCTAAGAGCAGTACAGCCAAATACCAACAAATGGTCACCAAAGAACGGTCGCAGGGGGCTGGTCAGGCCATTACGCGTTAGGAATGGGCTTAACGGGGCACCAGCCACACTCTATTAATCGCACCCATACATACACCTGGGACCCATCCATCCCAGTCTTTCACGACCTACGAGCGTTAAATGGCGTTATTTATAGAGGTTCCAAAGCCTCTCTTCCCATGCATGAGGTAGCAGTATGGTCCTTATAGTAAGCTGAAAAAAAGGCTGAAAAAAGCTGAAAAAAAAGAAGAAAAAAGTACAGTCAGAGGAAAGCATCCTTAACCTAAGCTAAAAGGACAGAGTAGGGATGGGATAGGGTCCTAGTAACCCACGGGACAGGACTGTGCAACAGACTTCACCCGCCCTCCCGAAGTCGAGAGAGAGAGAGAGAGAGAGAGAGAGAGAGAGATAGAGAGAGAGAGAGAGAGAGAGAGATTTAAAATAAACTAATTTTCCATATTGTGTAAACGTGGCTTTGTTTAATATTTTCACTTTTAAAATATGGTGAAGGCACAAAGAAATACCTTCCATTACACTTTTATCTTTTTTTACGTCAGCTTAAGAAATTTATATCCGTTTAGACTGTAATATTTATGCGACATGAATGTATATAGTTTATAAGAATTTAAAAGTGTAATCTATTGGGAATTCCTTGTGAAACCTTTTCTAACCATATCTAGTTAAAGAGGCTGAATTTATGGACTTTCCTTACAGGATACGGCAAAATATATGCGATATTTGTCTAAATTAATTTCGGGAAAGTATTTGCATTGAAATTCTTCGTCTGACGTTAATTTAAGATTTTTTATACGTACTAAGATGAAAGGTTTTATTGATCTCCAAAAAATCTTTTGGTACTTTTGCATTATCCTCCCAACACTAATTTTTTTTTATAATGGAGGGAAAATAAAGTACGTTAGCAAAACACTTGCGGCGGGCTGTTTTTAACCTAACCTAACCTAACCTGACGAAACCTAACCTAACCTAACCTAATCCCAACACTAATTTTTTTTATAATGGAAGGAAAGTAAAGTACCATAACCAAAACCAAACCAACATTATATAAAAAAATTAGTGTTGGGAGGATAATGCAAAAGAACCAATCTTTTTTTCCCTTCCTTCTCTGAAAGCGTTCAAAATTCGAGAACAATGAATTAACACATTTCCAACACTAATTGGGATGTATATACGAGTATATTCCATTAATTAATTAATAATAAGTGAAATTAATAAATGTTATTAATAATAAATAAAATTAATAAATGTTATATATCTCATTAAAACATTAAATTAATAAAGGTTATAATCCATTAATAATAAATGAAATTAATAAATGGGTACTTACGTATTATCGGGACTACCAAACTGTTTATTTTGTATTTTTGCTCTCGTCATTTTCGTTTAAACTAACGAAAACATCACAACTTAACCTAACCAATCATCAAGGGCGTACAGTTGACCTAACCGGGCATTCAGTTAACCTAACCTGGCATTCAGTTGACCTAACCTGGCATTCAGTTGACCTAACTGGGCATTCAGTTGACCTAACCGGGCATTCAATTAACCTAATACTTACGTATTATGATGATTGGTTAGGTTAAGTTGTGATATTTTCATTATTTTAAACGAAAATGACGAGAGCAAAAATACAAAATAACCAGTTTGGTAGTCCCGATAATACGTAAGTACCAATAAATATTATATATTACATTAAAAATTGAAATTAATAAAGGTTATATATCCACATGGAAAAATTTCTAGAAAGTTGTTTAAGCAAAGTTAAGAAAAGGAAGACTATAAGCTCAGTGTTTTAGTTATATCTATAAAATTTAACATTCAAAAAGAAATTCACAATGGCATATCATTTCTAGATAAGCAAAGTCAAGGAAAGGGAGACTATAAGCTCAGTGCTTTAGTTCTCTCTATAAAATTTAACATTCAAAAAGAAATTCACAATGGCATATCATTTCTAGATCTAAACATTATTTTATAAATTTTGAAGTCTTTCTCAAACCTACTAATAATAACGTATATTCATTTTTATTCTGATGATCATCCCTTCGATAAAATTTTTTCAGTTTTTTCATTTATGTTTCTTATATAAATTGTATTCTGAGGTGAGCAATATTATGAACATTAATATAGTAAACATTGTTACCCTGTTCCACTTTCAGAAAAACTTTTAAGCAAAGTTAAGAAAAGTACTGTAAATTCCAAGCGCTTGATAAAAAAAATTCTCAGACTTCTTCATCACGTAAATTTTAAACATTTTTGGACCTTACTTAAAACAAATGAAAGTAACGTGTTTTTTTATTATAAAAATGCTATGAAGTCTCGCTTAATTAAAAACTGCCAAATAATGTAGTTGGGATGTACACACTCTGATTTAGTATATACATAGATCAAACTGGTAACTGAAAACGTGACGTTTTCTTAGGCTTAAAACTGTTTTTAACAAAAATAAAATTATTAGCTGTTCTGTTATTTGTTTTCGACTGAATTTGACTTTCGCATCAATTGGATCACTTTAACATATTGCTTCCCAAAGCATTCGGGAAGCAATATGTTAAAGTAATTAATACTGGAAAGCAATATGTTAAAAAGAGAAAGGTTGGTTGGTTAGAAAGAGGTTGGTAATCTTGGCTAACTAACGAAAATATCACGACCTAACCTAACCAATCGTCAAGGGCGTACAGTTGACCTAACGATTGGTTAGGTTAGGTCATGATATTTTCGTTAGTTAGCCTTATAAGGCTAACTAAAGAAGGCTGGGGGCCCTGATCTTCAGGTGGTCCAAATAGTTTACATTCATAAAAAATGGCAAAGCATAATAAGTTAAGTTGTCCATAAATTTACATTTTCTTGACTAGCTAATCTCTAAATATTATAAACTATTGTAATGTAACTGTAACTGGTTGTGTAATGTCTATTTTTGGGAAGCAATTTGTTAAAGTGATTAACAATGGGAAGCAATATGTTAAAGTGATATACACTGGGAAGCAATATGTTAAAGTGATCCCATCAATTTTTTGTACTTTATCCTGAACAAATTTAATATTATCGTTTAATTTACCCAAGGCATTAGAAGTAGCCTACTATTAAGTTCACTTCCTTCTAAGCTATTCTCAGTATCTGAACCGGTTTGTTAATTACATTAACATTTTTAACCAAATTATCTTCATATTTTGAATTAATTTCCTTCATCAGATTCTTAACTGAAACCTTCTTTAACTCCTCAAATTTATCATCAACAAACAACCAAAGTGGTCAGAAATACCCAGAAGAAAACATTTGGGTAGAAACTGCACGTTACCATTCATTTTATGAATTGAAAAATGTGGCACTGATCAAATTTTGAAAGACAAACACTGCATTAAGTTAAATATTTAAAAAGACACTCTAACACTTCCAAATAAAAGTTTAAATACAAACGGAAGACTAATATTGTAGATACAACGTGTACCTATGTACGATGATAAACTATTTTCAGGATATCTTCCAAGGTTAAGCCTCTCATAAATCCATCCCATTTGAACCCCTACCCCTCATTTCTTGTTAATTAAATATGCTTCATAATCCTAACGACTGATGGTGGAAAGTGCTATAAACAATTTCGTGAACACTTATTGCTCTTAATTATCAGATTTTATTGTTAAAAGCATTCTAATCACTAAACAGTCGTAAATAGGAGAGGTGATCCAATTAATTTGTACAGGGACAGTACATTAACTAAAGTCTGAAGTATTTAATAATAATAATAATAATAATAATAATAATAATAATAATAACAACAATTGAGACTGTTCAACAGATTTCGTAACGCCATAGAAGGATGTATGACGGAAGGAACTTAAAGCTTTAAGTGGAATCTGAACCACTGTCCCATTAGAGAAGCACCCTACTCTCTGAAAAGGCATTTCGCTAGATTTGTTCTTCCAGCATTTTATTAATACTAATTTTTAATAATAATAATAATAATAATAATTAATATTAACTTTTGACCCTTGAAGCCGAAGTGCCCAAGGGAACAAACCTTTTCTCAAAGATAAGTTTAATGTATGATTCCGAAATTCTTATACATTCTATTCTCTGTTAGACGGAATAATTGGTGCAGAACACTTCCGTCTAAGAGAAATTTCCGGCAATGCGTAAACGGAAAAAACACCCTTTACATCTTCCGATTGACTAGCTGAACCAACTGTTCATACGTGATAGACTCGCGAAAATATTATTAATTAATGAATATTATTATTAATTAATTATTATATTATATATTATTATATATATTATTATTAATTATTATTATTAATTAATGGATATAGTCGGAAATGTATCCCCCCGAAAAAATTCTGAATCGAAATTAATTTTCCGTTTATTGGAGATTTCCGTCTTGAGGAGGTTCTGTCTAACGGGAATCTACTATATACTTACTTACTTACTTTATGTCCCATTTTATATATATATATATATTATATATATATATATATATATATATAGAGAGAGAGAGAGAGAGAGAGAGAGAGAGAGAGAGAGATGTTATTTGACTCAAACAAAACCAAAACTGTTCCAGAAAAAAAAATGTTCCGTTTCATTTTTAAAAATCCAAATTTTGTTTCTTGTTAAAAATTGAATTTATTAATAATTTACAGCAGTAAACCAATGTTTAGGTGTTCGAGTAAAATCTGTGTATATGGTTTATACAGAACAGTTTGTTACAGCACAAGGCGAAATGTTTTGTGGAGTAAAACATTTTTGTGTTAATACAAAAATTTGTATTTTAATAATTAAAAGAAATATATATTTTTAAATCAAATACAAATTTTTGTCATAAAGGAGGGGACGTACGGCTTTATGTGGAATCCGAACCATTGGTCGCTAATAGCGACCAATGGTTCGGATTCCACATGAAGCCGTAGATTATATAGCGACTCGCTATATAATCTTGACGTAGGGGACGTTTCCCCATCCAACTACTACTACCCAAACCCAGTGTCGTTTAACTTTGCTGATCGACGGGAAGCGATGTTACGACATTCGTTACGACGTATTTCCCTTAAAATATATTTAAGTTTCAATGGTATATGAAGCTTTGTTAAATTTATCACGAAATTTTTTTCCGAGTGTCAACTTAATCACTAAAAACTATTTAGGTTTTTATCAGTAAAATAAGCATACATAGCCTCTACGGTCTGTACAGTCACCTGTCGCATTCTGACACAGACTCTCAAACTTACAGATTAACACCCAGATGTACAACTCAAAAACGACGTTCCGTAGAAAGACGCATGAAACGAAACAATTCCTTGAACAAACAATTTGAAAATTAGAAAGAGCCGTTTTGAGCAGAAAACTAAGATTTGTTTCTAAAAAACACTGAACAGTTAGCTAGAACACCGTGCAAAAAGGAGATCGTTTCGCGTGAATGGTCATCAAGTGAGAGTTATTTTAGATACAGGCTGCTCCACAACGCCCATTTCAGAAGATGCGGCTTAACAATGCGGGTTGCTCGAATTAGCAGTAATAAGCAAATAGGTCAAACTTGCTCTTTCGATGAAATAGATTTACAGTTCATCATTTCAATTGCCGTTCTGAAAGAGAGTGCACATTGAGCAATTTAGCAGACAGGCGGGCAATACATTTTCAGAACTCCAACAAAGAGAGCAACACAAAATTGCAGACGAAGGATAAACACAAAATAACAGAGAATGTTCTTTTAATAGATTCACAGTAATAACTGAATCTACACATAGTATAAAAACCAAAAGTTAGCAGCTGACGAGGAACCTTCTAGCAGTGGCTGTATCCTCCAGTGCGGGATACGTCAGCGCGTCAACGTCAACGAAAAAACGTGGAACGTCAACGCGAAGAAGAGGCGACGTCAAACCGAAGATATCAACGTGCTGGTGGCCAAACCTCCTCAAATCTCCGTGCAACGGGTAGTCTACGGTTGGCCAGACTAGCAGTCGAAGGCCTGTTGCCTGGCACGGTCAGAGTGCCGATCGGCTCCCGGGGCCGGACCTATACCAGCGTGCGACTTTTTTCATTTACGGGGAGCAATTGCGTGCCGGACGTGCTCCCCGGATTACTCTTACTCTCCAGCAGGGCCGTTTCCTGGCATAAGCAGACTAAGCGGCCGCTTAAGGCTCCGCTGCTACTAGGGGGGCCCCTAGACAGGCTCCCAGGTCATAGCTCAGTGGGCAAGAATAGGAATATAGCTGAACTTATTACTATTATTATTATTATTATTATTATTATTATTATTATTATTGTCGTATTAATTAAAGTTTTTGTATGAGACAAATGTGATAAAACGGAGACAAACGAAACGTTTTGGTCGTTATGTGTAAATAACTATTGTGAGATTTTATTTCTATATTATTTAACTTTATTCTTACTATATGCTTATACTTTCCTAAATGCTTAATTTTTCTAGTATTGTAAAACATTATTTCACTAATTTACTAATTATTAAGAGATTTTGTAACACTTTAAAACCTAGGATTATTTTCGTTATGTTTTCAAGTTTATTAATTCTTCTCATCTTTTTCAGATAATGTGAATTTTGTTGGTTAAAACCTAAATGGTCTGATTATTTGAATGTATTTGATTAACGTTACAATTATAACAATTATTATTATTATTATTATTATTACTATCATCCTCATCATTATTATCATGATTATTATTATTTAGCAGATTAGTTGTGGTTAACTAGATGTGACTTCGTGCATCTTGGAAAATGAAACGACATTATCCATCAGGAGCTGAAAAACGGAAAAAGAAGAAAATAGAGGAGGAGAAGCTTTCCAGTAGCACAGGTGAGATGTGCCACTTGTATATTCTTATGATTACAGTTCAGGCAACTAGGTTAGGTAGACCATCAAGCTAGGCAAGTGCTCAGGAATCGTGTAGAGTAAGCTAGTCTCTGTAATATTTATAATATTTCGAAATGTGAAATTTAATGGATCACATCACCTGAAATTCTGTTCACACAGATCAATTATGAAACAAGATAAGAAAGAGTATTTTAGCAAAAATTAACAGAATATGTAATGTTATGTTCTTCTCAGGAGCACTACTGAAATATTTGGAAAAGCCATCCTCAACAAAGCCTGATGAGCATCATGAACCAACAGCAGGACCATCCTCTATGCAACCTCAAACACCAGTAGAAGTAGAGCCTGATGAACCAACAAGTGGCCCATCTTCTGTTCAGCTTCAAACACCACACACAGGCATTTCTACTGAGCAACAAGAACCAAGATCTGCTCCACCGCTTGATCCGTATGACTGGCCAGTTGTCCTGTCAGATGCCTTGAAGACAGATCTGGTGTCTCGAGGACCATTTCAAATCAGTCCAGATTTCACATTCCCTAAAAGAGAGGACGGTAGAAGCGTTCATCACCATTACATGTACAGAACATTAATTAATGGGGAAAAAATAAAGCGAAGCTGCCTGATGTACTCTAGAAGGAATGATGCTCTTTATTGCTTCTGCTGCAAGTTGTTTTCAAGGAAATCGTACACATTAATTTCAGACTGCATAAACGTTGGTTCGCTTCTGAAAGGCCATGAAAATAGTTCAGAACATGCAGCTAACATGGCAACATGGAAGGATCTGGAACTGCGGCTAAAAACTGGGAGGACCATTGACCAAACTGAAATGTCATTAATGGAGGTAGAGCGAAGACGCTAGCGAGATGTTCTCACACGTCTTGTAAGTATAATCCAATCACTGGCAGAAAGAAACCTTGCTTTCAGGGGGTCTTCCTCTACATTGTACAATCGCGACAATGGCAACTTCTTGAAGGAGGTTGAGCTGCTTGCCAAATTTGATCCAGTGATGAAACAACACATCAGCAGAGTCGAAAGTGGCCAATATAGTCATTCAAGTTACCTAGGAAACATCATTCAAAATGAGCTCATTGGGTCCATTAGTGGGAAGATCTTGGATGCCATTGTTAAAGAAATAAAACAAGCTAAATATTACTCACTCATTTTAGACTGCACTCCAGACATAAGCCACCAAGAACAGATGTCGATTATTATCAGAACTGTTAAAATGGGTGAAGTACCAGAAATAAAAGAATACTTCTTGGGCTTTCTTGAGGCTTCAGAAAGCACAGGCCTGGGTTTATCAGTTCTGATTCTGAAGAGACTAGATGAACTGAATATTCACTTTGATGACTGCATAGGACAGTTATATGACAACGGAGCGAACATGAAGGGCAAGAACAAAGGTGTTCAGGCAAGGTTATTAGAGAAGAACTGTCGTGCACTCTATGTTCCATGTTGGGCTCACACTCTGAATCTTGTAGTGGCTGATGCAGCTAAAGCTTCCACAGATGCCATCATCTTCTTTGGCAAAGTACAAAAATTGTACAACCTTTTTGCAGCAGCTACACAGAGATGGACAATCGTAAAGAAGCACGTGAACATAACACTCAAGTCTTGGAGTGAAACTAGATGGGAGAGCCGGCTTAAGAGCATTGAGGCTGTGCGATACCAGAACCACAAAATCAGAGAGGCCCTGTTGGAAGTCAGAAACAATGCCACAGATGCCATAGCCAGGACTGAAGCACAAGCACTTGCAGAGGAGGTAGGGTCTTATCGCTTTCAGATTTGGACAGTAGTATGGTATGACATTCTTCATGCAGTTAACCATGTGAGCAAACTTCTGCAGTCTCCTACAATGCAGTTTGATGTGGCAGTCAACCTCCTCAGCTCCACAAAAAAGCACTTTGCTTACGAAGCTCCTGACGAACCATTTACAGAAGCCTTAAAGAGGCTGGAATTCAAATTTTTCAATGTGGTGGTGGATTGTGCCATCGGGTCAATAAATGAGAGATTCAAAACATTAGATGATGTGAGGGACATATTTGGGGTTCTCTTAAACTTCACCACAATGAACAAGGAAGACTTGTCCTGCAAGTGTGAAAAGCTCTCTAAAATACTGAGCTCTGGAGCTGACTCTGACATTGATGGAAGAGAACTGGCCCTCGAAATTAAGAACTTGCCGACTTTACCTTCACACAACATGACTGCATTGGAGCTTCTCTCCTTCATTCATCAGAAGCAACTGGAGGAACTATACCCCAATCTCTGGGTTGCACTAAGAATTGCCTGCACTCTACCTGTGACAGTAGCGTCAGCCGAGAGGAGCTTCTCTAAGATGAAGCTAATCAAGAACTACCTCAGATCATCAATGGGACAGGATCGCCTCAGTGGCCTTGGCATCATAAGCATCAACCAGGACGTTGGCAGGGAGATTTCATATGATGATGTTATTGATGATTTCGCCCAGAAAAAATCTAGGAGGCAAAAATTTTGAAGATACAAAAAGTTCCGTATAACTGTTAGCTATTACACGATTGTATCGTAGAGTTAGTAATTGTTTGGTAGTTAATAATTGCATTATTTTTTTATACATAGTTCTGTCATTTATTCTAAATAATGTATAAGCTAATTTTCAGGAATTTCATGAAGAGTATTTTTTTCTGTTTGTCTTCTGAGAGTACATATTTGTTGTTTTGGACATAAATGTTTCATGAAAATTGTTTCATAATTGTTTTTTATTAACACAGCCATTTTTTGTATGTGTGTGCTGAGGTGATGTAGTAAGACGAGTTGGTGGATGGAGGGGTGGGGCCTCAAATGGGTATACTGCTTAGGGCCCCCTAATGGCTAGAAACGGCCCTGCTCTCCGGCGACATTAAGACTAATCCAGGCCTCACTACAACTTACACATGTCACCATACACAAAGACATAAACACAATAGGACCATAAGACACATACAGAAGCATAATATTAACATATTACAGTATAACGTAGATGGCTTCACAAACAAAATCATGCAGCTTAGGGAATTCGTACACAAACAAAACATTCACATAGCACTTATACAAGAAACAAAACTAAAACGCACACACAAAACACCCACCATCCCTAACTTCACGGCGATCCGTCAAGATCGTACTGTGGGTCACGGGGGCGGACTTATCACTTACATACGTAAAAGTATTAGCTACACTGATGCCACCCAAAACATTACAAACACAATCCAAGCAGATAACACGATAGAAATACAGACAGTTAACATTAAAACACGCGCAAAACACAACACCACACTGATCAACATTTACATCACACCAGATAGGTCACCTCAGGTGTCCCAGCCAATTACAATTCACAGTTACACAATCTGGCCTCTCTCACTATTGTCATCTTAGTAGGAGACTTCAACGCTAAAGACACTAGTTGGTACCCGTACAACCAAAGCAACACCAGAGGCGCCAACATAGCCACACAACTAAACAGTCTCTTCATTCTTAACAACAAAGAAGAACATACACACATACCACATCAAGCAGGATACTCAAACTCCTCCCCAGACATAACGTTCTGTTCCCCCTCACTAGCAACACATACACACTGGAGAACAGAAAAACAAATGTCATCAGACCACCTGCCCATCATCATTACAACACGTTCTACACTCTGCCCCAACAGCCTTAGGCATACTTACAGAAATTACAAGAAGGTTGATTAGTAACAGTTCAAAATATAGACTGAGGAGTAATTCGCTACATTAAACAGAACACCCATCATAAACATCAATACAACACTCAAGACATTCAATCAGATCACCAATAATGCAAACAAATACATACCCAAGGGCAACATTAGGAAATACAATCCAAATTACACTAGTGAAATAGCCCACCTCATAAGGCAACATAACAACCTCAAACATAACACACAAACACCACACACAGAAACCATAAAACAGCAGATACAACAGCTCAACACAGAAATAAACAACAAACTTAAAGAAAAACGAACAGAAACATTTAGGGAATTTATAACAACACTAAACCACTCCACAGATATATCCAGGCTATACAAGACTATAAACAGCATTACCCACTCTAACAGCGGCATTCACACCTCACACGCGGCTATCTGTCGCGGCCAAATAATATCCCAACATATACACAACAAGCTAACATTCTAGTTAATCACTACGCAAAGATAAGTTACCTAAACATAGACAACAACCAGAAACACGCAGACAGAACCAGACACAAGAAAACCTACAGGCTCAACACGACCATTACACCCTTCAATACAGACCAGACCACCAAGATCATCAAAAACATTAAGAATTCGAAGGCTACTGGCCCAGACAACATCTAACACACACCTTAAACACTTGGTCCCACAGGGAATACTAGCTCTCACAAACATCAGCACATATTCATACCAACACTGTATTATTCCTGACATATGGAAACAAGGTAAAATTATTACACTACTCAAACCAAACAAAAATCCAACAGAACCAGCTTCCTATAGACCCATTACTTTACTATGCACACTTTCCAAAGTAACAGAAAGACTAATCTTACAAATCACCAACCCACACATACCACTATCGCCTACTCAACATGGATTCAGACCTCACCACTCAACGACGACATTACTCACTATCTCACGCAGCACATCATGGATGGCATCAACTCCAGACGACCAGCTCAACGTACACTATTAGCAACAATAGACATTAGTAAAACATTTGATGATATCCCACGCTTCCCTCTCATAAACAAAATACTCAACACAAACATGCACAATAACACCAAAAGGTGTCTGAGCAACTATCTTTCAGGAAGATACTCACATGTCACATTTAATGGCAAGTCATCCAAAAACAAGCTTTTTCCGAACGGGGTCCCTCAAGGCTCTGTTCTCTCACAACATCGACACCGCTACAAATAACCTACAAACACACATAAACAGTATACAAGACTGGCTCACACACAATAGACTCAAAATAGCGCCCACAAAATCAACCACCACCTTGCTAACAAGCAACACAAAAGAACACCAGATAAACCCACAGCTTACACTAAACAACGCCAACATTCCACACACTCACAGGACCAAAATACTTGGGGTCACATACAACACCATTAAAAACAAATGTACGTCAAGACTTAGCACGCTTAGGGTAGTAACAGGCACAAAGTTTGGACACCAGCAGGAAACAACATCACTCACATACAAACAATATATTCGCTCAGTTATGGACTATGCTAGCCCATGCTGGGCACTCATTATCTCAAACACACACATAAACACCTTACAGACAATACAAAATAACGCACTTCGTATCATTACAGGATACACTCGAGCAACACCAATAGAACACCTGCACACAGAAACAAAAATACTGAAAGTTAGGGAACATTTAAACATGAGGGGAGCACAATTTATGGCAGCAGCAACAACTAACCCACAACACCCTTGCCACTACATGTACAATCACGCACCGACACCTCGCACTATTAAGGTAACACCAGAGAGACATTATAACCAAATACTCCATTCCATACCACGCCCCACAGACATCACACAGTACAGAAAACATATACACACACACACCCAACCCACAAAACACTGACACGACTCGGTCCGAATGCGGTCATAGGTGCGAAGCCGCCATCCATTAACAGGTCAGAGACCAGCCTGAGCAGATCGGATCGAGTTAACTTAGCACGATTCCGACGTGGACATCACCCCAACTTACAGACATATAAACACAGACTAGACAACTCCACAGACGACACCTGCCACCTGTGCCAGGACACACCACAAACAATTGAACACATTATGACAGACTGTACCGCTCTAGCACAACATAGAACACAACACAACATCACAAGTTCGCTGAACCTCTGGTCCACTCTGGAGAAGGCGATCGGTTACTTGCTTGCCGCCGGCTTGCTCGAGCAGGGTGGGCTAATCGGCTAACCGACAACAACAACAACAACATAGTTAGTGCAACTATAGGTTTGGATTAAATAAATAGTATACTGTAGTTACATTAACTATTTGTTATAATGTACAAATATTTAGTTCCTTTAAAAATAGACTTTTCTACGTGTATAACCTGTTCCAGATGTGCAAAGAGTATCGCAGTTAAGACATTATATTACAATATATATTACATTATATTATATTTATTAAAAAGTTCTCATGCTCAAAATGGATCTCACTCATAAGAAAGGAGGGGAAAATAATATACTGTACTCGTGTGTGTGTATATATATATATATATATATATACACATGAAAATTATTTCACGAAAGTAACACGTGAATAATATTTATGATGAAAATAACCACGAAGGAAAGAGCACCGTAAATGAGCACCATTCTGTGTTTCATATATATATATATATATCGGGTAGGCAAAAAAAAAACTATTACCCAACTTTTGAAAAAAATATTGTCGCTCACCCTATATATTACTGCTGAGGCCGTATATTGTACCCATACTATTACTCTTTCTAACGCTGGCTTTAAATATAGATTCAACGCCCCAGGAGTAGAGGTGCAGACTGGAGGGAGATATTAGAATATGGTGCTCAATTGAAAGGCGATCAAAGTCAGTAACTGATACTTTCAGATGACAGTCAGTTTCTCCATAAATAATTAATTTTGTTTCTTGTATAAGTGCTATGTGAATGTTTTTTGTGTACGAATTCCCTAAGCTGCATGATTTTGTTTGTGAGGCCATCTACGTTGTACTGTAATATGTTAACATTATGTTTCTGTATGTGTCTCATGGTCCTATTGTGTCTATGTCTTTGTGTATGGTGACATGTGTAAGTTGTAGTGGGGCCTGGATTAGTCTTAATGTCGCCGGAGAGTAAGAGTAGTCCGGGGAGCACGTCCGGCACGCAATTGCTCCCCGTAAATGAAAAAAATAGCACGCTAGTATAGGTCCGGCCCCGGGAGCCGATCGGCACTCTGATCGTGCCACGCAACAGGCCGTCGACTGCTAGTCTGGCCAACCGTAGACTACCCGTTGCGCGGAGATTTAAGGAGGTTTGGCCACCAGCGCGTTGAATATCTTCGGTTTGACGTCGCCTCTTCTTCGCGTTGACGTTCCACGTTTTTTCGTTGACGTTGACGCGCTGACGTGTCCCGCACTGGATGATACAGCCACTGCTAGAAGCTTCCTCGTCAGCTTCTAGGTCCCGAGATTGTGCACTTGGGAGTTGAATGCCCGGTTAGGTTAATTCAAACTACAGAAAGGAACGCAGCCATGAAAATCTTGAGCTTCACATTGTGTCAAGATTTGTGAATCTTAAGATTTTCATGACTATAGTTTTACTGACCAAATAATTGAACCCCCAATTACTGTCGGTTCAATTATTTGGTCAATAAAACTATAGAAAAGAACGCAGTCATGAAAATCTTGAGCTTCACATTGCCGCCCGTAATAATAATAATAATAATAATAATGAATAAAAAGAAAATTTGTTGCTACAATTTTCAAAGATCCCAGCACCGCGGTCTAGCGGGTATCACTGAAGAAACCCAGAGGATGGTGGATTTACAACAACTGTCAAGATTCGTGGTTTTGAAATTCAAGTTGACAACAGGTGGATTGTTCCATATTGCCCACTCATCTCTCGACTGTTCAATGCTCACATCAATGTTGAAATGTGTAATTCCATCAAGTTCATAAAATATGTCTGCAAGTATGTCAACAAGGGAACTGATATGGTTGTGTTTAGCCGTCAGAAGGATGTATCTAAGAATGATGAGGTTCAACAATATCAATTAGGCCGATATATCAGCAGTAATGAGGCCATCTGGAGAATTCTGAGCTTTTTAATTCATGAAAGACATCCTACAGTGGTTCATCTCAGTGTACATCTTGAGATTGGTCAAAGAGTTTACTTCACTGAAGAAAATGCACTTCATTGTGCCCAAGCTACACAAGACACGACTCTCACAGGATTTTAACCTATGCAGGGAAGATGAATATGCTAAGGCTCTGCTCTACCACCATTCCACCAAGTACCCAAGTATTTCATATGGAATAGTGGAAGCAAGAACTGGGCCCGTCGAAAACTAGGATATAATGGGCCAGAGCATCCTACTGTCAAGGCCAGTGATGCATTAGCCCGTGTTTACACTGTGCATCCTGGCAATTCAGAATGCTTTTTCTTGCGTCTCCTTCTACATGAAGTCAAGGGGTCAACATCGTTAGAGGAACTACGAACAGTGGACGGCAGAGTCTGTGAGACTTATAAACAAGCTTGCCAAATGAGAGGACTCCTTGAAGATGATGCCCATTGGAGTAACACCCTGAATGAAGCAGCTGCTACACAGTCACCAATGGTGATGCGGAATCTTTTTGCCATTATGCTCCACATGTGTATCATATTTAATCCTCGGGAACTTTGGAACAACTACAAGGAGAACCTTGCTGAGGACATTTTCACCCGGGCACAAATGCAAAACCAAAACCTAAATGTAGATTTCTGTGATGACATTTTCAATCAAGCTCTTATAATTATTGAGGACAAACTGAGAGATTTAGGTGGCTCTGATCTCAAACGTTTCGGCCTCCCAGAGCCACAGCGAGTTAATATCAATGAATAAACAAATTACAACACTGACCAACTTGCTGAATACATACAGGAAAATGAACAACGTCTGGTTCCAGACCAGAGACAAGCCTTGGACAGATTCACTGAAGTGTTTTCAGTGGAAGTGGCAGCATCTTTTTTCTGGATGCTCCAGGTGGAACAGGAAAAACTTTTCTCCTCAATCTCCTTTTAGCTAAAATTAGACACAGGAACATGATTGCCCTAGCAGTGGCATCATCAGGTATTGCTGCTACACTTTTAACAGGAGGAAGGATTGCTCACTCAGTATTCAAGTTGCCTTTGAATTTGGCACGTGCAGAGGTGCCAACCTGCAACATTAGAAGGGGAAGTGGCAAGGCAAGGGTTCTGCAGGAGTGTAAGCTCATTGTCTGAGATGAATGCACCATGTCTCATAAAGCTGCGCTTGAAGCTGTAGACCGGACCCTGAAAGATCTTCGACGTACTGACAAACTAATGGGAGGTGTCACGTGGAACCAAAGCAGATGAACTACAAGCGTGCATCAAGGCTTCATATATCTGGATCAACAGTCACCGATTCACCCTAGCAACCAACATGCGAGTGCACTTGACAGGTGATGCTTCTGCTGGAAATTTTGCAGGAAGGTTACTTCAGCTGGGAAGTGGTAAAATGGTTTCTGAGAACATGCATGGAATAGTATCAGTCGAAAACATTGGTCAAGCAGTCACAACACTTCAAGAACTCAAAGAGTCAGTTTTCCCAAATGTTATTTCTCATTTCCGGAATCACATGTGGCTTTCTGAAAGAGCCATCCTTGCACCAAAGAATGATGCAGTTGATGCCATAAACAGAGGGCTACTCCTACAGTTACTTGATGAGATGCACCTATACAAGTCAGTTGACACTGTTCCAGATACCAAAGATGCTGTCAATTATCCAACAGAATTTCTCAATTCTCTGGAGCCACCAGGTGTGCCACCACACAATATACAGCTCAACATTGGTGCACCTATCATTCTTCTCAAGAATATGGACCTACCAACACTTTGTAATGGAACGCGGTTGGCTGTAAAGAAGCTGTGGGCGCATGTCATTGAGGCCACAATAATGACTGGACATGCAACAGGAAAGGATGTCTTCATCCCACGAATTCCAATCGTTCCATCGGACATGCCATTTCAATTCAAGCGCCTCCAGTTCCCAATTCGACTAAGTTTTGCCATGAGCATCACTAAAGCTCAGGGCCAGTCGCTTAAGGTAGTTGGCCTCAACCTACAGAAACCATGTTTTTTTCATGGTCAGCTTTATGTTGGGTGCTCAAGAGTTGGTGACAATAAAAATCTTTTCATTTTGGGTGCTGATGAGAAAACAGTCAACATAGTCTATCCCGAAGCACTAAAGCGATAACATGTCATTGATTATATGGTATAAATATTTGATTTAATGTATTTTTCTGAAACATTTACAACTTTCATTAACATCTAGAAGATCACGACTTGGTGCTAATTCATGCTAATTCAATAAATATCAATTATCTATGCACTTTATTTATACTTTTGAACCATTTGTTGAAAAATAAAGATAATCTTCAAGACTGGTTTCATTAACCTATCTTTACTTTATAGTTTGTTTTCAATTTATAGTTACCATTTTTTAAAAACACAGCGTCAAGGTAATTTCATATATACTGAACCCGAGCGAAGCCGGGTAATTCTGCTAGTATATGTATATGGTTTGTAACCAATATCGTGTATATCATTCATTGTAATGAAAGGTGATATCCAATGTTCATTAATTTATTAATAACAGCTCCTTCATTTCTCAGCTTATATAATGCCTTCGTTTCATTTTCATTCCTATTTGATATTCTATGATTAATAATGTATATTAGATACATGAATTATTAATGCAAAACTCTTTCTACAAATTACCGATGACATTTCTAATGATATTCTTTTGTAATATTTTAACATTCCTCTTAATATTTAGAACTTTTCACTTTTTGGTTGTGTGATATAAAGTGTTCAAAGATTCAGCACATCATTAAAATTTGTTCGTACTTATAAGATTCATTCTCACATGGAAGCGTATTTTTCCAGAAATGGAACTACAGCCTAATCTTTGACGCTGTTATACGCAGAGTTACAAGGAGTTACAAGGAAAATTAGTACCTCAAAAGGCCTTGCGGCCCATACCGAGGAGGTACCAATGGCAACGGGTGCCACGGAAAATTTTTTACACCCTCAAATAGTGTGCAAGATTTGGTCTAACCTTTTCTTGAAATGATCCACAGAGGAACTGTTCACAACTTCTGAAGGTAACCTGTTCCACGTGTCACAGATCTTATACGTAAAGTAATTCCCACACACACTAGTCCTAAACCGTTTCAAATCAAACTTCCAACCATTGTTGCGAGTTGGGTTATCATTTAAACTAAACATGCTTCTAAAATCGACATCGTTGAACCCGCGTAAGAGCTTAAAAACCTCGATGAGTTGACCGCGCAGCCTCCAAGTTTCCAGCGAAAACAAATTCAGGGCGCGTAAGCATCGATTGTAGCCCATATGCCTAACGGAAGGGATTAACTTTGTGGCCCTCGCCTGCACTCGCTCCAGCCACTCAATATCTTTCCTGAGGGTGGGCGACCAGAACTGCACAGCTAACTCCAGGTGCAGCTGAACCAGGGAATTGTACAGAAAGAGCACAATCTCCTTGTTCCGAAACTGAAATTGCCTCTTGATATAACCCAACAGCTTCTGGGCTTTCTTTTCCACCTCTACGCACTGTTTCGTAAACTTAAGGTCGCTGCTAATTATCACACCCAAGTCCTTTTCCAAATCAGTGGCCTCGATATTACTCCCCAACATCGAGTAGTCCGACTTGGGATTGGCGTAGCCAATGTGCATCACTTTGCATTTACCCAAGTTAAACGGCATTTGCCATTTTCCGGACCACATTCCTATCCTACCTAGGTCCGCACGCAGTTGCTCAATCGCTTCGGGCGTCCCAACATTGGCCCCAAGCTTGGTGTCATCAGCGAATTTGGCGATCCGACTGACGATGCTACCGTCGATATCATTTATGTAAATGATAAACAACAGTGGCCCCAAAACGGAACCCTGAGGAACCCCACTAGTGACCGAGGCCCAACCCGAACTAACTCCTTTAATTACAACCCTCTGCCGCCTATTCTTCAGCCAGTTTTCAATCCACCTACCTACTTCCCCACCGATACCAGGCGCGCGGAATTTCGCCATTAGCCGGCGGTGAGGTACCTTATCAAAGGCTTTCTGAAAGTCGAGATAAAGTATATTAATCGCCCTACTCTTATCATACTCACTCAACATGACGTGGAAAAACTCGAACAAGTTGGTGAGACACGACCTATGCCGTCTAAATCCATGTTGGGAGTCCCCAAGCAGCTTATAGGAATTCAAATGGTCAACGATCCTATCCGCTATTATCCCCTCTAATAATTTACCTACAACCGACGTGAGACTAATGGGACGATAGTTCCCTGGACTTTCGTGATCCCCTTTCTTAAAGAGAGGTCACGTTGGCTTCCCTCCAGTCACCAGGCACCTGGCCCGTCTACAACGATTTGTTGAAGACTGTAGCCAGGTGGGGAGCCACCTGGTCGCGCACTTTCCGCAACACTCTGGGGAGGAACTGGTCTGGCCCAGGAGCCTTAAACGCCCTCAGTTTGTCTATTCTATCGGCAACGACTGTCGCGGAACACCGAACACTATCCAGGCCAGCACCTTCGTGCCTGACGCCTGGCTCGGGGATGACGCTGGTGTCCTCCCTGGCGATGTCTGCGTCAGAGGTGCGCAGAACGCCGCTGGGGTCCTTTAATAGACCTATCATGCTTCTAATGGGCTTTCTACTATTAACATAACTGAAGAACTCCGTTGGGTTCCCCTTGCAGAGGCTTGCCACCCGTAGTTCTTCGTTACGTTTCGCTAGCCTAACCTTCGCCTTCACTTCCCTACACAGGCGGACATACGCCTCAGCGTTCTCATGGGAACGATTGGCCTTCGCCCTTCTATATGCTACTTTCCTATTTCGGATAGCGAAGCGATGTCACGACTGAACCACTTAGGCTGCGTTGAAGCAGGGGTGACCGGTTTTAATGGTATGGCAGCAGACTGCAACACCATAAACTCGTCCCTGAATGCAGTCCACACTCCCTCAACATCGCCGCCGACCTCTAACCCCATCTCACCTACGCTATCCCGGAGGCTAACAAAGTCCGCCCGCCGTAGATCGAGTTTACTGCCTCTCGAGTTACTACGCTTCACCCGAGGGACGCACACACGGAACCTAATCAGACCGTGATCACTACCGCCCAACGATTCGTCAACGGTGAGGCCAGTGACGAGGTTGTCTTCGGTCGTGAATACTAAGTCTAGAAAGCTTTCGCCTCGTGTAGGCTCAGTGACCCACTGAGTGAGGAAGTTCTCATCAGCAAAGTCAACTAGCCTCCTCCCTTCAGCGGAGGCGGAGAGACTTCATCAAGTAACTGTAGCGGAGGCGGAGGATATAACCCCCATTCAGCTCCTGTACCCCTGTACTGTTGCCTTTGGCAACACGCTCAAGGAAGGCAGGAGATAAGTTTTAAATTCGGATCTTCGTATTCTTGATTCATTGTAAAATTCATTCATTTTTACAGAGATAAGGTGAAATTTCACTTTTATTTAAAATACATTTAATTCATAGCGGTGTTTGTTTATATATATATATATATATATATATATATATATATATATATATATATTACACACGAAGTCTGTTCAAAAAGTATTTGTATGTGGACAGGGTGTTTATTTTTAGAACAAGGTCACGCTTGGAGTTGTTACTTGTTTTAGTTTTTACGTGAAGGTGTTGTGCACCATGAATTTGCTCCAAGGGGACAAACAATCAACAAGGAATTTTACATTGAAGTTTTGAGACGTCTACGTGAAGCAGTTCGGAGGAAACAGCCGCAGAAGTGGGTCCAAAGACTGGCTGTTTCATCACGATAACGCGACATCTCACTCGTTGCAACTTTTCCAGCAATTTTTGGCCAAAAACACAACCCCCCCTCCCCAAGTACAGCATCCTCCATATTCGCCGGATTTGGCTCCATGCGACCTTTTTTTGTTTCCAAAGCTCAAACAAACCTTGAAAGGATACCGATTCGATGATGTTGAGACCATTAAAAGAAATTCGACTGAGCAGTTTTTGGCCATTCCGAAAAATGCCTTAAAAAAAATGTTTTCACCAGCGATAGGATCGTTGGGCAAAGTGTGTGGCTTCAGAAGGAGCGTATTTTGAGGGAGATTAAGCTCCAAACCCTGTAAGTACCATATTCTGTCTATAATCGCATCAGTCCGGATACTTTTCGAACAAAACTCATATATATATATATATATATATATCGTAAAGAACGACGCTTGTATAAGAGAATATTCCGCGCAAGATGAGAGCGAGAGAACGAAACAAATGAAAAAATGAGGTAACCATCCTGAGGTTGTCATTAGACGAAAGCGCTTGAGCACCATTCTGTTTCCTTCGTGGTTCTTTTCATCATAAATATTTTTCACGTGTTACTTTCGTGAAATAATTTTCATATATATATATATATATATATATATATGAAAATTATTTCACGAAAGTAACACGTGAAAAATATTTATGATGAAAAGAACCACGAAGGAAACAGAATGGTGCTCAAGCGCTTTCGTCTAATGACATCCTCAGGAACACTGAAGTAAATAAAAAGTTCGAGACTATATATAGGTCACAAAAAAAAAATAATAATAAATAAAAATTGTGGGAGTAGCACACAAATTTATAAGGAAAAACTACCAATTTTAGCACTTTGCCCTTCTTGTCTAAATCCATTCTGAACAAATTCAAAACAGGATCACGCGGATTGTTTACAACCAATTTTATAGATAATGCCTGAATTATATATAGGTCACAAAAAAAAATAAATAAAAATAAATTGAAAAATAGAAATTGTAAGAGGAGCATACAAATTTATAAGGGAAAACTACCAAAGTTTTAGCACTTTGCCCTTTTTGTCTAAATCCGTTCTGAACGAATTCAAAACACCTTCTCTTCCCTACCTTTACGGTCTTATTAAAACCCACAAACCTGGTAACCCTATGCGCCCTATTATCAGCTCTGTGGGTTCTATTACTTATAAACTCTCCAAATGGTTTGTATCTCTGATTCACATGTAAAAAATTCCATGGATGTTACTGAAAAATTGAATAATGTACGCAATAAAACCAACGATAGATTGATCAGTTTTGACGTTTGTTCATTGTTTACAAAAGTGTCGATTGACGATATGCTTGACTTTCTCTCCCGAGAATTACATAAGTATGACTTGCCACTACCTGCACACATCGTTTTGGAACTCATTAAACTTTGCATCAAAGACTGTAAATTCACTTTCAATAGCGAGTATTATCAACAGGTTTTTGGGATGGCCATAGGTAATCCCTTGTCGCCCCTCCTTTCCAATATTTATATGGAGTTTCTCGAAATTACTTACATTCCGAGAATCCTCGGGGTTGGCATTCCATGGGTGCGGTACGTCGACGATATTTTGTGTATCTGGCCCATGAAGCTTGACCTGGATGACTTTCTCCTTCAGTTAAATGATTAAGTCCCCTCCATTAAGTTTACTTTAGAAGTGGAACAAGCCAACTCAATCCCGTTTTTGGACGTGCGTGTACATAGGGAAAGCTCAGGTTTTAAGTTTAGTATTTATCGGGAAAAAACAAACAATTTGTCCTACGTACACTTTTACTTTGGACATGACACCCCCATTAAGGCCATATTTTCTTCAATGTTTCTCTGCGCTCTTAAGATCGCCAGTCCGGAATACATGGATGCCGAATTAGAAAAAATAACGGTATTGGAAGTGATCTCTGCTACCCAACTGCGTTTATGGAATCTTGTCTTAACAAGGCAAAACGAACCTTCTATCGCGTGAATAATAACCCTCGCACTTTGTGAAAGAATATTTCAGTACTTCCATTTTTCCCAGGCGTTTTAGGCATTGCTAATGTACTTAAACTTTTGAATATTAATGTAGTATTTTCATATAACAATATTGTGAAAAATATCATAGTAAAAAATAGCCCTATCAATAATTCAGGCATTATCTATAAAATTGGTTGTAAACAATGTGATTCCTTTTACATTGGTCAGACGGGAAGGGATTTGCATACGCGTGTAAAACAGCATCAATATTCCGTTAGAACGGGACAGTCGTCCAGTGCCCTTTTCGTCCATTTGTAAGAGTTATCCCACTGTATTGATTGGAATAATGCTTCAATTTTGTTTCACTCTAGCAACATTGTTAATAGAAATATTCTTGAGTCTGCTATTATTCAACTTACAAATAATTTTAACATGAGCCAGGGTCTTTTTTCACTTGATCCTGTTGTTCTGAATTCGTTCAGAACGGATTTAGACAAGAAGGGCAAAGTGCTAAAATTGGTAGTTTTTCCTTATAAATTTGTATGCTCCTCCCACAATTTTTATTTATTATTATTATTATAATTATTATTTTTTTTGTCACCTATATATAGACTCGAACTTTTTATTTACTTCAGTGTTCCTGAGGATGTCATTAGACGAAAGCGCTTGAGCACCATTCTGTATTTCCTTTCCTTCGTGTTCTTTTCATCATATATATATATATATATATATATATATGGGAGTGAACTCAGAATTTCCCCATAAGGTTTTTTATGATACACACAGACCGTGCATGGAACAAGGAACTCTTCTGGGAAAATTAAATCCACTATAATCCGAATAAGTAATGGTAAGTGACAAACACTATAGTTGTTTTCATGATGTTAGTCCGACATGGGCAACAGGTCACTCGCCAAGAGGCCACAAAAATATAGCTTCCTCATCATAAAAAACCTCAGGAGACCATTCTGAGTTCAATTCCATCATGAAACGGACATGTTATGTGCCTTAAAAAGTGGACGCTCAATTCTGCCAGATGAGGTTTAAGTTTTGGTTTTTGGCTAAAAATACAATACTTACCCCTTTTTCTTTAATGTATTCAATCCGAGGTGAATACAACGAGTCTTTTTCTTAGATTGAGGTTCTAAATATAGTAGGGCTAGGCTGCTTTAAACCCTAGATCCTGTCCCAAAGCTGGATCCTATCTACTTTGCAGATAGCTGGTGAGGGAAGCTATATTTTTGGGGCCTCTTTGCGAGTGACCCGTTGCCCACGTTGGGCTAACATCATGAAAAAGAAAAACTATAGTGTTTGGCATTTACCATTACTTATTCGGACTATAGTGGATTTAATTTTCCCAGAAGAGTTCCTTGCTCCATGCACGGCCTGTAAGTATCATATATATATAAGCTTATGTTAATAAGTTCACAATCTTCTATATAACCTCGAGCAATTTTTTTAAAATCTGCCGAGACAAAGGGTTGATTTTGTGTTTAAATTCTTCTCCATAAAAAAGAACGAAGTTGAATTTCGTGTACTTTCTAAACCGAATTCAAAATGTTTTTAGGGTAAAAAGGGGTATTGTATAGTGAAAATCATCTACAATGTAGTGATGGTTTATCGTTTCTGAACCGGTAACATAGGTGAAATAGTTCAAAACAAAACGGAGGTTCTCCATTTTGTTTTTCTTAAATTATAATATATATATATATATATATATATATATATTAGGGCAGTGATTCCCAACGTGGGGCGCACGCCCCACAGGGGGGCAATTTGAATATTTTGCGGGGCAATTTGAAAATGCTACAATAAAATGAAATTTATACATAATAATTTTTATAAGTAAATATATTTTAAAATTTCAATAACATATAATTACTTTTATTTGCAACATTTTTACACGACGACAACAATTCCATATTTTACTTAACATGTTGATTCAAAGACAAAGATATTTGGCTTCATTACATTTCTGGAATTATGTCAAAAGAATATTTCTGCAAGAAAATATACCCAGTTATATTGGCTAAATAAGTGTGAGGTAACTGATGATGCTTTACTTGTCATTGTGGATCATTTGAAAATACTGGCCTGTAATTTAAATTACAGATTTTCTGATTTAAAAGAAATGAGTTTTCCATCTTGGCTAACTCAGCCATTGCTAGTGGATCTATCTGAAGTGGGCATGAAGTACCAAGAAGAACTGACTGAAATACAAAATGACGAGTCTGTTAAAACTATATTCAAAGTAAAAGGAACCATGATGTCGCTCTGTGATGAGACCAAGACTAAATACCCAAATTCAACTCGTTTGGCGAGAGAGCTACTGTTACCATTCCCATCTTCATATTTGGTGGAATGTGGTTTTAGTGCTGTAAGTGACTTACCACAGAAAAAAAGAAACCAACTGGATATCACAAAACGAGGAGACTTAAGACTGAAGCTAACTAAGTTAGTGCCTGAAATCAAAACCATTTGTAGTAAACATCAAGCTCAAGGATCTCACTAACTTGAGATTATCAAACTTTGAATTTGCTGTATTTTTACCTAATATTTTGAATTTAAAGTGGTATTATTGATTAAATTACTTTTTTTGTCAATTTAAAATTGCAACTTTTCAACTGAGAAGTTTTATTTCAAGGAAATAATATAGTTAGCTTCAATCTCAAGTTTCTTGACTCATATTTAATGTAACTCATATTGAATGTACTCATATTATTGAAATTTAAAATTATAACTTTTCAACTGAGAAATTTTATTTCAAGGTAATAATTTAGTTAGCTTCAACCTCAAGTTTATTTACTCATATTGAATGTACGGTAACTCATATTAAATGTACTCATATTATTGTAAATTTTAAATACCTTTTCAACACCAAATTTGTTTTTATATTAATGGGGGCATCAAATTTTTTGAGGTGTCGAGGTGGGGCATGGCGCAAAAAAGGTTGGGAACCACTGTATTAGGGTGTCACTTATTTGTATGGTAAGAACTGAACCATCAAGAAGTTTCGGTCTGACCATCTAGAAATGTGACATTGCATGTAGAAACGCTGATTATGAAGTTTCATGAGAAAATATTAATATTTAGAGGTCGCTCCAGGCCATTATAATTTTGATGACGTGTCGTTACTTGTCCGAAATTGAAATGTGCTTCCTTTCTATGCCTTACCCCAGTATCATTTCAGTCGCCTTAATGGTAAGATATGTTTGCATTAGTGTGTGTTATTTTAGTCTTTTAGTCGTCCCTGATATAAAAACTCGCATGGTCATATCTATGACTAGTGTTGATGGACAAGACAACTCTCCAAAGCGTGTGGTTGTTGACCTGGATACTGTGAAAGAAAAAAGCTTGGAAAACTTTGTAACAAAAAACACAAAATCATTGTTCACGAAGCTCAACCTCCCAGATGAATTCGTGGAGAAAACTGTTGAGCAATGGGAAGAGGATACCCATTACCAGACTGCGAAAGAGACTGTAAAAACTCTAACTGTAACAAATGACTTCGCTGAACGTGGAGTTGCTCTCATCCAGGATTTTTCTGGATACCTAACCAAAGATGAAGAACAACTCCAGTTTCTTCTCCAGGTTGTTGAAGACCATCGAAAGCATTGCACATGGGGACAAAAGCATACCTTGAGTGGAAATAATGATTAATCATAATAATTAATGACTCAGAAATCTGGCAGGCTATTCATAAGTTAGATGATAACAAAAGTTGTGGTCTAGATGGCATACAAGCAGAACATTTAAAATGTTGTAGCCCTCGTATAATACCTATGCTTGCAATGTGTTTCACAAGCTGTATGATACATGGGTACTTGCCACAGTCCGTTTTGTCAGTTGTAGTGTTGCCAGTTGTTAAAAATAAGGGTGCTAGTATCTGTGATAAGAATAATTATAGGCCAATAGCACTTGCCAGTATACTTTCTAAAGTGTTAGAATGTCATTTATAATAGGATAAGCACTTACTTGCAGACGTATGACAATCAATTTGGCTTTAGAGTGAAACATGGTACTGACATGTGTATTTATATACTAAAGGAAGCCGTCCTCAAGAACAAGATGTCAAACAGTAATGTATATTCCTGTTTTTTGGATGCATCAAAAGTATTTGATAGAGTTAACCATCACAAACTTTTCAAGAAACTCTTGTGTCGAGGGGTACCTAAATATATACTTAGGATACTTGCATTCTGGTATACAGAGCAGACCATGTTTGTAAGATGGAAAAGCACTGTGTCACCAGGTTTTAAGGTGACTAATGGTGTAAGGCAAGGAGGTATATTATCACGCTATCTTTTCTGTATATACATGGATGACCTTACCAATGAACTAAAAACTGCACGTACTGGCTGTGTCACTGGAAAGGAAAAAATTAATCATTTAATGTATGCTGATGACCTTGTTCTTCTGTCACCCTCTTCACATGGGCTGAGAGTACTATTAGAGGTATGTGAACAATATGATATAGAAAATGACAGCAACTATAATGGGGCAAAGAGCTGTATTTTGATTTTTAGGTGTAATCTACTGAAACATGTATCATGTGGGTCTTTTGAAATGAATGGTCAGACTATACCTGTCAAAGACACATGTAAATACTTAGGTCATGTAATTACTCACGAGCTGCGAGATGAACTTAATACTGAGAGGCAACGTAAAAAGCTGTATGTACAGGGTAACATACTAGTAAGGAAATTTGGTATGTGTTCAGAATCAGTTAAAATTTATCTTTTTAGAACTTACTGTACGGCATTGTATACATCCCATCTGTGGTGGGATTATACAAAAACTGCTATGAATAAACTCTCTGTTGCTTATAATAATATTTTTCGTATGCTATGTAGGGAACCAAATTGGTGCAGTGCCAGTTTTATGTTTACTACGCGTAACCTACCTCCCAGCCAAATGTTAATCCGGAAGAATATATATAATTTCATTACTAGGGTCAAAAACAGCTCTAATGTGTTAGTGTACAACGTCCTCTCTTCAGATACTGTGTACCTCTCACCTACAGTATATGGCAGTCTTGGTTCAGACAATTGCTGATTTACAATACTTATTTTTGTAATGTAGCAAAGATTATATATGCATATTAAGTTGTGTTATAATAAGTGTTGTAGCAAGTGGCTATGTTATAATAAGTGTTATAAGTGTTATAAGATATCTCAGGTAAGAACAATATACATAAAATTGTCAGATAATTAATCAAATAGTATGCAAGTTAGGTTAAGTGGCAATGTTGGCCTTATTTTTATATTATTTTTGTATTAAGTTCAATGTAGTCAGGAACGGCCCTAGGGTTGCTGGCGCCCCGGGCAAGCTGAACTTCGGCGCCCTTACAAGTATAATTTTAAAATTTGTTCACAATGAGGAAAAACTACAAATGTAGGAATAAGGAGTTTATTACAATTAACGATATTCACTCAAAGTACAACTAAAGATTCTCAAAATGGAACCATGTATGAAAATATAAGAGACAGTGTTGCCACTTTTGTCTGAGGTAAATCCACAAAAAATGTACAAATTCCACAAAGTGGCAACACTGATGAGATATCATAGGATGGCAGCGCTGCCAGGCATATGTAATTTGTGCTCAACGCTCACCTACGCGGCCACATCAACCCATGTGACATGTCATCCCATGTCGGGCCAAACTGACCTTAGCTTTACTGGTAGTCTCTAATGCTATTGGCTAATATAATGTTATAATCCCTGAAAATTTTACTCCACATCAGGAAATTTTCACATTTGACTTTTATTTCATTTTATTTTATTTATTTATTTTTAGATTTTTCGCTTTGTATTTGGAAGATCCCAAACGCATGACGTGGCGCCCCTTAGCATGTGGCGCCCCGGGCAACTGCCAGAGTTGCCGGTACCTTGAGCCGGCCCTGAATGTAGTATACGTAAGATTGTACGTGTATATTAGGTTAAGTGACTATGGATTGTGAATGATCGGCAATAAAGATGTTTTGTTTTTGTGTTTGTAATTACGCTACTGTCTGATGTTAATGTACTTCATCTTAATATTATGATAATGTCTTGTGCACTTCCTGCTAATGTAGGAACATAATAAATTGTTTAAATACATTTGGAAATTGTTTATATTCACATTTTCTGAGAATTTCGTATCCAATACTTCGAAGCCGTTGAGCGACCTCTAAATATTAAAATATCTCAATAAAAATTTGCACACAGTGTTTTTACATCATATGGTATACTTTGATGGGGTCAGAGCACGGAAACTTAAAAGTTGAAAAATAAGTGACTCTGATACCCTAATATATATATATATATATATATATATATATATATACACCCGAGGGGTGTTCAAAAAGTTTCCGAGCTGATTATGCTGCGCGCGCATCACATGACGCGCATGCGCGTCATGTGTTGTAGTGTGACTCAGTCTGTGTCCAAAGACCGTTACCGCTTGTTTATATCGTATTTTGTTCTCTCGATATTTACTGTTTTGTGAAGTCATTTTGTGTGTTTTGTCGCATTTTGTGCATTTCAATAATGGCTGCTGTTGAAGAACAACATGTGTGTGCATAAAATTTTGCGTTAAGCTGGGCAAGATTGCTTCTGAAACCCATGCCATGCCGAACACAGCATTTGGCAATGTCGCCTTAAGTCGACAACCACTTTTGAGTGGCACAAGCCCTTTAAGGAAGGCCGAACGTCGACGGAGGACGATGAAAGGGTGGGACGACCTTTCACTTCAAGAACTAATGACACTGTTGCTTGTTTTCGTGAAATGATTCGAGGGAACCGTAGACTGACAGTCAGGGAAGTTGCAGACGAAATGAACATTTCAATAGGATCATGCCTCACGATACTCAGAGAGAATTTGGGGATGCGTCGTGTGTCAGCCAAATTTGTGCCACGATTCTTGACTGCCGAGCAGAAAGAGCAACGTGTTGTTGTGTCTCAAGACATCCTTCAACTGGTCAATCTTGGTGGAAATTTTCTCAGAAAAATCGTTACGGGTGACGAGACGTGGGCGTAGGGGTATGACTTTGAAACAAAACAGCAGTCATCGCAATGGAGGTGCGCGACACCCCCGAGACTGAAAAAACACAGCAAGTCCGATCGAATATGAAGGCAATGCTGGTCGTTTTCCCCAATTACTACGGACTCGTTCATTACGAATTCGTCCCTAGAGGTCAAACAGTTAACCAACAGTTTTATTTGGAAATACTGAAGCGCGTGCGAGACGTAATAAGGAGAAAACGGACTGAAAGTTGGAACCCAGGAACGTAGATGTTGCACCATGACAATGCGCCCACATACACAGCGTTTTCAATTCAGCAGTACCTGGCGAAGCACAAAGTCGTAGTCGTTCCCCAGCTCCCGTATTCTCCAGATCTGTCCCCGGCAGACTTTTTTCTTTTCCCCAAACTTAAATTTACATTGAAAGGTCGAACATTTCAAAGTGTGGAAGAAATAATTCAAAATGCGACAAACGAATTGAAGGCAGTCAGGAATACGGCCTACCACGAATGCTTTCAAAAGTGGAAACGCCGTTAAGAGCGATGATTGGCTGCACAAGGAGACTACTTTGAAGGGGACAACATCAATTAGATGGTAAGTGTTACCAGAAAGATTTTGTGGGATCAGTCCGGGAACTTTTTGAACACACCGAAAAAGAGAGTTACAAGGAGTTACAAGGAAAAGAAGTACCTCAAAAGGCCTTGCGGCCCATACCGAGGAGGTACCAATGGCAACGGGTGCCAGGGAAAATTTTTTACACCCTCAAATAGTGTGCAAGATTTGGTCTAACCTTTTCTTAAAATGATCCACAGAGGAACTATTCACAACTCAACACAGCTCAACACAGCTCAACACAAGTGTTGTGGGATATAGGGAGGCAGCGTCTTGGGTTAGGGGATACTCTCTGTCCTTACACACCCCATTTAAAGAGATTCCTCTGCTGAGCGGTGCCCCCCATAATACTGTGAGGAATTGAAAAACTCATGATCTTCACTTGCCCCACAACCACCTTTAAATGGGAGACCTAAGATGGGTGCACAACCATTTCTACATTACTGTACAGTCTTTACAGCCACACCTACACTTTTCCTCCTAAGTGTATATATTGTAATGTATATGGTTGTAAATTTTGACTTGGTCCACAATCGATATGGACCGTGACTTATTTTTCGTGACAATGTACTAGTATTGATGGATACCGTAATGAAATTGACTGGATTCTTTGGATCTGATATATTTGCATGTCGGTTATAAATAGATATAGAGTGTAACATATTTGTGGATAGTAGTCTATTATGAATTGATCCTCTGGATCCAGGGATTCTATCTTTAGTTTTAAATCGATAATTAATTAGTTTTGCTAAATTAGTCGTTGCCAATGTACAGGAAGTTGTTACATAAATTTCTTATGTTCTTGTGGTTCGGAACCCACGTAAAATTGTAGGTTCCCTCCGCCACCACGGAGGACATACACAATTACGAACACAGTTAGGTAGACCAGCCATGAGTGGATCCTAGGGTCTTTGTTGGTCTGAAACATTATAAACATTATAAACATTATAAACTTCTGAAGGTAACCTGTTCCACGTGTCACAGATCTTATAGGTAAAGTAATTCCCACACACACACACACTAGTCCTAAGCCGCTTCAAATCCAACTTCCAACCATTGTTGCGAGTTGGGTTATCATTTAAACTAAACATGCTTCTAAAATCGACATCGTTGAACCCGCGTAAGAATTTGAAAACCTCGGTCAGTTGACCGCGCAGCCTCCGAGTTTCCAGCGAAAACAAATTCAAGGCGCGTAAACGTCGATTTTAGCCCAAATGCCTAACGGAAGGGATTAACTTTGTGGCCCTCGCCTGCACTCGCTCCAGCCTCTCAATATCTTTCCTGAGGGTGGGCGACCAAAACTGCACAGCATATTTCAGGTGCGGCCGAACCAGGGAATTGTACAGAGAGAGCAGAATCTCCTTGTTCCGAAACTGAAATTGCCTCCTGATATAACCTAACAGCTTCTGGGCTTTCTTTTCAACCTCTACGCACTGTTTGGTAAATTTAAGGTCGCTGCTAATTAACACACCCAAGTCCTTTTCCAAATCAGTCGCCTGGATATTACTCCCCAACATTGAGTAGTCCGACTTGGGATTGGCATAGCCAATGTGCATTACTTTGCATTTACCCAAATTAAACGGCATTTGCCATTTTTCGGACCACTCTCCTATCCTACCTAGGTCCGCACGCAGTTCCTCGATCGCTTCGGGCGTCCCAACATTGGCCCCAAGCTTGGTGTCATCAGCGAATTTGGCGATCCGACTGACGATGCCACCGTCGATATCATTTATGTAAATGATAAACAACAGTGGCCCCAAAACGGAACCCTGAGGAACCCCACTAGTGACCGAGGCCCGACCCGAACTAACCCCTTTAATTACAACCCTCTGCCGCCTATTCTTCAGCCAGTTTTCAATCCACCTACCTACTTCCCCAGCGCGCGCACTTTCGCCATTAGCCGGCGGTGAGGTACCTTATCAAAGGCTTTCTGAAAGTCGAGATAAAGTATATCAATCGCACCACTCTTATCATACTCACCCAACATGACGTGGAAAAACTCGAGCAAGTTGGTGAGACACGACTTATGCCGTCTGAACCCATGTTGGGAATCCCCAAGCAGCTTGTAGGAATCCAAATGGTCAACGATCCTATCCGCTATTATCCCCTCTAATAATTTACCTACAACTGAAGTGAGACTAATGGGACGATAGTTCCCTGGACTTTCGTAATCCCCTTTCTTAAAGATAGGGGTCACATTGGCTTCCCTCCAGTCACCAGGCACCTGGCCCGTCTCCAACGACTTGTTGAAGACTGTAGCCAGGTGGGGAGCCACCTGGTCGCGCACCTCCCGCAACACTCTGGGGAGAAACTGGTCTGGCCCAGGAGCCTTAAACGCGCTCAGTTTGTCTATTCTATCGGCAACGACTGTCGCGGTATATCGAACACTATCCAGGCCAACACCTTCGTGCCTCACGCCTGGCTCGGGGATGATGCGGGTGTCCTTCCTGGTGAACACTCCCGCAAAGTACTCATTAAGCACATTGGCGATGTCCGCGTCGGGGGTCCGCAGAACGCCGCTTCTAATGGGCTTTCTACTATTAACATAACTGAAGAACTCCTTAGGGTCCCCCTTGCAGAGGCTTCCCACCCGTAGTTCTTCATTACGTTTCGCGAGTCTAACCTTCGCCTTCACTTCCCTACACAGGCGGACATACGCTTCAGTGTTTTCATGGGAACGATTGGCCTTCGCTCTCCTATACGCTACTTTCCTATTTCGGATAGCCGAAGCGATGTCACGATTGAACCACTTAGGCTGCGTTGAAGCAGGGGTGACCGGTTTTGAGGGTATGGCAGCAGACTGCAGCACCATAAACTCGTCCCTGAATGCACTCCACACTCGCTCAACATCGCCGCCGCCCTCTAACCCCATCCCACCTACGCTATCCCTGAGGCTAACAAAGTCCGCCCGCCGGAGATCGAGCTTACTGCCTCTCGAGTTACTACGCTTCTCCCGAGGGACGCACACACGGAACCTAATCAGACCGTGATCACTCCCGCCCAACGATTCGTCAACGGTGAGGCCAGTGACGAGGTTGTCTTCGGTCGTGAATACTAAGTCTAGAACGCTTTCGCCTCGTGTAGGCTCATTGACCCACTGAGTGAGGAAGTTCTCATCAGCAAAGTCAACTAGCCTCGACCCTTCAGCATCAGCAGTCCTGTCTTCCCACTTTATGCCATGACAGTTGAAGTCTCCTAAAACTACACACACCCTATCCCCTAGCAGGCTACTGAGTTCGGTGTACAGGGCTGTATCCTCCTCGAGGAGGAGATGCGGAGGTCTGTACACCAAGAGTAACCTATAGCTCGTCCCTCCCATATTCAGATCGACGCCAAGCAGCTTCCGTTCCGACCGGAACTGGCAGTCATCCGGACTGAACGTGTCCCTGACGTATATTAGTACCCCACCCCCCTCCCCACGGGTGCGGTCTTTGTGAAACATTTTATATCAGTATATGAATCCAGGACTCGGTGATAGCAACGATATCCTGGTATTCTGATGCTAAGAGCGCCCGTAGCTCGCAAAACTTGTTCCTAATCGACCTAGCATTAAAAAGCATTGCACGGAGGGAGCCTTCCCTATTCTGACCGCCCCCTAGCACGACCCGTTTCCCGAACAGCCAGGGCTGTCGGGAGTTGAAGAGCCCCTCACTAACGAGGGGGCAACTTCCGCAGGAGCCTGAGCCCCCTCCAACGTGGAAGGAGGGTCACCCACGTGTACCTGGACGCACCCTTCAGTTGAAGGTACGTCCGCCACCGGCTCATCATCATCCCTCCCCGGTGGGGGCCCATCATCTCTCCCCGGACTCGACCTCACCATTCTGTATAGGTGCCGGTCGAGCAGCGCGCCTAGCACACCTTTACCCTTGTTATTGAAGTGGACACCATCCCTCTGGTAAAGGTCCCACCTACCCGAAAATGCGTCGAAGGGGTCAATAAACCTGACGCCCAGCGGGACGCACAAGTCTTGCACCCTCTCGTTGATGCCAATGACCTTACTGAGCGCGTGGTAACTGAGAGAGAGAGAGAGAGAGAGAGAGAGAGAGAGAGAGAGAGAGAGAGAGAGCACGAACATGGTATGCATTTAATATTATACCACATTTGTGAGGAAATGAAAATATGAAATAATCTTCACATTTCAAAGATTTTTATTGTTCTCCCCTTTGAGATCTTGTCTTGTTTCACTCACTGCTTTGAACATTTTTTTCACAAAAACACACATAAACAGCTTTCAAAACAGAAACAATAAAGTTTATTATTTTAAAACCTCTCTCTCTCTCTCTCTCTCTCTCTCTCTCTCTCTCTCTCTCTCTCTCTCTCTTAAATGAGGAAAATGTATTTTTATTTCTATATCCGCTTTTGTTCATCATCTTTAAAAGCGAATAATGATCTTAAACTTCGATGAAGCGTGGCAATGCTATTAAATATATTAAATTGATTTTATCAAAATGCGATCATCATAAAAAAAACCTTTGAAGCTCTTCTACACCAAAGAATACAAAATATAATGAAAACTCTTTTACTCTATAATTTCGGTGAAAGGAATGATAAAAATTGCTTCAAGATCGTTACAAGTCCCTCGCTCAAATTTTAAATTACTGTCATTATAATATCAATAATAATTTTTTCTATAAATAATTTAGCACTATACGGAAGGGATATCTAATTTTTATGACGCTGGTAATCATTCATTGAAAATTACAAGGTTTTATATATATATATATATATATATATATATATATATATATATATATATATATAAAATATACAGGGTGTCCCATAAGTCTGGAACCATAGGGTAAAATAAGTAATTCATGTTTTTCCGTTTATGCAAATGCCCACGATGTCTTTGAGTAAGGAAGAACGCATCCAGATAATTCTGCTCGTAGGAAATCTGAGTCAGAGGGAGGTCGCTGAGGAATTTAACAGATTGCATCCGGACCAGCGCGCCGATAACACACAGCTGTGTCGGCAAACTTGTAGCAAAGTTCAGGGAAACGGGATCCATAGGAGATAAACCACGCAGTAGACCTCCGAGGACATCCACTGACGATGACACTGTAGTAAGGTCTAATTGTCTAATTAAAAATCTTAAAAAAAGTTTGTTTAATAAAGAAAATGATAATATAATGTTTGTTTAATAAAGAAGATAATGATATTTAATGAAAATGTAATTACGTTAAAATAATTGTTGGCTATACCGGTTGGCAATACTCTCTCGGCTCAAACGAGAGAGAAAAATATATACCCAAAAATGGGAGTCATTCAGGCAGCGCTGGGCCAGTAAAGTGTTTTGGTGGGGCCATGTAACCTTAAAATTACATTATTCTTTGTGCCCCCTCTCCGACCTAAATTATTATAATGAAAATCTTCCACTCGCATCCCCCGTTTAACTAAACCATTTCCGGAATTAAATAAAGTGTCAACAAGTGTTACAAAGAGTGTTAACCCTTTAATGCCCAGTGTGTGAAATTTTCATCGTTAACTTTGGAAGCAATTTTAGACCTTCCAGTTCCCAATGTGTGAAATTTAACACATTTCGTATTTTATTAATTATGAACAATAAAACTTTGTAAAATATATTTTTCAGTTATTTTTGGTCCAATTAAACGATTTTTCTATCCCAATTTTTTTTTTTACTTTTCGACTTAATTTGGGTATGAAAGGGTTAATTCACCCCTTCCCCCTTTGTGTTGTAACGGCTTTCAGGCCGGCCACGTCTACCATATTCATAAAGTATAGCGAAAAGCGAGTGAAAAGCGTGTAAAGAGAATGATAAATGGTAGAAAAGAAATTGATTAATGAGAGTAAAGAGGAAAGTAAGAAATTATAACAAAATAAGTAATTAAAATATAATGAAAAAACGTTTGATCACTACAACACAGCCGCTACCATCCTCGGCTCATTTTACAAACAGTCCCCAAAAGTCTCTTCGGCGTTTTTATTGCCGTTTTTATCATTTTGCCCTATGGTTCCAGACTTACGGGACACCCTGTATATATATATATATATATATATATATAATATATATATATATGTATTATATATATATATATATATATATATATATATATATATATGTATGTATATACATATATATATATATATATATATATATATATATATATATATATATATATATGTAGTGGACGATAGGTGACTACCCAGACGTGATTGTAAATCATGTTAAAAGTATTTAAAGGTTGAACATTAGCTTAAAGTAAGTTAATAACGCATGATAACGTTAAGAACGTAAGTTAATATCGCTGCATACTGATTAGTGAAACAGAACTATTTATATCTAACCTGTAATTAGTGACTCAGTGACGGAGCTGAAAATATCCATCTTGCGCTTCCTGGCACTGTCAAGTGCCATCTTCACAAATGTTTTTTACTCATGTTCAAAGTTTGTAATTTCTTACATGTGAAACACCTCTTCGAGTACTCTCACGGTGATGCTCTCATGGACTCATACCCACTGAACTGGATCGATAAGGTTATAACATTGACAATTTAAAACTCTACAACCTAACAACCTAACCGAACCTAGCGTAACCTAACGTAAATTAACCTGTGCTAACCTAAAGTATGCTAACCTAAACTAGCTTAATTTAATGCATAATACACTTGTCAAGAGAATGTCAAATCGATCAAATGCCGCAATTCCGGCTATCACGATAAAGAATTGCTCAGTTGCGTTTCTTATTCGGATAATGAACGGATTCGAAAGTGTCAGCAAGCGCAGGATGGACATTTTGAGCGCTTCCGCTGTCATCGATTACAAGTTAGATGGTTACTAATAGAATGGTTATATTTCACTAAAGCACAGCGCCATTCATGTCTAATCACTCAATTTAAACTAAGTTTGACATGCGATACAAGAATCTCCCCATATATATATATATATATATATATATATATTCAACGAAAATGAGCACGAATTCCGATCAGGAAGATCATGCCTATCACAACTTATAGCGCATTATAACAATATTCTAGATGCACTTGAGGGCAATAAAAACTATGATGTCATATACACGAATTTTGCTAAAGCTTTCGACAAATGCGATTATGGTACAACAATAGCACATAAAATGAAATATATGGGAATAACAGGCAAAGTGGGAGAATGGATCTACAACTTCCTCAGAGAACGTCTACAGGTCGTCAAAATTCAAGGTGTATCATCATCAGAATCAGAAGTACGCAGCTCAGTACCACAAGGTACAGTACTGGCCCCACTCCTGTTCTTTATCATGCTAACAGACATACACAGTGGAGTAAACAGCAACAGTATGGTAACATCCTTTGCGGACGATACAAAGATCAGCAGAAAATCAGCGATGTAAATGAAATGGAAGCCTTGCAGAGGGACACGAACAAAATATACACATGGTCAGAAGACAACAATATGACATTTAACACCGAGAAATTTCAGCTCTTGAGCTATGGTAGAAATGTGGAACTTAAACAGATTACATATCATGCTCCAGATAGACAGGAAATTCAGAGAAACACGAAAGCGATCGACTTGGGGGGGTAATAATGACTGATGATGCCAAATTCGAGACAAAATCAGATAGCGATAAACAAAGCAAAAAAAGTCGCGGGACAGGTACTAAGAACGTTCAAAAGGAGGAACAAGACTGTAATGATTTCCACTGCTGAGAACACTGATCATACCAAAACTTGAATACTGCTCAGTTTTGACGTCTCCAAATAAAAAGGAAGAAATTAATAAACTAGAAGAAACGTACACACATTTCACAGCTAAGATTAATGGCTGCAAAGAACTCAACTACTGGGAATGACTACGTAAACTAAATCTGTACTCCCTGGAAAGAAGGAGAGAGTGGTACACCATAATCTACATATGGAAAATGATCGAAAAACTGGTACCAAACCTCAAACTAAACCCAATTAACATCCAAACAACACTGAAAAATAGGAAAGGCAGAATCTGTAGTGTTCCCAAATTAGAGGCCCGAAAAGGTACCTCCTCAACACTGAAGGAAAATAGTTTGGTTGTCAGGGGGCGAAGACTTTTTAACCAGCTTCCAAAGGACCTCAGAAACGTTACAGGGGTCAAAGTTGAAGTCTTCAAAAGAAGACTAGATGCATGGCTCAGAACGGTACCAGATGAGCCCGGTATACCTGGCTATGTGTGGTGGAGAGCGCAAGAGAGCAACTCGCTCCTCCACCAAGCCAGGCCTAGAGGCGGGGCCACCAGCTTCACCTTCGTGTGATGAGAGACCAACACACGGAACCTAAACGAGGTTAACGAGGTTTACGAGGTATAAACAGAAAGATGAAGACTAAAGCGACTATATAAAACATTTATTCCACCAGGACGTTTCGAATCTCAACTGGATTCGTCTTCAGCAAATCTAAAAAGATAAACAAACACACAAAAATAAAGGAAGAGATTATAGACATCAATCGACCCAAGAAGTACTCCTGGTGGGGACGTAGACAGAAGATAGGAAGTGCTGGAACTCTCGCTTCGCCTGTTACTGTCCTCCCAAGCTGATCCTTTTCCGTGCCTCAATTACCCTGTGAGCAGTCCAGGATGCTCTCAAACACACACTTCTCTCCCTATTCCTCATTACATATACATGCATCTCACACACTACATAATCTTTTCAAAAATTAAAAAACAATGGCATCAACTTCAAGAGCCTCGGAGTCCCCTGGGAAGGGGACCATAAATATCCCCACTTCTGGCTCCCTCGCTGCCGATAATGGGAACGCAGACCCGGGCAGCGGGATTGATTCTGCTACGTCCCATTCGAGATGTTCTGGGCCTCTGTCTGATTCACTTTTCTTACTTAAACTTTTGCAACATTCGTGGCCTCTCCTCCTCTAAACCTCATATTCTTTTCCTCACTGAAACTCAGATGTCTGGGACGACTGACAGCACCCCCTTTCCTGTACCCCCTTACTTTCTCTATACTCAATTTCATTCCAAAGGTGGATGTTGCGTATATGTAAGCAATGACCTTCCTTTTTCTCGTATTCCCGAACTCGAATCTTCCGAATTCTATACCCTCTAGCTAATGTTCATGCCAGTCTTAAATTAAATACATCTGCACTGTTTACCTTTCTCCTAATTCTATTGACTATCCAAAATTCTTTGACTATCTCACTTCCAACGTGGAATACATTCTTTCTTGCTCTCCCTTTGCTGAAATTTCCATTCTAGGAGATTTCAGTGTTCACCACCACCTTTGGCTTTCCTCCCATTTCACTAACATCCCTGGTGAACTAGCTTACAACTTTCGTATCATAAATGACTTAGAGCAGATTGTATAGCACCCTACTCGTATCTCCGAACGCTAGGAGATAGGCCCAACATTCTGGATTTATTTCTTACCACTCATCCTTCTTACTCTGTCAAACTTTTTTCTCCGTTGGGCTCCTCCGACCACAATCTTATATCTGTTTCCTGTCCTATCGCTCCAATTCGGCTTTTGGATCCTCCCGAGAGGAGGCACCTTTGGTACTTCGGCGCCGCTGATTGGGAGGTCCTTAGGCAGTACTTTGATTTCCTATGCAATGATTACTGCTTCCGTAGCCGTGGCATTTCCGAGTGTGCTGAGCGCATCAGAGGTGATTCTCTCGGCATGGAGGCGTACAATGCATATTGTATTCCTACTACTAATGCAAAAAACCCTTGGTTTAACTTTACTTGTTCTAATGCTATGTGCAACAGAGAGGAGGCTTTCAGAAGGCACTGTCGCCATCCAACTCCTGACTCTCACTTAGCTTATATTTCTGCCCGGAATCGTTGAAAATCTGTTCTTCGACTCGCCAAAAATTCTTTCATCAAACAAAAATGTGAAAACCTATCCAATTCTAATTCTTCTCACTCTTTCTGGCATCTAGCTAAGAACCTCTTTAACACCTTTACTTCCTCTTCTTTCCCTCCTCTTTTTCATTCCGACGGCTCCGCTGCCGTCTCTTCTCCTGAAAAAAGCTGAACTCTTCGCTCAAACTTTCGCTTACACTTCAAACCTGGACGATTCCGGTGCTGTTCCTACATCTTCCCCCCCCCCCTCTGACCTTATGTCTGAAATTACGATCTCTTCTAAAGATGTTTTTTCTGTCCTATCTGGGATCAACTCGAGGAAGGCGTACGGTGCCGATGGTGTTCCATTTGTTGTTCTTAAGAACTGTGCTTCTCTACTGACGCCCTGCCTGGTAAACTGTTTCGTCTTTGTCTCTCATCTGGTACTTGGTACTTTTCCTTCCTGCTGGAAGTTTGCTTTCATTCAGCGTGTCCCAAGGAAGGGTGACCGCTCTCAACCCTCCATGATTTCTTCCCTTTCTAAAGTTTTAGAATCTATCCTTAAGAGGAAGATTCTTAAACACCTCTCTTTTCATAATCTTCTTTCAGGTCGTCAATATGGGTTCCGAAAGGGACGCTCTACTGGCGATCTTCTTCCATATCTCTGACTCTTGGTCATCCTCCTTTCGAGATTTCGGTGAAACTTTCGCTATTGCGCTAGATATATCAAAAGCTTTTGATAGAGTCTGACCCAAATCTTTAATTTCCAAGCTGCCCTCCTTCAGTTTCTATCTTTCTATTTGTGCCTTCATCTCTAATTTTCTTTCTGGCCGATCTATAGCTGCATTTGTAGATGGCCACTGTTCTTTTCCTAAAGCTATCAACAGTGGTGTTCCTCAGGGTTCTGTCCTGTCACCCACTCTTTTCCTTTTATTTATTAATGATCTTTTAATTCGCACTTCCTGCCCTATTCGCTCCTATGCCGATGATGCTACTCTTCACTTCTCCACCCGCTTCCCAGAGCGTCCCTCACAGCACTTACTACATGATTCGCGTTGGACGGATATGGAATACCTGACCTCTGACCTTTCTGTTATATCTGATTGGGGCAGAGAAAACCTTGTTGCTTTCAATGCCTCAAAAACTCCATCTGTATCCTCCATCTGTCTACTCATCACAATCTTCCACACGACTATCCCCTTACCCTCAACAATACACAACTCAATTCTTCTTTTTTTCTTAACATCCTTGGCGTTTCCTTTTCACGTGATCTTTCCTGGAAAGATCACATATACTCTCTTTCCAAAACAGCTTCTAAGAGGTTAGGTGTGCTGTACCGCCTCCGCTGTTTCTTCACCCCTACTCAGTTGGTGTCTCTGTACAGGGGTCTTATTCGCCCTTGTATGGAGTATGCTTCTCATGTGTGGGGTGGTTCAACCCACACAGCCGTCCTTGACCGGGTGGAATCAAAGGCTCTTCGTCTCATCAATTCCCCCTTCTTACTGGATGTCTTCAATCTCTCTCTCTTCGCCGTAATGTTGGCTCACTCTCTCTTTACTAGTGCTATTATAAAGGACATTGCTCTTTTAAACTCTCTAACTGCATGACTCCTCCTTTAAGGAGAGCACGCAGCACCAGACTTTCGACACATTTTCATTCCTTTTCTGTCCAAATCTCTAATGCAAGAGTTAATCGGTATTTCAATCTTTCATCTACTCAACCAGTGAAGAGTGTAAGGTGGTATATAAAGAAGCAAAGAAACAGGCAAAGAGAGCAGTGGCGAGAACAAAGGCGGAGGCATATCGGCAGATGTATGAGGATTTAGAGGATCGTGAAGGACAAAAGAAGATATACAAATTAGCTAAGAGCAGAAATAGAGCGACAAAAGACTTTACACAGGTAAAACAAATTAAGGGAAGGGAGGGGGCGGTGCTGCAAAGAGATGAAGAGATAAAGGATAGATGGAAGGAATATTTTGAGGAATTATTAAATAAAGAAAACCCAAGATCTTTCTATGAGGATGGATTACCAAATGTAGCTATGACAGAACAAGTGGGGAGGATGGAAGTGAGTCTTGCTCTGAATCGGGTGAAAAATAACAAAGCGACTGGCCCAGACGAGATACCAGCTGAAGCATGGAAGGCACTGGGAGATGAGGGGGTGGATCTGGTGTGGGATCTAATGCAGAAGTTGTTTGACCAGGAGGTGATTCCGGATGAGTGGCGGACCAGCATCATAGTGCCTATATTCAAAGAGAAGGGAGATGTACAAGATTGCACGAATTATAGAGGGATCAAGCTAATATCACATACAATGAAGATATGAGAGCGAATAGTGGAGAGTAGGTTGAGAGACGAAGCGGAAGTGTCAGCGGAACAGTTTGGATTTATGCCGGGAAGGGCAACGACGGATGCAGTTTTTGCATTGAAACAGTTGGCAGAGAGGTGCAGAGAGGGGCAGAAGGCGTTGCACATGGTTTTCATTGACTTGGAGAAGGCATATGATAGGATACCACGGCAGGAAGTTTGGAGATGCTTAAGGGAAAAGATGGTACCGGAGAAGTATGTTAAACTGATCAAGGTGATGTACAGTGGAGTAACAACTAAGGTGAGGAGTAGTGTGGGTGTGTCAGAGAGCTTTGGGGTGGAAGTTGGTCTGCACCAAGGATCAGCTTTGAGCCCCTTCCTTTTCAATGTGGGATTCGATGTGTTGACGGACAGGATTAGAGGGGAGGCGCCGTGGTGCATGATGTATGCAGACGATGTTGTGTTGAGTGGGGAGACGAAAGAGGAGTTGGAGCAGCAGTGGGAAAATTGGAGAGAGGCGTTGGAAAGTAGGGGGGATGAGAATTAGCCGAAAGAAGACCGAATATATAAGATGTGATGTGCAGCAGGACCGAGGAGGGGAAGTGACATTGAGTGGAGAGCGTGTTAAGACGGTGGAGTATTTTAAATACTTGGGGTCAACAGTGGATGCAGAGGGGGGAGCAGAGAGAGAGATAAACTGTAGAATACAGTCGGGGTGGAAGAACTGGAGGGACGTATCAGGGGTGCTCTGTGATAAGAGGGTCCCAGTGAAACTGAAGGGAAAGGTATTCAAAACAGTGGGGAGGCCGGCAATGTTGTATGGAATGGAGACTGTGCCAATGAAGAAGAGCAATGAAAGAAAAATCGATGTGGCTGAAACGCAGAGTGTCTAGGCATCTCGAAAACCCCAGACCTTGATTTTGGCTCTCTTCTTCTTCTATGAGAGGGAGGATTGCTTTTGCGGGCATTTGCCCTTGGCCCCTTTCCTTCATAAAAAAAAAGTTATTCAGATAACAGGAAATTATAAAACAAATATTACAGACGGAACGGAACTCACCGTGTGGTACAAGAAATGAAACTAGAATACTAGAAATTCACTATAGACAATGAATAAAAGTTGGTTAGTTAGACAATATTAAGTTTTATGGAAGCAGCGAAAACATTACTGGAGGGAGGACACTCTTAGATGATCACAGTCACCAATATTTTAAGATCAACATTATTAACAAAAGATAACGAAATAGAAAAATTACTAGTATCAAATCGATGATCAAAACCAACAGAATGATTAGGTATACTGTAGATGAAAATTCTGGAATAGACACTGGTCTAGTCATAGCTGTACCCTATGAGAGACTCCCCGATGTTTGTCAACGCTCGGTCTCAATTGTAGACACATTTGGCCTCTGTACCGAGCAATGCAACTCGCACGCGAGAAGAAGTAAACAACAGAGGAGCTCAAAGAAACGGCGAATCTCTCTTTATGATAAAAAATGTAAAGAGAGTAACTACTTAAACTAAGAAAAACCAAATTCACAGTGAGGAAAAGATCTATTCAATAAACTCCTGAGTATACTAGCTAATTTAGAGGATCCCAAAAGTGGCAATTTAACATAAATCTTTAGCTTTGGGAACATAGGAGACAATTGTTTAGATTGAAAAACATCATTTAAAAAATCACGAATACAGTTATCAATCAAATTCGATGGCTAAAAATTAAAATTTAAAAATTATCTAAGATTCTCCATCTCCCTATGAAATAATAACCAATCGGAAGAAATTTTATATTTCAAACCAGCAATTTTAAAATTAAAAGGAATTGAACTAAAATAATTGGTACAAGCAGAGTAGTGGTCCTCTTTCAATAAACCGAAGTAGTGAACGAGGACGTATCGCGTGTAACGAAACCGTCTAGAAATGGTAATTTATCATTCGATTCTGTTGTTTCCACAGTAAACCTAATGTTCTGATGTCAAAAGTTCATGTACAGAGTGGCCACAAAGTCCCTTTGCAGTGAAATTACAGCATATCTGTATGTTGTCCTTGTTTTTCATGCAAAGGGACTTTGTGGCCACCTTGTACTCAAGACAAAGACGAGCGTGATCTTTGTGTTTAAACAATATAAAATCATCACCTACATAAGGTTTATAAGCAGCACGACGAAATTGTGAGGGGTGATCATGTAATCATATTTCTTCATAATGAGACAAAAACTATTACCAAAATATGGGCCCAGGGGAGTACCCATAGCCACCCCATCTACTTGTTTTAATAATTCATCATTAAATTTAAAATGGTATCATCCACTGCAAGGTGTAAAAAACGTAAGAAATTAGGCTTATTCAGGCCAAAAGTGTCAATATTATTTCGTAATGTTACACGTCTCATTTATAGATACATTAGTAAAAAGAGAATCTAGAGGGTGTTCGAAAAGGCCCGTTACCCCCAACAAAATGTATATATTGTAAAACCAATTTTATTTTTGTGTGATTAATTGCATCTATATGTGGTAGGTGTAATTTAAGAAACAAGTCACTAGCAACAATTACTTTAATTACAGTAAATGCAGTTACTAATTACAGTTACTAATCAAGAATATCTGTGTGTGCACCATCATTTTCGTAACAAAGGATTATGCGCCTCCAGGTGCGGTGTGAGAATCGACGCAACATTGCTGGAGTGATTGCACCAAATGCATCTCGAACAGCGTGTTTCAGTTCCTCTGTTGTGCGGTAACGCACCCGGGATACGTTCTGCTTGACGAAACTCCATAACGCATTGTCACAAGAAGAGAGATCTGGACTTCTGGGCGGCCACTCAAGAAAGGCAGGTAAATGTTGCGAGTCACGGCCGATCCATTTGTCTCTGAACACTTCGTTGAGGAATTCCCTCACATTAATGGCAAAATGAGCCGGAGCCTTGTCTTGTTGAAGCCACATCCGACCGAGCAGCCCTAAACGTTCGAGCTCAGGCACAAACCAGTCCCGTAACATGTTGAGGTAAGCAGTTTGGTTGACATGACCCTCAAAAAAATATGGACCGGACAAGTTCCTGGCAGAATCTGCAGCCCATATCATCACGTGCGGTGGATGGTGGTCCAGTTCCTCAAAGAAGTGTGGATTTTCTTTGTTCCAGAAGTAAACATTTCTCATTTTGGCGCTACGGTAAATTACACACTCGTCAGAAAAAATTAGTGTTCCACGTGCAGGAATTGTTGGAAAAACGGGCAAAAACCGTTCACAGGCTTCATATCGTTTCTGCATGTCTGTATCGCTTAATTCATTAACAAATGACGGGCCGAGATCTTTTGTCATGTAGTCTCTCATTGTGGACATGGGGACTGCAAATTCTTGTGATCGTTTCCGAAGTAATATTTTTCGGTGAACGAGCCACCGACGCAATCATGCCTTCACGTTGTTCTGTTCGCGTTGATGGTCTTCCTGACCGTGGTCTGTCCTTGATGGAGCCAGTTTCAAACAGCTTTTTCTCCCAGCGTAATACCGTCTTGTTTGGTGGTGCAGCCTTATTGAATCTTGTGTTGAAATCATTCTGGATATCATGCATCGTTTTGCCAGTATGTGACCTTTCATGAGCCCATGTGCTCATCACTATCCTTTCCTCCAGTGTAAGTGGACTGGTCTGCCATTGTTCACACAACTCTAATACCTGGAAAAGGAAAAAAAACTGTCAATGAATCACATATAAATTAAATTAATCACACAAAAATAAAATTGGTATTACAATATGTACATTTTGTAGGGGGTGACGGGACTTTTCGAACACCCTGTACATCAAAACTAGTCATGTAATAACTAGCATTATTAATAGATTTTATAAGAATGACAAACATAAAAGAATCATATAAAGTATGTTGATTACGTGTTATGGGATCAATAATAGGGATTAAAATTTAGCTAAATTAAAACTAGGAGTGCCAATAACAGACAAAATCGGGCGAAAAGGAGTTTTCGGGAGATCATATAAAATACCAAGAGCTGTATCGGAAGAATATAATTTGTTATAATAGTCAACCAGTATATTATTAGACTTCAAAGATCTGAGATAATTATTAATTTTGTCCTTCAGTTTGATAATGTACTTATAAACATCTACTTCCAACTTCTGAAATTTAGAAACATCTGAGAAAATATTGGTCATCTTATTCAAATAGTTCGGCTTATTTAAAAGAACCACACCGTTACCCTTGTCTCGTTTACAGATAATGATATTAGTCTCCGACTTAAGATTTCGCACTATATTAAAATCACAAATAAAATAAAGGACAAAATACTCTACAGTTATAACTCTTAAAAGAATAGTAAAACTTATAAGCTAAATACTGTACTTTAAATCATGGCAAAATTCGGCGCACAAAGGTTTAATATTCTGAGTCAAATTACAAAGTTATGACACTCTTTCAAAATATAAAAATAATTATAATAATTTAAGTTAAAAATAGTTAGCTTAAACTGTAAACCCAAATTATTGTATATGTATGTTTTTCATCACTTAATATCCTATTAGAATAATTAAAAATAATTTTGTCAGGATCAAGCACCATATTGCAGTTTGAGCCTAAATTACCAACCTTACGATTCTGACGTTCGAAAGAAAATTTAGGAAAAGCATAATTTATTTTACTAATAAATTGAGTTAAAATCCTAAAATCAATGAAAGAAACACGACCTCGCAGGTCATGCACACTATTAGATACATCAGCACGACATTTAAATGACAACTTCTGTTTAAATTTAATTTCTTTCAATAGAACATAATATCTGGTTCCATAATTGTTCCTCACAATGGATGGTTGGATGCTTCTCACAATGGATGAGTGTTTTATATTGTTTAAACACAACGATCACGCTCCTCTTTTTCTTGAGTACATGAACTCTCGACATCAGAACACTAAATTTACTGGGGAAACAGAGTCGAATGATAAATTGCCATTTCTGGACGGTTTCGTTACACGCGATACGTCCTCGTTCACAGTAGTATAGCCGCAAAAGGGGAGAGTGCAGGAATGTTGCAAATTATTACGTAATGTTGCAAAGGAGTGGGGATATGCAACAACTCAATGTTGCAAAGGGTGGTGGGGGTATGCAACAACTCATTGTTGCAAAGGGGGGTAGGGTGTTGCAAAAAGGGGGTGGGGGATGCTGCAGGTGCAACAAGGGGTCATGAAACTTGGAGACGGCTTTATCCCCCAAGAGAAAGGAGAAGGAGAGAAAGGAGGAGAGGTGTTCACCTGGCAGGAGCCAAGTGCATATTAAGACTTCAGCCGAGTAGGCGTTGTCTTATAGGCTCCTAATCAGCCAGTTGGCTTAGAAGGCGTAAATGGCTTGTTCAGTTGAGTTGCCAGATACCACTTTTTTATTGTATACATTATTATGGAGAGTTGCCAGATACCATTTTAATTGTAGACATTATTATAGACTCCTAATCAGCCAGTTGGCTTAGAAGGCGTAAATGGCTTGTTCAGGTTGAGTTGCCAGATACCACTTTTTATTGTATACATTATTATGGAGAGTTGCCAGATACCGTTTTAATTGTATACATTATTATGGAGAGTTGCCAGATACCATTGTTCAGGTATACAGTTGCCAGATTGTACCATTTATTTTCTTAAAAGTTGGTTTAGAATTCCGCTAGTAGGTTTAGAAGGCGTAACATGATAAAATTAACCAAAACAATTAAGTAAAACAACATTGCATCATTCTGTTTATTATAAATATATAGAAAATAAATATACATTTGAATGATCAATAATAATTAATAGAAATATGAACGAGGAATATGCATATAATCATATATCCGTCAATATAACAGTACAGGAGAGATATACACACACACACACACACACAATAATGGAGATATATAGAAAATAAATATACATTTGAATGATCAATAATAATAGAAATATGAACGAGGAATATGCATATAATCAAAAAAATATATACACACACACACAATTATGGAGATATATAGAAATAAATATACATTTGAATGATCAATAATAATAGAAATATGAACGAGGAATATGCATATAATCATATATCCTTCAATATAACAGTACAGGAGAAATATTAGGGCTGTGGAGTCGGAGTCGGAGTCAGGAGTCGGAGTCGTGGAGTCGGTCAATTTTGAGTGGAGTCGGAGTCGGAGTCGGAAGTGCATAGTTGGATGAAGTCGCAGTCGGAGTCGGTGCAAATCCTTCAATTATAACCATAGCAGCCTAGGGCTAGGCCTAGCTCAATTTTATGAATAAAATAGATTTAACCTAGTGTTTTAATATATAATATAATATATAAATAATATATAATATATAATATATAAATATATAAATATAAATAATATACAGGGTGTACATAAAGTCAGGATCTATTTTTGTGAAGCACTTGGAAATTATATGGAATTCAATCATAAAATAATAAAGTGGTAACATTTATTAAATAATTAAGAGTAGGATTCGACGCGACGCCCATCAGTATCCCTGCACAGCTCAAATCGTTCCGCAGCATTTCTAAACACATTCTGGAGCATTTGCGGGGTTATGTTATCTGCAGCAGTTCGTATACGTGTACGTAAGTTTTCAAGACTCGTAATCTTCGTCTGATAGACGTGCGATTTGATAAAGCCCCATGCAAAGAAATCTAAAGGGGTTAAATCTGGTGATCTCGCTGGCCAAGGTCTGTTGCTTCCGCGTCCGATCCAGCGATTTGGAAAACGCCATTTAGATAATCCTGAACAATTTTGGCATAGTGACAAGGAGCACCATCATGTTGATAGACGACGGTACTAACAATCCTATCCCCAATCAGCTGAGGTTCAAGGAATTGCTGCAACATGTCCAGATAAATAAGCCCCGTAACTGTAGCTTCAGCAAAGAAAAAAGGACCATAAACCTTAGATTTTGTTAAACCCATCCAGACATTAACTTTATGTGAGTCTCTTTCCCAATTTTGGACGAAATCATTCGGTCTTTCATCTGCCCAAATTCGACAGTTATGGCGATTTACTTTTCCACACGTATGGAAAGTGGCTTCATCACTAAAGAGAATGTTGTCCATTAAATTATCACTCCAGATTTGTTCTACGAGATCAGCACACACAGCACTTCGTCGAGGGAAATCTTCCTCATGTAAATCATGTAAAACCTGCAAATGATAGCTTTTCTTCTGCAAATTAACTTTCAGAATTTTGTGCACAGATGACGTCGGGAGGCCGAGTCTGTGTGATGCAGCACGAACGGACGTACGTGGCTCCTCAGTGATAATTCCGCGTACTGCATTCACGGTAAGATCTGACATACACGGTCGTCCTGATCTTGCTTCATCATTTACAGATCCGTTCGTTTAAATTTGTTCACCAATTTTCGTATTGTCTTGTCTATTGGCCCCGGCTTATGAAATCTCCTTCTAAACTTCTCTCTGATGTCATTGTATTTCTTTCCCGCGATTCGCCAAATTACTATTGCCACACGCTCTTCTGTATTCATTCTAAGGGCTTCTGAAAGAAAAATAGAAAAAAATAATTATTTCACAAAAATGGATCCTGACTTTATGTACACCCTGTATAATATATAATATATAAATATATAAATATAAATAATATATAAATATAGTTGCTTATAATTAATAAGGATTATAATTAATTAATTAACATAATTAATAATAAGGAAATTTAAAAATTTGTACTAGCAACCCTAAATCTTTTTCAGATTTTTAGATTTCAATTTGATAATTTTGATAAGCATCACTGAAAGAAGATTTAATGGAAGCGATCCTTTTTTTAAGAACAAATTCAGTTTAGGTTAGTACATTTTGTTACGGATGTTTATAATAATACAAAAACATCTTTTTAATTTGCTAAACCAATAATAATTTTATTTTGTTTAAGCTTCAATCAGTTTGTATTATGGGATTTATTGTAATTTTTGAATAAAGAGAAAAAAAGGCATTAAGGCATAGTTATAGCCACTAAGTAACCTGATGAGTCATGTGGTGGTGACGAAATGCCTTGTTTATGAATCTCCATTGGCCTAATAAAGCTAATCATAATCAATTTGGCCTTAACATTCCATCGGAGTCGGAGTCGGAGTCGGAATTATGCAAGTCAGATTTCTGAAGTCGGAGTCGGAGTCGGAATGTTAAAATTTTTGGAGTCGGAGTTGGAGTCGGCAAATTTTATCACCGACTCCACAGCCCTGAGAAATATCACACAAATATGTTAAATATATAAATACATTTCACTTTTTTATTTCCAAAATACTAAACTCGCACTTAATCGAGTCTACAATTACATCACTATTGCTCTGCATTACGCAGTATATGCGGTTTAATAATATTTCACCGCTTAAAGTATAGGGAAACCTGTACTCGATATGAAGAGCTTTCATATCGTTCAGTACTATTTTTGTTCCCACTTTACAACCGGTTGGTAAGTCATCTTTAAATACGTCTAGAATACAATCAAAAGCACGCACAAAGAGTTCATCGTTAGCTACATTATTAAACACAAGTTTATAAACACGCTTTTCCAATCGAGGGTTTATTTCTACCGACCCGAGCTTTTCAATCGTGAACTCGTCTTCACTCAACATAGCGGCAATTGAAATAATCTTCTAAATCGTTACGACAACTGCTCGTTATATAAAGAAATAGTTCTTCAGGGTGAACGGTGTAGGTGAGCTCAGCCTTGTACCGATCAATTGCTTTGTACCAAAGTTCATGGTATTTCAAAGAGTCTAAACTTTTTAAATAAACGTCCAGCTCTAGACCATTCTCACCTTGTTCAGCCCTACACTCGGTAAACCCATCGAGCAGAGCGGTGTATGCGTATTCAAGTACTGTATCAAAATAAAGCATATCCGTAACACGCGCGTCTAATATAGGTTTCAGCTTGCGGAATCCGACGATTTCAAACATTCTGTCGAGGATGAAACGGTTTCGCGTAGGAACAAGAGCGTTATTATCAGAAGCATTCTTCCACATCAGCCGTATATCAATGCATGGCCGATCGTTATTTATACACAACGTACATACAACGGCGTATGAGGGTGCGTCACTAATCTGCTCTCTTCTTGTACCTACGTTAGCAGGTATTTTATAACGATCTTCACTCCACTTCTCAACTATCACGAAGATTCTATTCATCTCCTCGACACTTAAATAAACCCGTTTGTTTGTTTGTCTACATTCCGTTTCCAGTACATAGCTAACGGTACCGGATTTACGCCTGAACACGCGCAACGATTTCGTCACGGACACATCGTACGAGGCGTTGAGAATGCTGCTCAAAGGAAGTTCCATCGTATTCGAGGAGCGCACGTCCACTCGGTTCAAGCTCTGAGATAACTATGAGCCGTGTGAGGCACGCAGGTAGGCAGGAACGGTTCGATGGGCGGCTGACTCGATGATACGTGAATGGGCTTGTTCGAACTCGTATGATCCGCGAGTCGCACCATAATCGTGCGGCGAATTGTTGTACATATTGGGTAGGTGTTTTTCCGTACAAGAATTAATTTCGGTTTTATCACTACCAGACTACGCACCAGACAGTTTCCCTCAGGATAATTTTCACGAACTAGGCACATTTTATAATGTTTTACTAAACATCTTCACACTCCGGCGCACTATTTGAGAGGAACATATGCTCATATTTTTCCTTTCTGCCCAGCAAACGATACTCGTCTCTAAAGTCTGTTAAAAACTCACGCAGGGCACTAGCCACAACCTCACTACGAACCTCATCATGATATACATTAATATAGTGATAAAAATACTTAAGATTGTCCATGATGACGAGATTCACATTTTCAGTCGTAGGGTATGAGTAATCGACATGGTGTAACATGACATAATACCGCTTGTCACACCACCCATCCACAAGACTCATTATCCATACCTGCTGCTTCTCTTCTGCACGCGTTGTTTCTTTTACTTCACGGTATATGTGAGACTTTATAAAGTTTAGCTCTACAGCATACTTCAGCACATCGTCTGTGCAACGAAAGCCTTCAACGGTCTCACCAGAACATCCGTAGAGTATTTGTACATCTTGCAACTTCGCACAATCCAATGTGGTTTTAAAAGAGGCATAGGAGGGGGGAATAGGAAGTTTTTCGGTATCCACCACATCTTCACACTTTGCTGAATACCATTTCATAAACGTTGTACAAGCAATATTAAAGGTAGCCATTTTCTTCTGAATACACGTCTGATCTCCTTTTTTTCTTCTACGCTGGCGAATACACGTCTGATCTCAAGGGCTTACTGCAGTCGACTGACCACGCAGGGAATCCCAGATAGTAGCATGACTCACGTTGCTGGTCTTACAGTGGGCGGAGCTTAGAACTTTCACCTGTCACACACACAACAGTGGGCGGAGCTTAGAACTTTCACCTGTGCACACACACAAAGGAGAAAGTGAAACGCTAATTGAAACATGATTTATTTAATAAACGAGATATTCAAGTTATATATATTTACAAATACGATTTAATAAACGAGATATTCAAGTTATATAATATTTACAAATACGTGTAATAAATAAGTTAACAATAGATACATCAAAGATTATATACAAGACATTTACAAATACGTGTCATAAGTAAGTTAACAATAGGCGCATCAAAAGTTATGGTATCCAAAGGGTACGGTATCATAGGTACCAGGTAACTGGTAACGTTTCCTATAGGTGTTACGGCACACCTTCGTACCCCTAAGTTCCTTCACGCCCCCCAGCTTCTGCGCCCGAAAATTGTGGGTGCCTACAGTTAGTTGGGGAGGTCGTTCGCCCATCATCGTCCAAGCACACTAGATCCTTCAACGATTCAAAGTTAACAACCCGCCGATTCGCATGGTTGAGCGTAATACCCTTTGCCTTCACGATATATTTCATATCCTCCCCCACCCTCACCCGTACCCCATAAGTTTTAGGTCCTGTTGAGACAAAAGAGTCGGCGTATGCGTTGTCCCCATACTCATCCTTGATCTCATCAGTGAGCTCGCCGAGGAACTCCCCAATAGCGGGCATGTATTCACCCTCCCTCTCTGTGAATATCACGCTATCTGTATCGGCATACAATACTCTCCGCCCAAGAGAATGCAATAGACCCCAAAGTTTTATACGGGCGTAGGCTGTTGTGAAGCTGGCCACAGGTATGTTTGTAACCCTTGAGGTATCTGTGGCCAATTCAGTGTTGTTGTACTTTATTATGTAAGTATTACCTACATTCACGATCTCCATGACCTCTTTATCGGGAGCATTGGCATAATCCCAGACATCACTATAACTTTGTGCCAAATGAATGTTCCCTTTGCCGGTATTCTGTGCAAATTTTCCCCATAGACTGTTTAGACACAACTTTGCACTAAAGCGCTTGCCAGGATTCTTTGCAATTTGGGCACGATCAAGTTGTATACCTTTCGCGGTCGGGTAACGTTGAATATAGGCAGACTTTTCATCTTCGGTATCAACTCCTCGCGGATACCCTGATGCCTCAACCTTATCCTTCAAAAATGCGTTTATATATGGTGTGAAAAGGTTGGGTAGCTTCTGAAACCTCCACACCTCATGTATCTTCAGTATTCTATATCCATGGCGTACGGCTAGGGCCAGCTCAGGACTTGTATATACGCCTCTGATCTTACGCTGGTGGGGTATATGGTTACAATCGCCGTTATTCTCTTCCGCGCACTTCACGCACAGTGGGAACATGAGCTTGTGGTCGATAACGACAGGTAAGATTGGCATCCATAAATTGCGTGGGGGGAGTACGTCTACGAAAGAGAGCCCAAAGTAACGATCATTCAAATTTCTTGAAAATTCATTGATGGAGGGCAGGTTAGGTCCCACCAGTTTCTCAGGAGCGCCCACGGGGTACGGATTGTTCTTCATCACGTATGGGTATAAAGAACAGAAATCGTAGTAATGGAGCTTCACGCCCTCCGTAGGTGGAAAGTATAGTCTGAATGGATTTGTACGTCCTCCAAACAAGCTATCACCACATTTGAGAGGATCCAGCACCATTGAACGCTTGATCGTGTTTATTTCCTCACGGTACACCTCGTCTGTCTCCATCCGTGCATCATATTCATGCTCCCACAAGACTTTGTGAGTGAACTGTGATCCTATAAGTTGATCGCGGGTGCGGGTCCATGCAAGACAGTCGGCAGGAGATCTACCGTGGATATCTCCGGCGATTCCGCACTCAGGACGGGGGCATCCATGCCACCAGCATCCGTTAAAGGAGTACACAGTCTTCACACCAGTGACACGGTTTTCACTTAACCCATCAACCCAAAAAACACGTCCATTAATCTTAATGGGTACTTCACCCGTGTTGCGGGCGTGCTTTATGTATACACCTGTCTGTTGCTGTAGGTGTATGAGCCAGTAAATAGCCTTGTGTCCGTAACTGCGGGGTTGTTTCGGTGAATAATGGCTAAGGTGTCTTTAGGCATGAAGTTATTCTTGAACACCGTAAAACATAATGACGCGATGGTGGTTGCGACTTGCAGCGGATCGCATTTGAAACGGCCTATGTACATCCTTCTAAAGGCCTGGAAACATACTCTAAGCACGCGCACATCATTCACGCAATAACGCTCACATTCATCAGCTATATTATAAGGGTTACTTTCATTAAAACTGTTGTAGTATCGATCAAAGTCTTCACGTTCATCTACACTCATACAGTCATAGTTAAAATAATGTTTGGGTGGTGGTGGGCCTACGTAGTTTAAAGTCTCGCTGGTGAGGAAAGTGTAAGGGAAGTATCCTTTGGAAACTTCAGCTGCTACCCATCACCTTGGGTAGCTTTGCTAATTTACAAGGTGTGAATAATAAAGTGTCTTTAAATTGTACATTGCCTCTTATTTGCATCTGTATTAATTTGTTGCCTCTTTTCAATGGATCACCTGTAAATATCTCAGAGGATTCGTGTTCAAGCAACTCCTTATAAAGGAACTGCGTGTCAAACTTTGCCCCGTTATGGGCGAGAATATACACAGTCATTTTTTTGAACTTGTCGGCTAACTTGACAATATAGGACACAAATAGTTTCACAGGACTATCGTGGACATTCGTTTTAAAAACGTTTGTCCGTTTACCGCATTTGGGGCACTCGTCACATTCGATCCCCATACACTCATCACAGATAGTCTGGCTCACAAGTAAATGTGGAATTACCTCTTTGGTTTCAGCGTTCGTATATGTTTCTATATCGTAGTATACAGTTATACAAGGGTTATTTTTAGGCTTAGCATCTTTCATATAACATACATGCTTTACTCCATCCGCCTTATACTCCTCCTGGCATGTAGGACAGTGAATTTCGTCACACTTGTGCTTAAATTTCCCCCAATTATCCATTGTGTGAAACATACCACATTCACAGATTCTCATTTTCCTGCACGTGCCAGTTGATTTATGGAGCTCAAAGCAGTTATTATTGAAGAATGTGCGTCTACACACATCACAGTCTCTCTTCTCAGCTTCAACTACACGGCTTTCACATTTGGTGCTTTTACACTGCTCACATACCATGTGACATTCTTTACAATGTCTCACTATATCATCCGCAAACTCGAGGCACCCCTTACACAAATCATGATGTCTCCCATATTTTCGACTTTTGTCATAACTCGCGTAAAGCCACCTTATATTACGGATGGGGAGATACGTTGTCCCCGACAATCCTAAAATAAGTAGGGGTCTTGTACGATCTCTCACACAGCTTTTAAAAACATACACAGTCCTACGACGATCATCCAACCCAAATACAACTATACGGACATTCATTTCCTGTTCTACCATTCTCAGCTCTTCAGGCCCCATATTACAGTCAAATTCAAGTTCACAGTCTACAGCTAGTTTACGGGCACGTTCCACGACCGTAGGCAGCCAAATTTTTTGAGCCCGTGTATTTTGTACAGTAAACATGTTAGCCAAGACTACTGCTATAAAGCCGCAACCACGATCGACGTTTATATGCCGTCTATAAATAGCTTGAGAATTGAGGTTAAGAGTATACGGTATGGCACTATGACCCGCAACACGGAATACACGATCAATATTTACCGTGAAGTTGTCCATATTGAAGGCTATACTACTTTGGGCAGCTTGCATTATACGTCCTAATATATATTCTACATCTTCAGCCGCCAAACGTCTAAATGGCACTACTACCCAATAATCATCTACATCACCGTCATCTGACCCGAATCCGAAGGACAGACTCGTCCTGACTTCACGCTCGTCGCGGTTCTGAAGAGCAAACTCTACAATACGCTGTACAACCCGGCGTAGCCCGCGCTCAATTCCATTGCTATACATGGCTCTAGGGTCGACCCTGACTCTATACCGATTTCTAGTCAAGGCTGGGGTGGGGGCTGCGGAGCGCACCAACTCAAACGTTATATCATCCTCAACAGAACGGGGGCAACTGTGGCGGATGAATTAGGGGATATATTAGCGGAAGGTGCTGCTGGGGGGCCTGTTGCGTAGGAGGTTGAGGGTTGGGGATCTATTATTGTAGACTTAACAGAACGGGGGGCAACTGTGGCGGATGAATAAGGGGATATATTAGCGGGAGGTGCTGCTGGGGGGATTGTTGCGTAAGAGGTTGAGGGTTGGGGATCTATTACTGGTGCAACAGGCGCGTATTTCGGTCGCTTTATACCTGACGTGGGGTTCTCTTCATCATACCTCCGCTTTGGACGTGCTACCGGTATCGCTGGTGAGGGTTCGTTGGCAGGGGAGGAGATCACAACTACACTGTCGTCGGGTCATCCGTAATGTCGATGATGGGGTGCTGTACCTCATCGTCATTCACGGTTCTGTGGGAGAAGAAAACAAAATATAAGGAACAGCACTCAAAATTTGTAATATTTTGTAAATGATCCACTTAGGAGTGTGACGTGTTAGAAATGGACTCTGTAGAAAAATTCAGATTCACGAGCCCATCCACATGTATTATATCTGGACCTACAGGATGTGGTAAAACTGTGTTTATGCTTAAAATCATTAAAGAAAAGGGAGAGATGTTCTCGAAATTTGTGCATAAAGTTATATGGTGCTATTCGACGTATCAATCAGTGTTCAACGAGTACCAAGATGATATTTTGTTCCACAAAGGCGTATATGACGTTAATTCGTTAAAGGGAAATGAACATACAGTCATTGTAATTGACGATCTCATGTTGGAGATGGATAAAACGTTTGCCGAGACATTTACAGTATTCTCCCACCATCTTAACATAAGCGTGTTCTTCATCAATCAGAATCTATTTTTCAAAAATAGATACATGCGCGATGTGTCGTTAAATACAATATCTAGTCTTATTCGCACAACGTAGAGATGTATCACAAATTGGGGTATTAGCCAATCAAATGTTCCCGAATCAGCGTAAGGAGTTTTTGGAAGTTTATAAAGAAGCTACAAGCACGCGTTACGGATATTTGCTTTGCGACCTTCATCCGCGAAACACGTTTAGAGTGCTTCTACGAACGAATATATTTCCAAACGAGCCTGAAACGGTGTATATTCCAGAATGACAAAGAGACTAAAGAAATACCGTGAATTAATAAAAATCTATCATCGACTGCCCCGGGCAATGCAGCAGATGTTTATTAAAAATATCGACGCCGACTTTTTAAAATGCATCTGTGAAATCTGTCTTAACGTTATAAATTGCAATGTATCAATGAAACCCCTCAGAAGGCTCGCCTACGCCGTTACAAGAACATAATACGTGCACTCGCTCGTAAAAGTCAAACTGTAGCGAAGAAAAAACGAATTATTGTACAAACAGGAGGGTCATTTCTCCCCATCTTATTTTCAGTTTTGGGTCCTTTACTGACTAGATTAATATAATGAAGAAAGTGGTAGTGATTCCCCACGAGGTGTACGCTTCACTGCAAAGGAATCCAGACACGGTTCTAGATCCCCGTAAAAGCAGACTTAAAAGAATGGAAAGCGAATTGCTAGCCCTATTAAACAGTGAAAAAACACCTGATGAGAAAAGAATCTTATACCAAGAAGCTCTGCAGAAATTTCTTCACGAGTACGAAAATTATAAGAACCCTACAGAGATTCCTGTGGTTATTAGGCACAGCACGGGGGACGATGGACATGGCGACATAGGATCTGTGCCCGACGATACAGCTGACCAACCAAAAATTAAGGGATTAGCCACACAACATATCGAGCATGTATTAAAAAGCACCCTCCCACATACATTGAGGAGTAAAGGCTTAAGTCTTTATAATCTATTGAATGAGGATCCAGCCATACAATGGACCGATACAGGCGAGATCATTGTGGAAGGATCAAAGGTACAGGGATCGAATATCGTAGACATTGTCCATGATCTGGTGAGAAAGTGGGATAGGCCATCACCATCAGGATGGAAGCATATTAAAGCAAGACTACAACAAATAAATGTCCCTAAAACGTTGATAGGAAATCTGAACAGGTTAAAAGACTTGGAACATGCAACGCATGTGACACAATTGAAGACGCCGTCACCCCCGGCGGTAACACCTTTGAAGAGGAGAAAGAAGAGGTTAAACAACGGTCAACCCTACCCACGTGCCTCTAAAATACGCAAATGGCTAACGTATTAACTAAACGCTATTATGACATTTCTAACCCAGCCTCCTACGGCGGCGTAGATAGACTGTACAGAAGTGTTTACGGAGTAGGGAAAAAAGATGTTGAAAGATTTTTGAGGGAGCAGGACGCTTATACGCTTCATAAGCCTGTGAGAAAAAGGTTTAAAACAGCCAAGACAACGGCTTCCTCGATTGATTCTATTTGGCAAGCAGATTTAACAGACATGCAAAGATATTCTGTGTATAACGATGGTTACCGCTACATTCTATTCATAATAGACGTATTCTCTAGATATCTGTGGCTAGTTCCTCTGAAAAATAAATCACCTGAAACAGTTGCTAAAGCCACCAAAACGCTAATGTTAAAAGAAAACAGGGTTCCTGGCTATTTTTGTACGGATATGGGGAAGGAATTTATAGGCCGTGCTTTTCAGAACATGTTGACAGAGTTTAATATCAGCTATTACACAACCAATTCTATACATAAGGCTTCTTTAGCTGAAAGAGTTCAGCGCACCATAAAGGAACGCATGCACCGTTATTTTACACATAAAAACACATACAGATTTCTAGACATTCTGGAATCATTGGCATCATCCTACAACCGCTCACACCATCGCACGATTGGGACAACACCTAACGAAGTTTTAGAAAGAGGTACGCTCCCGAGAAGAGATGGATCACCACCACCACCACACTCGGCGCGCTTCAAAATCAATGATTATGTAAGGCTGTCGCGTTCGGGGAATAAATTCGCAAAGGGTTTTGAGCAAGGATGGACACGCGAGATTTTTAAAGTTAGGGCTATGATACCTAAAGGTGAGATAATGAAGATTTGAATTGGGAAGAAATCTCAGGAGGCTTTTACGGCGAGGAATTGCAGAAAGTTGCGTTTAATTTAGGAAAAAATGTGTTTAAAATTGAGAAAATTTTAGGAAGCAAAGGTTCAGGAAAGAGAAAAATGTACCTGGTGAAATGGCTAGGGTACCCAGAAAGCTTCAACACCTATATAAAAGCTGATGCAATAATGAAGCTTAAATAGTATGCAACATGGCTCCTAACCATTTCTACGTCACACTCCCGTCCTCCTCGTCCCTGTCTGTACACCCTAACAACACACTAGCCAACTTTGTAACAGAACTCCACGGGCACATTGAATTGGGTCGTGATTCGTATGAGGTGGGGATATGCGAAATTCAGCTGGACACCATCTTTTTAAATATTGAACATAAAGAAACCGTTTTTACGATTCTTAGAGACATTGACGAGTGTGAAAAAGCTGGGGTAGCTATGGATGAAACTATACGTATCGCTCGGACTAAGGTTGCACGGTATTACAGTACAGAAGTAAGACTAGGACCGGGTCAATATGGTTCGGTCGAGGATGTTGTGAGAGACTTAAACGTAAGTTTAAGAAACTCAAACCTTACGAATGATTTAGTATACGAAATCGTAAACAAAGGAAACCCTGCACATACACTAATCCTAAAATCAAAGACTAACAGACGTATTAAAGACCGTAGAATGTTCAAAATTCTAACCAATGGCCGATATAGCGCAGCCTTCCAAAGAGACACATTTCACGAGACACAGCATGACTTGTCCAGATTAATGTATCAATTGAAGATGGAGAAATTGGCTGAAAGCTCTCAGTCCCCAGACATGTGCTATATTTACAGTAATATAGTGGAGCACCAGTTTGTTGGGGATACCCAGGCACGCCTGCTGCGCATTGCTCACATCCCCAACCATAGAGGAAGGAGTTTGAGTATTACATATGACAGACCCCATTATGTGAATGTCGCAACTAATTTAATAACCAATATCTCAATATATATAAGAACGATTGAGGGTGAAAACTTCCCATTCGGTAACGGGAGCTTAACAGTGAAGCTACACTTTCGACGCACTGAGTTATAATGGATAGAAAGCCTTTCACCGTCTATCGAGGGGTGAGATACCAGCGCGGTAGTGGACTTGGATCCATTTTTTCATCCATACTACGTACGGCTGTTCCTTTGCTGAAGAGGGGTGCCAGATACCTCGGAAGGAAAGCGCTACAATCAGGTCTTAACACTGCAGAAGACATATTGGCCGGGGCTAAACCTAAAGAAGCTCTAAAAAAACATTTAAAGCGTACACGGGACGAAATCATCAAAGATGCAAAGAGAAAAATGCGTGGTGGCGGGAAGAAGAAGAGGGCTGCCCGGAAGAAGGGGTCACGTGGTATTAAACGTAAAAGGATATCAAAAAAGAAGTGCTGTAAGCGAATGAAACCTATGGTTGACCACTTTTTTGACTGATATAAGCTAAGGACATTGATCTCATGAATCATAGTTTGTTTACTACTTGTCGAGAGAGGAGGCACTATTTCTAACTCGCCATGGCACGCTTCATCCACCCATGTAGTTCACAATGCTGTAAATCGGAGCTGTCCCTTTTTGAGCTGCCTCCAACTCAAGTTTCTATTGAGCACAGTGATTTTATTACAATTAACCCTTTAAACACAATTAGTTCCCCGAGTGCACCTATAGAATTCGTGATACCCAGCTCAGGCCCTTACTTTTTTGATCCAAGCTGTGTGCACATGTACGCTAAGCTACGTATAGCCCATTCTGATGGAACGGTCTGCGATGACAAATATGCTGTATACCCTGAAACAAACTTTCTGCACTCCATATTCAACCAGTGTGACGTATATTTAAATCAGACCAACATATCGGCAGGCACGGGGTACTATCATCTACGAGCCTATCTGGAAAATGTCCTCAACTTTTCCAAAGAAGCGAAGGCTACCTTTTTAAGTGCCGAGGGATATTATCAAACTAAAGATGAAAGTAGTATAAAGGACAAATTTAAAAATTCTAAAAAGAAAATATACGAGTGTTTTGGACGGCTGCACACAGATTTCACTTTCCAGGAGAAGTTGCTTGTCAACGGGGTGGATATGAAAATAAAGCTCACCCGCACGAGTCCTGAGATCTGCTTAAATCTGGATGCTGATCAAGAAGAGGGTGCAAAGCCCGTTGTGGTTCACATTATGGACACATACCTCCGCGTACGGCGAGTGAAATTAAGTTCACCAAAACAACTAGAAATTGAGAAAAATTTACTAAACGCTACAGTGAAATATCCTATTAACAGAGTACAAATCAAACTATATACGGTGCCTGCAGGGTTGGCATCGAAGCAGATAGAAAACATTGCCCTGGGAAATCTTCCTAAAAGGATATTAATCGGAATGCAGGACCATGCTTCGGTGAATGGAAAATATAAAAAGAGTGCCTTTAAATTCGAGAATTTCGGACTTAAAAATATAACTCTATACGTTAATGGCATTGCTTTGGGTGGAACAATGGATACGGACTATTCATCAGACGCTGTGTTACCTCTTTGTGCCAGAGCCTATAGTAATCTGACCCATATTGCAGGTGATTGTGATGAGCTTGGTAATGGGGTAACGCAGGAAGAATTCATTGATCAATTTAACCTTTATCCGTTTGACATTACACCTGACTTATCTGCTAGCGTAAATACGCATTTAAGCCCACAGCAGAGCGGAAACATCTCAGTGAGGCTGGAATTCACCAAGCCTATAGACGCGCCTATTAGTGTACTAGTATATCTCGAATCGCAAGCCCTAATAGAAGTAGATAGATTTAGGAGCGTTATCACTGACTTTTAAAATGGATGCTAATACACTTCAGAAAGTAATGAATAGTGAACGAGTCACACGTTCCAAATTTATCGGCGTGTTTGCGAAGAATGAAACATTGAGTTTGCCAAGTACGCGAGAATGCGGTAGTCTTATTGTGAACACAGATGTCATCGGTAATGAAGGGATTCATTGGATCGCTGTCTATTTTAAAAATAGACAGCGCCTGTACTATTTTGATTCACTCGGTACTCAACCCTGGAGTGACCCTATTATTGTAAAATTTCTCGCTCAGTTACATATTCCCGAAGTTGTATGGAACCCGTTTCGTATACAAGGATATTTTAGTAATACTTGCGGAATGTACTGCGTCTCATTTCTCATGCATATGTCATGTGATAAAGAATTTATAAATTTTTTAAATTTATTTGACCCGTGTCACACTCGCCGAAACGATGAAATGGTATGCAGACAGATAAAAATCCGTTTTCCAATTGTACGTACTCGTTGTATAGTATAATGTTTTTGTTCGTGTGTGTATATTTGTAACGGTATATTCTGTAGTTTAAGATGGTTATTGTACTGATTTCTTTCATTTAATAAATTTATGAAAATATATTGTCTTCCCCCAAAAAGATCGAAAAACACTTACATTATTTCGGTGTGACATTCATTATGCTGACTGATCAGTATATCCTCCGTATTCATGACACGAGATTCTTCAAAAGATTGTATAACACGTGTCAAATCCTCATCGGACCTTAAAGGAGAAAGAATAATGTTCATATTGATTCTTTTTAATAAAAACATATACAGAGTATACAGACAGACCCCATTATGTGAAGATATCTTTGGTTCGAAACTCATTTAAGAGGTAAATCCGAATAACATTTAAAACACGCAAAAGATTGCCATAAAAATTTCGGTTTTAGCATAATGGTGAGTATCTAAATGAAGTATTTGACGAGATACTACAACCCTCCATATATATAAAATCATGTTTCTTGTGAATAAAAATAAAATTATAGACACTTACATTTCTATGGTAGTCCCTTGCGTCGGATTGTAAGGAGCGTCACTGCAAATATCTTCAACGGTTTGCGTTGGAAATAATTCATCACGGTCAATCGCGTTAAAAAGATTAATTGCAGTCAATGCTGCAGTGTCACCTTCTTCATACAAATCCGGAAAAGCGTAAAGTTCGTGGTCCATGGTGGAGGGAATGCACTTGGCAGAGGGAATGATTATTCACTGACGCGAAAATAGCTACTGTTACCCCCAACTGAAAAATATTTCCTTTTATATGCACAATCACCAAGCTCCGCCCCAAAAGATTAAGACCAGATGTTCGTAGTGATTGGTTGTCAGTGTAGCTGGGTGGAGCTATGATAAGTTTGTGTACCAATCGTAACACCGCTATAACGGGTCCGGACGACTAATGCCATCTTTATATTTTCTCCAATAGATTTAATGCTCGTATTACCCCTTGCTGTCTTTACCATGTCAATATTTTTCCCCCACTATTCCCGGATCATTAGTCACTAATGTAATCGAGAGGATTTTATAATAAAGAAATTATAAATATATCCATTCCTTTAATTATATTTTTAAAAAAGAAAAGAGCATTCGGTTTCCACGTTAAACTGTGGGTCTAAGGCGGAGTGAAAACCTTAACCGTTGTTACAATTCGGGGAAGAGCTAGTTGTTATTATTACTAAAAAGAAAAATCGTGCATTAACATGTTTTGCGGTCATACTACCCAGGATCAATAATAATCAAATGATCCTGTTATGTTGAAATTATGATGAGCAACGACTCCCTGACGAGATGTATTTCTTGAACTGATCCACAGAGCAGATGTTCACATCTTCTGAAGACTGCATGTTCCACATTTTATAATAAAGAAATCATAAATATATCCATTCCTTAATTATATTTTTAAAAAAGAAAAGAGCATTCGGTTTCCACGTTAAACTGTGGGTCTAAGGTGGAGTGAAAACCTTATCCGTTGTTACAATTCTGGGAAGAGCTAGTTGTTATTATTACTAAAGAGAAAAATCGTGCATTAACATGTTTTGCGGTCATACTACCCCCGGCTCAAATGATCCTGTTATTTTAAATCTGTACCACCCTATAGACATATATATTTCCATTCCTTTATTTATTTTAAAATAATGAACAAAACTCTCTCTCTCTTTCTTTCTATATATATATATATATATATATATACCTTACAACCTTACAACCTTACAAAGGTTCCGCGTGATGATTTCTCATTTCGCGAAGGTCAAGCTTGTCGCCCCTCCTCTCGAGTTGGCCTGGTGAAGTAGTGAGTTGGATTCTTGCGCTCTCCACCTCACATAGCCAGGTACGCCCGGCTCATCGGGGATTGTTCTGAGCCAGGCGTCTAGTCTTCTTTTGAAGAGTTCCACTGCAACTCCCTTCGTGTTTCTTAGGTCTTTGGGCAACTGATTAAACAGTTTTGGTCCTGTCACTACAAAACTATTTTCTTTCAGGGTTAAGGATGTTCCCTGTCTCGCCTTCAATTTGGGAATACGACACAGTCTACCGCTTCTACTTTCCATCGTTGTTTGGGGAGTTATGGGATTCAGAGTAAGATTAGGGACTAGTTTCTCCATTATTTTCCAAGTGTAAATAATGGTGTATCTCTCTCTTCTCCTTTCCAGTGAATATAGGTCTAGTTCTCGTAACGTTTCCCAGTAATTTAGTTCTTTGCACCCATTGATCTTGGCTGTGAAGCTTCTTTGGATCCCCTCCAGCTGTCTAATGTCTTCTTTTTTATATGGGGAAGTTAGGACCGAGCAGTATTCTAATTTGGGTATTATCAGGGTTTTCAGTAGAGGAATCATTACATTCCTATCCCTTCGTTTAAAAGTTCTCAATATCTGACCCGTTATTCTCTTTGCTCTGTTTACTGCTATCTTATTTTGTGTTTCAAATTTCGCATCATCTGTCATTACAACCCCTAAATCTTTTGCTCTGGAATTTCTCTGAATTTCCTGTCCATTTGGGGTATAATATTCCATGCACTTTAGGTCTTCTCTTTTTCCGTACCGTAATAGCTGAAATTTCTCGGTGTTAAACTTCATATTGTTGTCTTCAGTCCACTTGTAGATTTTGTTTATGTCGGTTTGTAGAGATCCTATGTCTTCTGGGTTTCTTATTTTTCTACTGATCTTTGTGTCATCCGCAAAGGATGTTACTGTGCTGTCTCTGTTAACGTCCTCATCTATGTCAGTTAGCATGATTATGAAGAGTAGTGGAGCTAATACTGTTCCTTGTGGTACTGAGCTGAGGACCTCTGATTCTGATGAAGATACTCCTTGTACTGTAACGACTTGCCTCCGCTCACTAAGGAAATTATATATCCATTTCCCTACTTTTCCTGTTATTCCCATATATTTCAGTTTATGTATTATGATTCCGTGGTCACACTTGTCGAACGCTTTAGCAAAGTCTGTGTATAGTACATCATAGTTTTCATTACTTTCAAGTGAATCAATAATGTTGTTGTAGTGTTCCATTAGTTGTGATAGGCATGATCTGCCCGATCGAAACCCGTGTTGGTTATCATTGAATTTTTTCTGAGTTTCCAAAAAGTCATAGATTTTCTGTCTAACTATTCTTTCAAATATTTTAGTGAGATGAGATGTAAGCGACACTGGCCTATAGTTTTTGGCCTGGGATCGATCTCCTCCTTTATATATTGGGACTATGTTCGCGCTCTTCAGGATGCCCGGTATTTCTCCCGTGTCTAATGATCGTCTCCATATCCAGTATAGGGGCTCAGCGATTGCATTCTTGCAGTTTTTGATCAGTGTGGCATTCCATTTATCCGGTCCTGCCGCTGAGTCTGTTTTTAGTTTCCCTATGGCTTGTGTAATATCATCCGTCGTAAAGTCGAAATCCGTTATACTTTCCCCTTGTGGTTCTTTTTCAAAGAACGCGTTTCTATCGCACATCAATTTGTCAGTTTTTGGGATACTGAAAGATGATTCATACTGAGCTTTTAATATTTCAGATACTTCTGTTAGATCATCAGATAAATCACTGTTCTCATTTTTTAAAGGTCCGATAGTCGCTTGGTTTTTCGACTTTCTTTTTGCAAAATTATAGAAGTACTTTGAGTTAACCTTTATCGCTTCTACTTCTTTTTCTGTATGCTTCTCGATTTGTTCCTGTATGACGACATCGATACTTTGTAGTTTATCATTTAATATTTTTCCGATGTTGTTATCTTTACAATTACTTAATTTTGCAGTCACTCTTTTTCTCTTTCGGAACAATGCCCTCTTTTGTCTTTCAAACCTGCTTCTCTTTCCTCTTTGTTGTATCTTTGGGACATGTTTTTCCACAATTTCTAACGTCTTCTCCTCTAACGTCATTAGTATCTCTTCCGTTGTCTTGGCCTCGAAAATGGTTTTCCAATCTATTACTTCCATGCTGGATGTCACATCTTCCCAGTTTATAGCTTTGGAGTGAAAATTAAAAATTTCGAATTTGCTTCGTTCTGTTGTGCGTGTTCTTTCCTTTCCTGTTGCCTTTATATATATATATATATATATATATATATATATATATATATATATATATATATATATATATAATTGTTAGTACTTTCAGGTTTGCCTACCTCATGCACCTTATTTCTTTTGCTGATTATTATTTAATATAATTGTGTGTATATCTTTCAATAACAGAGATGTTATCTAAGAATATGACACCATACAAATTACGCGTATATAAAAATATAAAACATTTTCTTCGCTTCGAGAATGTGTTTCATTGTAGAAGTAATAACAACAGCAAAATTAAGATTTGGAGTGAAGCGAGATTTATCCCGAGTAGACTGGAACAAAGGTCAACTCGCGGTCATTTCAAAAAGGCCTCTGGGCAAACGATTCGAATTGACCCAGATTCTCGGTAACCCTTTCCTCGTGTGTGTGTGTGTGTGTGTGTGTGTGTGTTTGTGTGCACGAGTTGTTCATTCGTTTATTATATATATATATATACAAGCACAGATGGGGTGAGAAGCTTGGGGAATGAGGGAGGAGGGGGGACGACCGTGTGTTTTGAATTGTCGTTTGTTTGAACTTTCTTCTTAAGGTTTCTTTTCTTTTAATTGTTTAGTGATTTTTTTAATGTTTTAATTCACTTTAAGGTGAAAATCCATTTATATATATATATATATATAAGGAATGACAAAATTAAATAGACAGAGTTAATATGATTCTTTCTATATATATATATATATAAGGTAAGGAGAAAGTTGTTCATTTGTGTGTATTTCGTCTGAACTAATATTTTGACGATTGTATGTTCGCGAAGGGTGAGAGGTTTGGGGGGAAGAGGGAGGAGGGGGGACGACCGTGTGTTTTGAGTTGACCCAGATTCTCGGAAATCCTTTCCTCGTGAAAGAAAAAACAGCTTTTAATGATTAATTTCTTATATTGAATAATTAATTTCTTATAATAATTGATTCTATTAAAAGGAGAAAATTCATTTGTTTTAAATTAATATACGTTTAGCTTCATTTGATTTAAAATAATATACGTTTGGCATTTTTTTCTGATTTTTGTTCACATGATATGTACAGAGGCGCGTGTGTGTGTGTGCGTGTGTGTGTGTGTGTGTGCACGAGTTGTTCATTCGTTTATTATATATATATAATATACAAGCACAGATGGGGTGAGAAGTTTGGGGGGAATGAGGGAGGAGGGGGGACGACCGTGTGTTTTGAGTTGACCCAGATTCTCGGAAATCCTTTCCTCGTGAAAGAAAAAAACAGCGTTTAATGATTAAATTCTTATATTGAATAATTAATTTCTTATAATAATTGATTCTCTTAAAAGGAGAAAATTTATTTGTTTTAAATTAATATACGTTTAGTTTCATTTGATATAAAATAATATACGTTTGGCATTTTTTTCTGATTTTCATTCACATACATGATATGTACAGAGGCGCGCGCGCGTGTGTGTGTGTGTGTGTTTGTGTGCACGAGTTGTTCATTCATTTATTATATATATATATATATATATATATATATACAAGCACAGATGGGGTGAGAAGTTTGGGGGGAATGAGGGAGGAGGGGACGACCGTGTGTTTTATATTTATAATAAAAATAGGAATTAAGTAATAAAGTTAATGTTTTAATTCACTTTAAGGTGAAAATCCATTTATATATATATATATATATATATATATATATAAGGAATTACAAAATTAAATAGACACAGTTAATATGATTCTTTCTATATATATATATATATATATATATATATATATAAGGTAACAAGCACAGATGGGGTGAGAAGTTTGGGGGGAATGAGGGAGGAGGGGGACGATCGTGTGTTTTGAATTGTCGTATGTTTCACCTATCTTCGTAAGTATTCTTTTCCTTTCCCACTATTATTCGTGACAACAGCGATTAACTACCATCATATAAATATATTGTGGTATTTAAATGGATGATTAATATATGGTTTAATTTAATAAATATTGCTATCTGGCAACTCAGTCTTCGATTAGAATTAATTAAATATATAGCACAAACTGGCAACTCAGCCATCTATTGGAATTAAATACATGGCGCTATCTGGCAACTCAGCCAAATGACGGATTAGAGGTCTATAAAAGAGCGAGAGGCTGATGTCGTGATCACTTTTATTATTTACTTTCTTCATTATTTACTGTACTTTCTGATCTCTATTGCATTTATCTTTACACTCTCTTTACTCATTTCCACGATACTTTATTACTTCATGGTAGCCACGCCGAGACTATGAAAGCCGTTACAACACAAAGGGGGAAGGGGGGTTCATTAACACTCTTTTAACGTTTTAACACTTTATTTAATTCCGAAAATGGTTTAAATTTGGGGGATGCGAGTAGGAATTTTACTATAATATTTTACGTCGGAGAGGGGCACAAATTAATTTAATTTTAAGGTTACATGGCCCCAACTTTACGCTTATCGCGCTACCGGACGACTGACTCTTTTGGGGGTAGTCCGCTCTGTCGGCCTCTGTTCAGGATTGCCAACTCTTCCCATTTTAAACAATTTAAACAACAACATACTTTTTCGTAATTTCACAATTATTAGTAAATGATTTATATTAAACATTATCTTAATTAAACAAAAATTAATATTCTTAACTAGGCATTACTACACTCGCATCACCCCCTTGAAAATAAGTTTTTCATTAGGAAAACTTATTAATATCGTTTAACAAATTTAATAAATTTATTCAACAAATTATATATTTTGCAATTTTTTTTTTTTTTTTTCTTTAACAAATTCAAAGTTGATAGACAAGAAATAATTAGAATGACAAATTCCACACATATTTTGTATCATATTATAAAAACGAAAACTTTATAATTTTCACATTTGCATAAAATAACATTTCACACTAATAATTAAATTACAACCTGTAACTAATCTATACATGCCAAAAAAAAAATAACGGAAAATTTTCTTACATTGGTTACACAAATTTCAAGTTCACAATCTATTCCAGCGATTTCTCATCAAAGATCGCTTTACATTTGAAACAATTATTTGTATAGTTATACAGTTACTATCAGGGCAACATAGAAAAAATAAGAAAAAGTTTACATAAAATACTGACCAAGAGCGCACATACTATTTCACGAAAAACCAACAAATATGGGCAATAATCGCACCCTTTCACTTATAATTTCATTACATAATAATCAGTACATTAATTTGCTGGACGTTGTTTAGATCACAATCCGCACGCTGACAACGGACTTCTTCAATTTTCAATCGCAGCTCTCCTGCTCACTTCGCTAGAATGCAAGGGATTGCATCAATCAACATGCAACAGGGCAGCACGCTATAATGGTTCCGCTCTCTCTCCAATGGCGAAAAAAAAAACAAGAGAGACGTCCAATTCTAAAAGGATCAGGGGGGGAGATATACTGAAAGCGGGACCACGCGCTGGAATTGGACGGAATTTGCAATTCTAGAAGTCGATGAAGAAACTCGCCTTGTCTCATCTCCACTTTTGTCGGTGAACGCTGCTCTTCCTACGTCCAGCTGAAAGACTCTTCTACTGGCAACAATCAAACGATCACTCCGCCGTAGGCCGTTTCCCAACGAACCTACTGTATGTCTGTATGGACAGTACAGTCTTAGACACCCGTTCAAGCTCTCGTGGCTTGCCTACCGCGTGCTACGACACATATTTAGCGAAGCATTCGAGCAGCGTGACCAGCTACTGCCCGAAAAATACCAGTAGACCATCTTCGATCGAAACTTTCGTGTGCCAAGACCCTGCACACGTAAATTTCTCTTCCGAAACTGTCCTGCGCCAAGTCCCTGCGCATTCGGTTCCTCTCTTCTATCTCTTCTCTTCCGAAACCATCCTGCGCCAAGTCCCTGCGCAGTTGGTTTCTCTTCTCTCTCATCATTGGTGATCGATCACCTATCCGGTCGACTAAACTCAATGGATGGAACTCGGATTCAACTTGGTTGCCTCCAAACCGAGCCTTTTGAAATTTTGAAAAAAAAAGTTTATTCGAAACGTGTTTCTGTACTGCTTATCATTTATTTAATATTTAATTTACCGAATTTTCTCGACAGTTCACTTCGAAACAATAACTACACATTTGCTCTGGCCAAATTCACGGAAAAAAAAATTACACATCTCAAAATTTCGCAAAAATTTAATCACATCAGCTACCAATAAGGTCACTTATGGCAGTTACATCGAGAAGATAAAAAAGGTCATAAAACGTACGAAACAAAATTGTACAGTATAAATATAAAAGCGCCCATACATAGTAACTGTTAGTATAATTTAAGAAATATTATTGTTCAAACTATCGTCAGAAATCACATCAATACTTTTAAATACAAAAGACAAAAATGAACTCCAGAAACTTCATGTCATCACTTCTCTGACAATCATGAACCCTCTTGCCCTTTGAGGGGAGCACACAAGACGCCACAAAAACGTTACTGGCTATCTAGAAGGCTCCATTTCCGAGGGAACACTCGAGCCAATGTTTCAAATGCATTAGTACCCGACTGAAGGTTTAAACAATAATAATTTTCCAAAACAGTTATTAAAATTTAAAAAAATTAAAAATTACTACCGAAAATTATTTTAATACAGTAATTCAACTTGAAACGTTAAATTTCATGAATTGAACTCGCAATTCGCAAATTACATCTGAGAACAACTCTCTCCTTCAACAGAAACCCCAGTATGGTTTGCAAATCACAAAAATCCCAGTAATTTATCGTTTCCAAGTGAAACTACAAATTTGCATCGTTATACTAAATAAGAATAGATAATATGCACTCAAAAATACACGCAACCTACTGTAAACAAAAACAAAACATTGCATAATTGAGAGCGGTCGCTTTGTTTGTAAGCGAACCTCTATACAAATATCCCTAACCGAATGAAACTGCATTATATCCTGACATAATTTTGTAATTTTTTCTATGCAAACGCTCGAACTAAAAAAAAGGACATTTTTCATTTCTAATACCCAAATTAAAATATCAAATCAAAACATCCTTTTTAGAATACAATCTAAATTCCAAATAAAAATTTACCATTGTCATTGAACTGGAAAGAAAATAAAAATCGGCCTACCTATAAAAATAAAATTGAATGCATTTATAAAACGTAAAGAAACATATGAAAATTTTCTACACCAATTTCTGTAATTCAAAAATATTATAATAATCCAGCTTTCGTAAAATATGTGTACCGTAACTCACATTGGCCGCCAAAATAAAAATAAAATTTACTGCCGCACTTTTAGGCCTATAATTAATAAATTCCATGTTACGCGTGGAAAGAACAATTTAGAATTTAATGCATAACATTTGTGCTTATTAAAAAAATCCTATGATTATTTATGTTAAACCAATTAAAATTTTGTTAAATAACTAAGAATTTAATACTCAGACATATACCATAGTGACGGTCAATATATGAACAATATTTAACGATAGGCCTACAAGAAATCTTTCTTTAGTACAATACAATAGCCATTTTACAAAATATCAGTCGGAATTGTCGTGAAAATGAACGAAAGGAACGGAGAGAAAAAAAATAGATAATCAGCCTACCTACCAAATTTTATGAGTATATAAATATATATAATTATATAACTAATATATAGTATAAGTTAATATGTAAGTGTATAATTATTGAGAATATAAAAAAATCCAAAGAAAACAAATGAATTTATAGAAAATTTCACGACACAGTCTCTATTTCAGTTAAACCAATTAATTAAGCTTATTTTGAAGTCTAACACAATCCTATACGGCCAGCCTATAATCTGACAATTTATTATGTTTAAGATTATTTTTCGACTGTCCCTTAAAATGTAACGTAATCCTATTTTAGCGCGAAGCGAAGCGAAGCAAAAAGCCCGTAAACCTACATAAACAATAAAATAAGCCTATCATTATAATTTATATACAACCAATCGAAATATAATCAAAAATCTGCTAATGAATCCCAGAAAATTTTACATGTTCATGAAGTGTCTTACAATACTATATATGTATATATACCTAGAAATGTGGTACAAATTTTCGCTCAAACATTTTTAAAGGACCGTATAAAATGTGTATCACTGTATTTAAACTAACATAATTCACTTACGTACAAATTCAGTGTAAAAAAAAATTTTTTTTTCTATATTAATCGTTATTATTATTTTTATCACAATTACTACTAATTCCAAAAGTTTAAACACAAAAAAGACACAAACGTAGGTAGGTTTGAGGACAGGAGAAAAAGTGAACGAAATAAAGTGAAAAGAATGAGTCATCGGCAGGCAGAAACGAACAATTTGAAATATACTCTCCGACGGGCTGAACGAAAGCTAACGAATTTGGAAACAAACGACTCTGAAATTTAATGTTACTCAAATGTTTTGACTCCAACGGAAAACCGACTCCGCAACGACTAAAAGAAGTTTTGAGTCTCTAGACTCCATCTCAAACAAAAAATTTTGACGCGCGAACTTTTTTGAAACGACGCGACTCAGAATAATTTGGAAAGTAATGGGGGCGCCATTTTGAATTTACATTTACAATGAATTTTAAGGAATGAAAATCGAAATTTGCCTGCAAACGGGGTAAACTTTGCATTTAGATATTTTAAGAATCGAAATAAAATTTTCATTAACGCTATTGGCTATTATACCGGGTCGGAAGAATTTTAATCGAAATAATAGACATGGGTAAGCCTCATACAAAATATGATGTATGACCGCCGCTAGCCACCAAATATGTCGTGATCACTTTTATTATTTACTTTCTTCATTATTTACTCTACTTTCTGATCTCTATTGCATTTATCTTTACACTCTCTTTACTCATTTCCACGATACTTTACAATTATATTCATGGTAGCCACGCCGAGACTGAAACGCTTGTTAATACTTTATTTAATTCCGAAAATGGTTTAAGTAATTTGAGGGGATGCGAGTAGGAAATTTTACTATAATATTTTACGTCGGAGAGGGGCACAAAACAATTAATTTAATGTTAAGGTTACATGGCCCCAACTTCACGCTTAACGCGCTGCCGGACGACTGACTCTTTTTGGGGGTAGTCCGCTCTCTGGGCCTCTGTTCAGGATTGCCAACTCTTCCCATTTTAAACAATTTAAATCTAACAAACATACTTTTTCGTAATTTCACAATTATTAGTAAATGATTTACATTAAACATTATCTTAATTAAACAAAAATTACAATTCTTAACTAGGCATTACTACACTGACGACGGAGTCATACAAGCTCGGCTCCCAGCCGAGCAAGGATCTCTGGTCCTTTCTCTTTCTGGCCCTTTGGGAAAACCCCTTAGAGGCCACTTAGGTTAGGTATACCCCTTTGGGGGGAATAGCTTGGGGGAGAACTCCGCCTCCAAGTTGCATGCCCTTGCAATCCCATTTTGGGCAACAAAGGCCGATACTCTCTCTCTCTCTCTCTCTCTCTCTCCCTTCAGGTGTACCCCTCCCCCTTGGCTCCTTCTAAGCCAACTAGCTGATTCAGCCAACTGGCTGATTAGGAGCCTATAAGACAACGCCTACTCGGCTGAAGTCTTAATATGCACTTGGCTCCTGCCAGGTGAACAGCTCTTCTCCTTTCTCTCCTTCTCCTTTCTCTTGGGGGATAACGCCGCCTCCAAGTTTCATGACCCCTTGTTGCACCTGCAGCATCCCCCCACCCCCTTTTTTGCAACACCCTATCCCCTTTGCAACATTGAGTTGTTGCATACCCCCCATCCCCCTGTGCAACATGAGTTGTTGCATACCCCCCCCCCCGCCCCCTTTGCAACATTACGTAATATTTTGAACCATTCCTGCACTCTCCCCTTTTTCGGCTATACTACTGTTCACTACTTCGGTTTATTGAAAGAGAACCACTACTCTGCTTGTACCAATTATTTTAATTCAATTCCTTTTAATTTTAAAATTGCTGGTTTGAAATATAAAATTTCATCCGATTAGTTATGATTTCAGAGGGAGATGGAGAATCTTAGATAATTTTTAAATTTTAAATTTTATCCATCGAATTTGATTGATAACTGTATTCATGATTTTTTTAAATGATGTTTTTCAATTTAAACAGTTGTCTCCTACGCTCCCAAAGCTAAAAGTTTATGTTAAATTGCCATTTTTGGGATCCTCTAAATTAACTGGTATACTCAGGAGTTTATTGAATAAATCTTTTCCTCACTGTGAATTTGGTTTTTCTTAGTTTAAGTAATGTTAATCTTTTTAAATTTTTTTATCATAAAGAGAGATTCGCCGTTTCTTTGAGCTCCTCCGTTCCTTCTGTGATATTTGTTTTATAATTTCGTCTAACTTGTATAACCGTTTTAGTTTTGTGTATTTGTTTGTCATCTTTGTAAATTTGCTGAAAGTGAATGCAGCTGAGATTCATAACGTCCTATTGGAATAAATGTTTTTATACAGTCGCTTTAGTTTTCACCTTCCTGTGTAAACTCAGAATTCTTTGAAGCCGATCCATCGCTGATGCATATATATATATATATATATATATATATATATATATATATATATAATATATATTATTTATTATATACTGTGTGTGTGTTGTATATATATATATATATATATATATGAAAAATTATTTCACGAAAGTGACACGTGAAAAGTATTTATGATGAATAAAACCACGAAGGAAAAAGAAACACAAGGGGTGCTCAAGCGCTTTCGTCTAATGACATCCTCAGGAACACTGGAGTGAAAGGACAGATCAAGGCAATATAGTTACAAAAATAAACATACATACATACACATTCACATATATATACATATATATATATACATATATATATATATATAAATATATACATATATATAGTAAGCATAGAAAAAAATTGTGGGAGGAGCCAACATTTATATGGTCACAGAAGAAAAAGAAATAAAAATAAATATAAATATAAATTGAGAAAAATTAATTACAAAATAGTGCCTTAGTGATATATATGTCACAGCCTAAATAATCATAAAGAAATAAACAGGCAAATAAAAAAAACCCATAAATACATATACATACATATATAATATATATATACATATATATACATATATATATACATAATATATATACATATAAAGACACTTTTAGCACTTTGGCCGACCTTCCATATAATTCAATGGCTTTTTTATGGAACAGGTCACAAAAGAATAAAGAATAAAAATAAATATAAATATTGTAAGTAGAGTCTACCAATTCAAGCTCAAGAGGGAGGTTTTACAATCGATTTAATAGATGCTGCCAAAATGATATATATGTCACATTATTAAAAATAAAAATTGAAAGATAAATTTTAAGAGAGGCACACCAATTTATAAGGGAAAAATTACCACATATGCATATATAGTCACAAACGAATACAAAAGTACAAATAAATATAAATTGGAAAACAAAATGATCCCTAGATGATATATAAAGAACAATAAAATATATATACAACATATTTACGGTATATATACGAAATATAAACGCATATATACAGAATTATATATATATATATATATATGCATAAGGAAAAAAAAAATTACCAAATTTGTTTTTATAATTATTGTCTGAGAAAACGGTAGGTCGCAAAAGAATAAAGAAATAAAAATAAATATAACTTGAAAAAATTACAAATAATACACGTACACATATATACCCGCATACCCAATATATATATACATATACACACATATATACAAACACACACACACACAAACACACATATATATATATATATATATACAAGATTGACCTTCACGAAATGAGAAATCATCCCGCAGAACCTTTGTGAGGTTGTAAGGTAAGGTAAGGTACATACACATATACATATATATATATATATATATTTAACTGCATACATACATACATACATACATATACACACATACATACATACATATACACACATATACATACAAACACATTTAACTGCAATGACCACACACATACGCACATACACATACATACATACACATACACTCATACAGCAAAAAATTGAAAAATAAAATTGTAAGGGAAACAACCGACAAAAACAAATTTTTTACCAAAGATTTAACAACCTGCCCTTTTTGTTTAAATCCATTCTGAAGGAATTCAGAGCAACGGGATCAAGTTGAAACAGACCTTTACTCATGTTAAGGTTATTTGTAAGTTGAATTATAGCCGACTCAAGAATATTTCTATTAACAATGTTGCTAGAGTGAAACAAAACTGAAACATTTTCCAATCAACAATGGGATAACTCTGACAAATGGACAAAAAGGGCACTGGACAACTGTCCCGTTCTAACGGAATATTGATGCTGTTTTACACGCGTTTGCAAATCCTTTCCCGTCTGACCTATGTAAAAGGAATCACATTGCTTACACCCAATTTTATAGATAATGCCTAAATTATTGGTAGGGCTATTTTTTACTATGATGTTTTTCACAATATTGCCATGGGCAACCCTTTGTCGCCCCTTCTCTCCAATATTTATATGGAGTTTTTTGAAATTACTTACATTCCGAGAATCCTGGGGGTTGGCATCCCTTGGTTGCGGTACGTCGACGATATTTTGTGTATCTGGCCCATGAATCGTGACCTGGATGACTTCCTCCTTCAGTTAAATGACCAAGTCCCCTCCATTAAATTTACTTTAGAATGGAACAAGACAACTCAATCCCGTTTTTGGATGTGCGTGTTCATAGGGATAGCCCGGGTTTTAAGTTTAGTATATATCGGAAAAAAACAAACAATTTGTCCTACGTACACTTTTACTCTGGACATGACACCCCTATTAAAAAGGCCATATTTTCCTCAATGTTTCTCCGCGCTCTTAGGATCGCCAGTCCTGAATACATCGATGCCGAATTGGAAAATATCAACGGTATTGGAAGTGAGTTGTGTTACCCATCTGCGTTCATGGAATCTTGTCTTAATAAGGCTAAACGAACCTTCTATCGTGTGAATAATAACACTCGCACCTTGTCAAAGAATATTTTAGTACTTCCATTTTTCCCGGGCTTCTTAGGCATTGCTAATGTACTTAAACTTTTGGATATCAGTGTAGTTTTTTCATATAACAATATTGTGAAAAACATCATAGTAAAAAATAGCCCTACCAATAATTTAGGCATTATCTATAAAATTGGGTGTAAGCAATGTGATTCCTTTTACATAGTCAGACGGGAAAGGATTTGCAAACGCGTGTAAAACAGCATCAATATTCCGTTAGAACGGGACAGTTGTCCAGTGCCCTTTTTGTCCATTTGTCAGAGTTATCCCATTGTATTGATTGGAATAATGTTTCAGTTTTGTTTCACTCTAGCAACATTGTTAATAGAAATATTCTTGAGTCGGCTATAATTCAACTTACAAATAACCTTAACATGAGTAAAGGTCTGTTTCAACTTGATCCCGTTGCTCTGAATTCCTTCAGAATGGATTTAAACAAAAAGGGCAGGTTGTTAAATCTTTGGTAAAAAATTTGTTTTTGTCGGTTGTTTCCCTTACAATTTTATTTTTCAATTTTTTGCTGTATGAGTGTATGTGTATGTATGTATGTGTATGTGCGTATGTGTGTGGTCATTGCAGTTAAATGTGTTTGTATGTATATGTGTGTATATGTATGTATGTATGTGTGTATATGTATGTATGTATGTATGTATGCAGTTAAATATATATATATTATATATGTATATGTGTATGTACCTTACCTTACCTTACAACCTCACAAAGGTTCTGCGGGATGATTTCTCATTTCGTGAAGGTCAATCTTGTATATATATATATATATATATGTGTGTGTGTGTGTGTGTGTTTGTATATATGTGTGTATATGTATATATATATTTGGGTATGCGGGTATATATGTGTACGTGTATTATTTGTAATTTTTTCAAGTTATATTTATTTTATTTCTTTATTCTTTTGCGACCTACCGTTTTCTCAGACAATAATTATAAAAACAAATTTGGTAATTTTTTTTTTCCCTTATGCATATATATATATATATATATATATTCTGTATATATTGCGTTTATATTTCGTATATATACCGTAAATATGTTGTTATATATTTTATTGTTCTTTATATATCATCTAGGGATCATTTTGTTTTTCCAATTTATATTTATTTGTACTTTTGTATTCGTTTGTGACTATAATATGCATATGTGGTAATTTTTCCCTTATAAATTGGTGTGCCTCTCTTAAAATTTATCTTTCAATTTTTATTTTTTAATAATGTGACATATATATCATTTTGGCAGCATCTATTAAATCGATTGTAAAACCTCCCTCTTGAGCTTGAATTGGTAGACTCTACTTACAATATTTATATTTATTTTTATTTCTTTATTCTTTTGTGACCTGTTCCATAAAAAAGCCATTTGAATTTATATGGAAGGTCGGCCAAAGTGCTAAAAGTGTCTTTATATGTATATATATATATGTATATATATATGTATATATATGTATATAATATATATATATTATGTATATGTATTTATGGGTTTTTTTATTTGCCTGTTTATTTCTTTATGATTATTTAGGCTGTGACATATATATCACTAAGGCACTATTTTGTAATTAATTTTTCTCAATTTATATTTATATTTATTTTTATTTCTTTATTCTTCTGTGACCATATAAATGTTGGCTCCTCCCACAATTTTTTTCTATGCTTACTATATATATGTATATATTTATATATATATATATATATATGTATATATATATATATGTATATATATATATGTGAATGTGTATGTATGTATGTTTATTTTTGTAACCTATATATTGCCTTGATCTGTCCTTTCACTCCAGTGTTCCTGAGGATGTCATTAGACGAAAGCGCTTGAGCACCCCTTTGTGTTTCTTTTTCCTTCGTGGTTTTATTCATCATATATATATATATATACACAGTATATACTATTAATATACACATTTTAACTGCAAACAACACACAGTATAATTAATGTAAAACGACGCTTGTGTAGAAGAGCGTCCGCACAAGACGAGGAGAAAGAACGAAAAAATGAAAAATGGGGTACCTCCCAGGAATCGAACCCACGATCATCCAATTGCCGGTCGGACATGCTAACCACTACACTGATCGGGGACTTTGGTGTAGTGGTTAGCATGTCCGAACGGCAATTGGATGATCCCGGGTTCGATTCCTGGGAGGTACTCCATTTTTCATTTGTTCGTTCTTTCTCCCCGTCTTGTGTGGACGCTCTTCTTCGAAGAAAAGTAAAAGTGTTTAATATATGACACAACAATATATTTGCTATTATTATTTACACTTTCGTTATTACTAGCATTATCATTATTGTGACAATAATTATTCCTATTTTCATTATATACTCTATGAAATATTTCCTTCCTGCTACATAATACAAGTGATTAATAAAATGTTTCGGATATTGTAAGTCTCAAAATATATCATTTGTTTTTTTTTTTAGAATCTAAATATTTTGGATTACATAATTTGCAAGTTCTGAGGAACATTGACGAGATAACTGAAATTTTAACTTGATCACATTAATTAAGAAATTAAAAGAAATGTACAGTATGTGAAAATTTGAGTGTGTGGGTTTACAATAGACGGAAAATTCAAGGCTGCCCCTACTGGTCTTGTGCATGAGCGTGTGAAGAGACGGGAGAGTTCCTTTTCAATTCTGAACTTAATTGATGAATGCAATGAATTTCGTCTCTTAAAAATTTCATCAAAGTTTAGTTGCTCGAGCCATAGTAAAATGATGTCGTTAGTATACCTTTTAATTAAGAGGGGCTATTTTAGGTAACAACTCTGATTAAAAATCTATAAATAAACAGCAGAGGACAGGGAAAAGAGAGTTTCCCATAGAGAAGCCATGTAGTCTGTGGTAGCTGTCTTCACAAGCGACGACATTACTTGAGATTTGGTTTTGATTAATATTACTTAGGAGAATGATGGCCCTTATTTATTGTACATGTTTGAGTGACATCATGTGTTTCAACTTTACACACGGGGAGATTGTTTTCTCATGTAAATCATGTAAATTCTAAACACGTTTTTCACATTTTATACATTGCCATATGAGTAAGAAATAAAACATTTTAGCAGTGTAAATTTTTCTTTTATAAAATTCTTCTAAAATTTCTAGCTCTTTCCAATTTCGATCCATATTCACTTAAAAATCTCATACGAAACTGCGCATAAAAATATCAGTGTTTGCGTGAAATATTTTCCATTTACGAGTGCCATTTAATGCAAAGCTTTGAAATGAACTCAGTGAGTTTTTTACTCTTTATATTCTTTCTTTTTTCATTTATTACTAAAGATTTAAGATACTCTAAATCACAACGTGTTATCAATAGTGGAAAATAATCTGATTTCAACTTTACATAAGATGATCATACTTCAAACAAAGTAGATTTTTCCTTCATTATTTCCCCAGTATTGTTGGAATATTATGTTTATTCCTTAAAGCATATATATATATATATATATATATATATATATATATATATCAGTAATTATAGATAAGGATTATACAATGTGTTCATAAAATAATATTAGGGTTTAAGCGACATGACCTTTAAATTCCGATATTATTTTCTGGACACCCTGTAATTTCTGGATGAAAGTAGAACTGCAGTATTTAAATAAAAGCAAATATAGTAGGCTAAATAACTGTAAATAAATATACAGTATTTATATACTGTAAAAATAGTGAAAAGAAATAAAACTCTTTCAATGATTTCTAAATTAATGAATGAGTGAACTTTCTGCACGAGTTCTTCAGGACAAATACCGAAGGAATGCAGGAATTTTGCGCTGTAAAGTCAAAAGGATGCATGTCAGACGTACATTAAACGTTTTATGTAAAACCAAGAGAACACTTTGAAACTATCAATTCCCTAATGCGGAAAGACAAATTACATCAGGAAAAGAGTGAGCGAATATCGTACACGCATCGGAAACATTTCCAAATTTAGAATTATTTCTCGAACGCAAAAAACTTTTTAAAATGATTTTTGTGTTCTTAAATTGACGTAAGTCATGCTAAGGAAAACATTTCGAGATTTTGCATTTGAAATAAACTTTAAAAGGATTTTGGATACTAATTTTTTTGGCATTTCCTTTTCTTATAACTGATATGGAACTTTTTTTTATTTTGTAAAGTTAAGAGAGAAAAATAGATTTTTTCTGGATTAAAAATACTGTACAATAAAGTTGTAGTAAATAAGAATAGAATTGATCTTGATAGACTCTTTGATTCAGATGAATAAAAAAAAGGCCTATTTTCTCACACGGACGGGGATGGGCGTGAAATCGAACCGCGCCGGCGATGCGAGTCGAGCCCGGGTCTTCTCAGTCTGAGACTAACGTTTTTAGAATCTTCATCTACAATATATAATTTGCTTTATTACTTTTCTTTGTCTTTTCCTGAAAAACTTTGGCTAAACTGTTTCCTTTCTTTAATATTTAGTACCTTATTACCTTCAAGAATATTGTACTATTTTATGGAATTTATATTCTGCCAGAAAAGCTTAGAATTATAATCATCATTAATACAAATAACGCTCAAATAACACCTTTCTGGCACAATTTGTAAGTTAACTGTATAAAGTAAACATGTTTGTATTCTGGACCTCTCTGCACGGGTCCAAGGATCTGAGCTTACATCTCTCATTAGTAAATAAATAAATAGCATATAATATATATATATATATATATATATATATATATATATATATATATATATAATTATGTTATGTTATAATGTTATAATGTTTCAGACCAACAAAGACCCTAGGATCCACTCATGGCTGGTCTACCTAACTGTGTTCGTAATTGTGTATTGTGTATGTCCTCCGTGGTGGCGGAGGGGACCTACAATTTTACGTGGGTTCCGAACCACAAGAACATAAGAAATTTATGTAAAAACTACCTGTACATTGGCAACGACCAATTTTTACAGAACTAAATAAATATCAATTTAAAAATAATTAATTATCGATTTAAAACTAAAGATAGAATCTCTGGATCCAGAGGATCAAGTCATAATAGACTACTCTACACAAATATGTTACACTCTATATTTATAACCGACATGCAAATATATCAGATCCAAAGAATCCAGTCAATTTCATTACGGTATCCATCAATACTAGTACCTTGCCAACCAAAAATAAGTCACGGTCCATATCGATTGCGGACCAAGTCAAAATTTACCACCATATACATTACAATATATATATTTAGGAGGAAAAGTGTAGGTGTGGCTGTAAAGACTGTACAGTAATGTAAAAATATGTGTGCACCCATTTTGGGTCTCCCATTTCAAGGTGTTTGTGGGGCAAGTGAAGATCATGAGTTTTTCAATACCTCACAGTACTATGGGGGGCACCGCTAGGCAGAGCAATCTCTTTAAATGGGGTGTGTAAGGACAGAGAGTATCCCGTAACCCAAGATGCTGCCTCCCTATATCCCACAACACTTGTGTTGAGCTGTGGGATCTATCACCACAAAGCCTTAATTTTACTACCTTAAACTATACCCTTTCTATCAACATATGCGTCTAATCGAATTTTAAACATGTTTATAGACGTACTACTAATTACTTCCACCGGCAAACTATTCCAGCTATTTACTATTCTATGCGCAAAAAAGTTTTTGGCAACTGCTGTCTCGAACCTTCTACTTGTCAACTTACACCCGTTATTTCTAGTCCTATTATATTGAGATATTTCGAAAAAGCTATCTCTATCTACGTTATCGAACCCATTCATAATTTTGAAAACCTGGATTAGATCACCCCTTAGCCTCCTAGTCTCGAGAGTAGTCAATTTTAACTCCTTAAGACTATCCTCGTACGACTTTGACTTAAGCGACAGAATCATCTTTGTTGTTCGTCTTTGAACTCTTTCGATTTTGTCTATATCTTTGCGCATATGCGGATTCCAAAATTGGACCGCGTACTCGAAATGGGGTCTAACTAATGACTTATTAAGAGGAACTATAATATCGCGCGATTTGTACTCAAAATTTCGAGCTATAAAAAAAACCTAACACTTTGTTCGCCTTATTGACCGCTGCTGTACTTTGTTTCGCTACTTTTAAATCACCAGTGACTATAACTCCTGAATCTTTTTCCTGCTCTACGTTTGTTAAATCTTTCCCTAACATACTATACACAAAATTACCGTTACGCGAACCTATATGCAAAATTTTGCACTTATCAACGTTAAATCTCATTTGCCATGTGACTGACCAATCAACGATTTTATTCAGATCTTCCTTGATTTTACCTCTATCTTCGTCATTAATCGCCCTACCACCCAGCTTCGTGTCATCCGCAAACTTTGAAACTGTACTGACTAGGCCGACATCTAAATCGTTAATATATATAAGAAAAAGCAAGGGGCCCAATACAGAACCCTGAGGAACGCCACTCGCTACATTAGCCCAACACGACTTCGCTCCATCAACGACCACCCTCTGTTTCCTACCTCGCAACCACTCGTCTAGCCAATTTATTACTACACCCCTGATTCCATGAGCCTTAGTTTTTTCAATGAGTCTTTTGTGCGGCACGGTGTCAAACGCTTTTTGAAAATCTAAATACACTACATCAACCGCCCGATGTCTATCGCAAATGTCAACCACGCTTTGGAAAAATTCTAAAAGATTAGTTAAGGAAGATCTGTTTCACCTAAAACCGTGCTGCGTATTTCTAACCAAGTTATGCAATTCTAAGTGTTCGACTATACGATCCCTAATTATTGATTCCAGTAGCTTACCTACAACAGACGTTAAACTGATTGGCCTATAATTTCCCGCCGCACCTTTATCGCCTTTCTTAAAGATAGGTGTTACGTTTGCTAACTTGAAATTATCTGGTACGCACCCCTCAGAAATAGACGCATTAAAAATCTTTGTTAGCGGCACAACAATGCTATCTTTTAATTCTTTTAGTTGTATGGGATATATGGAATCCGGCCCCGGTGATTTACGCGTTTTCATTTTACCAATATAGCGCATTACCTCCCCTTCACTAACCACGATATTATCGAAAATATTACCATTATCAAAAGGTATTATGTCTATGACCGTAGGGATATTCGTTACATCTTCTATAGTAAAAACTGACGTAAAAAATTCGTTTAGCAAGGTAGCGATTTCCTTGTTTTCAGAAACTAGATCTCCGTTTACATTTTTCAAAGGCCGCAAGAGACTTTTTACTGGATTTCTATTATTGACGTATTGAAAGAATCGCTTGGGGTTTTCTTTACCGTCACGAGCTATGGAGATTTCAAATTCGCGCTTGGACGTGTTTATTACACTTTTCGCTTCACGCCTTAGAGATATGTAGTTGTTTCGTAACCACAAATTGTCTTTATCGCACTTATGTAGCCTACAAGCCCTATCTCTACTCTTTATAATGTCTCCTACTCTAGAAGTAAACCACAAGGGCTTGTTGTTTACTTTCGCACGCTTAATTTTGTACAGTACACATTCCTCATTTATAGTCCTAAATACTCTTTCGAACGATTCCCACATTAGTTTTGCGTTGGAGTTCCCCATTACGTTTTCCCAATTGACGTGTGACAATTTATTTCGAAATTTACTAAAGTCTGCGTGCTGGAAGTTAGGAATTTTAGTCGAGTTAACTGGTTTCAAGTGACTTACTGAGAGGACAAACTCTACCATATTGTGATCGCTATTGCTTAACGGTTCTATTACTTGAAGATCAGTAATTAGCCTATCATCTGTAGTTATTACTAAATCTAAAATACTGTCCAACCTCGTAGGTTCCCCAACCTTTTGAATAAGAAAGCTATCCTCGAGAAAATTAACTAAACGATTACCTTCCGCGTCTCCCTGCATTGTATCGTAATTCACGTTGGCGCAATTAAAGTCACCCAAAACTAAAGCCTGCTCACTACCGATTATTCTCTTTAGTTCACGATATAACGCTTCGTCCGTATCAGCTGTTTGATTAGGGGGCCTATATATAACCGCAACAAGAAGTTTGAATTCGTTCAATTTAAGTTCTGCTATAGTCGAATCTATCGGTTCTGGAATTGTGTGCCTTACTTCTATAACGTTCGCAATATTATCTTTGATATACAACATAACACCGCCTCCTCGCCTACCTATTCTGTTTTTAACAAAAAGTCTATAACCTTTAATTTGATACTCCCCTACAAAGTCACGAGTTTCAGTGCTAAGCCACGATTCATTTATCGCAATTATATCATAGTCTTTACAAGCAATTAAAGAAAAAAATTCGTTTCTTTTATTTCGTAGGCTACGAGCATTTAAGGATAGAACCTTCAAATTGTTTGTAATTGCGACACCTTCGCGAGCGCAGGGGAAATTTGTGGAATTTACGCTGGGACCGTTCGAGTTACGGCAGCCTGAAAAGAAGAGACAGTATTATGTAATAGTCTTCCTAAACGCGCAGCTCCAACGTCATTAAGATGAAGTCCATCTCCGAGGAACAAGTCCCTCCTGCCGTAGAAACTGTTCCAAAAATTCGCAAAATGCACTCCTTCCTCATGGCAAAGAGATTTTAGGTTATTGTTAATATAGGTTCCCTTGCTATAGAAATCGTTACGTTGGATAATTCGAGGAAGTATACCTGTTAAAACAATCTTATTAGTTTTTTCCTTTAATCGCTCTAGTAAGTCCCTGTACTTAGCCAGCAGTTCTTCCGATCTAGAATTTAAAACGTTATTAGTACCGACATGAATAGCATACGTTGTGTCCTCGGAGGTACCGTCTGTAAATTGGTCAACACTATTAGTTATATCCTCCACCCTTGCACCAGGGTAGCAGTAACGGCGCCTACGACGAGGGTTTCTCCCACAGAATTCCTCGAGCTGCCCTCGAACAATGGAATCGCCAACGAGTCGTATTTCAGGTTCATCAGCATCATCGAAACCTAAAACAGAAAACTTATTGTTTGTTATTACTGGTAGACATGTCTTAGGTTTTCTCAATGGGCTCCATTACGCACTCGAACAAAGGGTTGGGAACTAGGGGAAGAGAGAGGGCTATTAATACTATTTATATTATTAGTAGAAACTGAGGCAGGAGGGGTCGTAACTGGAGTCTCAAGGGATTCTAATTTTGCCGTCAGGAGCATCACCCTTTCTTCAAGCCTTTCTCTGGCCTCCTTCTCACGTTCTAACTCGTTCCTCAACACTTCCATGCTTGAGCACCACCTGCAAACTAACTGTTCATTATTATTAGCCATTGTAAACGCGTAAGCGGCAAATTTCCCTTCACAGCGACTGCAAGTACTTGACGGGGGTGCCATGCTTTTAATTAGTTAAACAACAAAAAACAAAAAACAAAACGAGCGTTTGGAAATTAATAAATTACAACGTAGGTCTACCGCGTTTTTGAAACGCAGAAACAGGTTCTCGTAACAAATTTATACTAAATGAATATAGAATTAAGCTTCCGACAAAAGATCTGTAAAAGAAGAGTATTTATAATACTTATCTGTTGGCGATTCGACCCGACTTTTTCCTTTTTTTCACACGGTGTGTGACCGCACTCTACCTGACCTCTCGTAGGAAGGAAAAATGAACCTTATGTCTACACGTTTTCTGATAGATTTGAAAAACAAAAAGGCAAGCCACGTGCAGTAGCCTTGGTTTGATCAAATAATATAGTACTGAATAACGTCAATAAATGAAATATATTCGTTAATGAATGATTAGTAGCACGAAGTAATTTAGTTATGAATGCACCAAACACTATTTTTTTTAAAACACTTCAACGAAAACCACTTATTCAATTGATAACATTGGACATTCGATAAAACACGTCTGTTCACAAGGAAAGACTGATCACATCCAAGGAAAGACTGATCACATCGAGGAAAGACTGATCACATCGAGGAAAGACTGTTTATTTATTTATTTACTAATGAGAGATGTAAGCTCAGATCCTTGGACCCGTATATATATATATATATATATTAGTGATGTAGCGGTTGTCCGCAACCGCATTTATCAGTGCAGTTATTGTGGTTGTTTGAGGATATCTTTTTAGTTGGGCAACCAAATGCTATAAATGCTAGTGTATTGGCTATAATTCACAAATTACATATAAAGTGTAATTGTTAGCGTTCATATTCTGCATGATTTCCTCCTTTCTGATCATAGACCATTAGAACTATTAATTAATTTTACTAATTTATGCGCAACACGACATAGCAAGAATTCAATAGGTAAAAATAATCGCGTCGATTGGTCTAATGTCAATATTCAATTGTAATATTCAATTGTAGATGCTCATAAAATCTGTGACAGTGCAGATTTGATACTCCTGCAAGAGCACTGGCTACCTAAGCAAGAGCTAAAATTCCTCTCACCATCCATGATGACTTTATGTACCATGCGTCATCAGCAGCAGACTTGTCAGATGAATTAATGTACGGTAGGCCTTTTGGTGGTGTTGCTTTCTTAATAAAGAAAAATTTGTCAAAACATAAAATTTTTAACAAGCGATAATGTAAGGTTATTCGGCATTGAATTACAAATGAACAATGATTGCATATTAATTGTAGACTGCTATTTACCATACAACAACGGCAGTAATCTAGATGAGTACATTGATTTGCTGTATAAAATGAAGTCATTATCAGATAACCCCAAATATTTTCACTGTATAATAATGGGGGACTTTAACGCGCATGTGAACTCGGAATTCTTTGTAGAATTGGGCAACATGTGCGAGTCGGCCAAATTAAGTATAAGTGATGTAGATGTATTAGGGGTAACCAGTGGTAATTTTACATACGTTAGTGATATGAGTGGTACCAGCAGGTGGATTGATCATTGTCTCACTAGTAATAATATGAAGGATCGAATTGTTGGAGTTCATATTCTGCATGATTTCCTCCGTTCTGATCATAGACCATTAGAACTATTATTTAATTTTACCACTTTATGCGCAACATGACATAACAAGAATTCAATAGGTAAGAATAATTGGTCGATTGGTCTAATGTTAATATGCAACAGAGAATGGAATACAAAGACAGAACAGGTCACCTCTTTAATAATTTAGAAATTTTGCATCTTGCCTGTAATAATCTTTGCTCAAATGATTCTTACTGTAAACTCATAGATAGGTATTATAGTAAGATAGTATCCCTGTTAAGAGAAGCAGGAAGCACCCTGATTAAATCTTACAATTATCATTCTAAGATTATTCCTGGATGAAATGATTTTATTGCCTCTCTGAAGAGGTAATCGAAAGACGCCTATGATTTGTGGTGCATTCATGGTAGACCCAAATTAGGACCAGTATACATGAATATGTGTAGAAGTAGGGGCCAGTATAAGGCGGCCATCAGGCGATGTAAACAGGAAGAAGAGTCTATTCGAGCATGAAAAGCCCTGTGAAGCTCACATAAATAACGCTAATAAAATTTTTTGGAAATTTAAGAATCAAACGGTTGTCAAAAGTGTCCTCCCTCCGACAATCGATGGGGTGTCGGGGGAGGATGAAATTGCAAAGCTGTGGAAAAACCACTACTTTAACATTCTTAACAGTGTGAGTAGGGATAATCTTAAGATAGATTGCAGTGGAACGCCTGTGGGAGGGACAAGGGAAAATACTTTGATATCAGTTCCTGAAGTAAAGCGGTTAATTAAAGAGTTAAAGACTGGTTCTGCGTCAGGGGTAGATGACTTATCGAATGAGCACTTAAAATATGTTACTGACGTAGTATGTCTGCATATATCATTGTCTTATCAGCCATGCTTGCTCATAGCCATATCCCTGCAGAGTTCATGATGGTATATATCTTGCCCATGGTCAAAAAAAAGTTTGGAGACATTCTGTCCAGCAATAATTACAGGCCCATTGCTGTCGCTTCCTGCTTCTCGAAACTACTAGAAAAACTCTTGCTACTCCGATTGAATGATTACCTATAGACATCTCCTAATCAGTTTGGTTTTAAAAGGTATCACTCAACTGACCTGTGTATCAATGTACGTAAAGAAACAGTTTCTAAATATATTGATAGTAATTCAACTATTTATAGCTGTTTCCTAGATATAAGTAAGGCATATGATAGGGTGAACCACAATATTTTATTTAAAAACTAGAGGACAGGGTGGTTCCCATGTGCATATTAAATTTATTGAAATTTTGGTATTCCCACCAATCTTTTACCGTTAGGTGGGGCAATGTTCTATCCGAATGTTTTGGCTCCTCTTGCGGGGTGAGACAAGGCTCCTTCCTCTCCCCTATGCTGTTTAATGTGTATATTGACGGATTAATTGCTTCACTTAATGAGGCAACAGTGGGATGTTGTATAGATAACACAAGGATAAATAACTTAGTTTATGCCAATGATATGGTGTTAATAAGTCCCTCTGTTAAAGGGAGAAACATGATATTCTTTTTAATGTTACAAAAACTAAGGTTATGCAATTTCATCCTAAAAGCTACAGTATAATCAGCCAGCTGACATTATGTTTAAAATGAAAGGTGAAGTAATTGAGGAAGTACAAGAATTTAAGTATTTGGGTCAAACTATTACCAGCTCTTTGAGTGATGACTCGGATATAAGAAAACAATCTCGAAGTCTTTGTGCTTAAGCGAATATGACTATAAGGAACTTTCGGTTCTGTACAAGTGAAGCTAAAGAATCTCTTTCGTACTTTCTGCAGTAATATATACGGACAGCAACTCTAGGTGAATTATAAAAAAGGTTCTGGCAGAACTCTAAATTTGCTGTACAACAGGTCTTTTAAACTCTTACATAAATTACCCCCGAGATGCTCAGCTTTGCAAATGTTTTCTACCCGCAATGTCCCGAGCCTCCCGGAGGTAACAAGACGTGCTCAATAGTCTAATGCAAAGAATTAAAAAATCAACCAACCCGATTATCCAAACAGTAGAATGGCCACAAAATGGGAGTCATATGCAATTGCAATGTTGATTATATGAGTGCCAGTGCTCTCCCCTTTCCGCCCTTGTTGCAAGGTGCCAACCCCCCTCTCCCAGCGTCAACGCCAGGGTAAAAAAAGGGGGGGGGGAGCGGAACTTCCCCAGCAAGCTGTAGGAGTCCACCAAACCTCTTTAAGGGAGAAGTTGGGACGGCCTCACCCCTCAACGGGGTATAGCTAAACTAAGAGAGAGACAGGAGGAGAGAGAGGAAGAGACCATCCAGCTTCTGCGAGATGCAGAAGCTTAATGAGAACTCAAGGTAGCAACACTTGACTTACAGTGCCCGCGAAAAGTATCCGATCACTCAAGAAAATACAATATTTTCCCTTGATATTCAGAGACACGTAATTCACTTTCTATTTGTTCTAGCGACATCTGGTAACTTTGAGGTTGCTCGCTGATATGAGAGCTATCCAACGCATTCTCAAATTAGTGTTCTGGTAGCCTTCGTTGCGGGTGGCTGTGTCTCAAATTTATCAGATTTCACTGTTTGTGTAAATTTCTTGATATTTTTTTTTTTTTACAGAAAGTGGTGTAAATAAAATTTATATATAATTGTGCTAAAAAACAACTTAAGAGTGATTGTCGAGGTGCTATTGTTGCTTTGCATGCATGTGGGAGATCACAGAGACAGATAGCTAAGGAATTAAACATATCCCAAAGTACCGTTAATTTATGGGTTTCACGGGCTAAGAACAATGGTGGCCTAACCACGCCAGTCCCTAAAAAACGATCTGGCAGACCGAGAAAAACAAATTCGCGAACAGACAAACTTATGAAACGTTTAGTATTGAAAAACCCAACAATAACTGCGAAAGAAATAAAATTTAATATGAATAATTTGTTATCTGGTGTTTCTGAACGAACTATCCAGGAGCGGCTCCAAAAAGAACTCGGATTACCATCTCGCCATGCTGCTAAGAAACCGTTCATTAATGAAAAAATGCGTAAAAAACGTGTCGCATTTTGTAAAAAATACATTCATTGGACTGTTGATGACTGGAAGAAGGTTTTATTTAGCGATGAGTCGACATTTTTGACATTCAGAAGTTGTCCAAAAAAGGTTCGCCGGCCTATTGGCTCAAATAGGATGGACCCTAAATACACTCTAAAGACAATGAAACACCCTCCAAGTGTGATGGTTTGGGGTTGTTTCGGTTACTATGGGCGTGGAAACTTATATTTTCTTGCGAAGAACACAACTATGAATGGTGCACGGTATTTAGGAATGCTACAGGATAAACTTCCAATGGCATGGCAATCCAAAGGACAAAAACATACATGCATGATGGTGCACCATGTCACAGGCCAAAATAGTGACAAAATGGATTACTGACAATAAATTTGATATTTTGGATTGGCCTGGTAATAGTCCAGATCTCAATCCGATAGAAAATCTGTGGCTAATAATAAAAAATAAGGTTGAATGCCACGACACTGGCTCAGTCGAAAAATTACAAGAGGCCATCAAAAAGGTATGGTGCAAGGAAATATCAGTGGAAGTTTGTCAAAACTTGATTAAATCCATGCCAAAACGTCTAGAACAAGTCATCCAAACCAAAGGACAGATGACAAAATACTAATATAAGGTTAGTATACATTTAAACATTGTTTTTTATGTAAAAAATACAAATTTCAAGGGTGATCGGATACTTTTCGCGGGCACTGTAGAACTCGAAATCCGCAAGTTGGCTTAATCAGCCAGTTGACACTTGGCCTAATCCGCCAGTTGGCTTAGAAGGCATAAATTACCTATATATATTAATAACATTCGAAAGAATTAAAAGCGCATACAAACGCACATACATTCCCCGACTATACGCCCATAGAGCCCCTATTATTACAGAAACACACACACACAAATATACATATATATATATATATATATATATATATATGAAAAGCCCCAATATGAAAATATATACATGAGCACAACCAATACGCAAAAACCCACCACATCACCACCAATCGTCTAAGTATAGACTTTTAGGAGCTCATCCCATCAACACCACGTAACCGATACAACCCAATAGACAGAGATATTAAACATAAACAAATACGTTTACGGAGGCAAAGGTAGACCGACGAAGTCTGAAACAAAAAGGGCAACGCCAATAGTTTTTCTATTGAGCTTCTCATGGTATAATACCACGAGGCCAATTTGACATTTGGTAGGCGATCTTTTAAACAAAAAATCGAGTAAGATAAACTAAATTTAATACAGAAACAAATTTTCGCCATAATACACAATTTTATCCTTAAACTATAACATAAAAAGCATTAATATGATTTTTAAAACAAAATAGAAATTAAATTATGGGTAACTTATTCATTTCTCCTCTTTTACTTGAGCCCTGCCGCAACATTGCTGCATTATTTTTAATATAATTTAAAACCGGCATTCACGATCATATTAAATCTTACTGGTGAAGATGTCCAAATATAATGAGGCAAAATTATTTTAAAAAGTATAGACTCTTCGGAGTATCTTACACTTTGGTACAAAAAATATTAATATAACTAGATTTTAAGTTTTAGTTGGACATGCCCAATGAATATCGTTTTCTACGTGTATTTATAAAAAATTGAATATATGGTATAACTTACTTAATTGCACCTTCTACAATTCAATAAATGGATTTAATATGATTTACTCTAAATAATTTCTCTCTTCAACATTACTGCACTATATTTAATGTAATTTTAAACCAGCTTTGGGAACATATTAAATCTTACTATTCATTAATTAAAGTAAATTTTCTTCAGTGCAATTCTCCAATTAAACAGCCTTGAGGATTCGAATTCTAATACAGTGTATTATTACAAACACATTTAAAAACGGAGAAGATTGGGGCCTCTTATCCAGCAACAAAGAATTATGAAATGTTTCGATATATATATATATATATATATATATATATATTACTCAACCAAGTTGAAAACATGAGTATACTAACATGAAGGTCAATTAAGTCCTTTTCCATCGTAGAGTTAAACGAATACATTCATTTCACTTGTTCAGCCTCTATTGTTTAAGAATATAATGTTCAAAATTGAGTGTCAAACGCGGATATTTTTAACCTTAAATGTATTCCTGTGGCATGCCCGATAAATATCGTTTTCTATGCGTATAAAAAATAAAATTTATGGTAGAACTCATTTAATTGCACCTTCTACAATTTAATAAATGGATTTAATATGATTTACTCTTAATAATTTCTCTCTTCAACATTACTTCGGGATAACTATCGTCAGAATGCACATAGAGTATTTGAACATCTTGTTCCTCAAGCTTCGCACGGTTCAATGTAGCCTATAAAGTCGCAAAGGAGGAAGTGCTAGAGCGTCTTTCAGTATATGCCACATTTTCCGTCTTTACCGAATACCACTTCATAAACGTCGAACACGCAATATCAAAGGTAGCCATCACTATTTTCGTCTACGTGAGAAAATACACGTCTGAGACCCAGGGCTTGCAGCAGTTAACTGAGCACACAGGGTAGAGATATGCCCAGATAGTAGCAGGAGACACGTGACCTTTGATCAATCATACAGGGGGCGGAGTTTAGGGCTTTTCCTATACGTATGCTACTATTTAATTATTTTTAATTATTTGGAGAGATGTTACCCACTGAAGTTTAATTGACTTAGAAACAAAGACTTAAACTTTTATTCCTTAATGTATGTGGGACGGGGGGGTCAATTAAATATATGAAATAACTTTGCCTACAATACCAAATAAACTTCAAATATATATAGTAGTGTATTCCAGGCTTTAATTAGAAGTCGCTGTACCGCTTAGAAGATTAATCCTTAAATTGAAATCTTACAACAATAAAGGAAATATACTGAACATTTTCTGGCTGATTGGCACCAATCTGTGTGTGTGTCTGTTATTGATTTTGATGGAGTTAACCATGATTTGTCGGTGTTTACATTCGCGGTTCGCCCTGCCATCCCACCACAATGCGCCTCAGTCAGTGTCTCTCAGCGATACCAAAGACAATATTAGCAACAATGTTAGCAGAGGGACGGTTACAACAATAGTTTCGCCAGGAATTGAAATTAGAGGGGGCGTTCGAATTTTTAATGGGGTGAGGGCCGAGGGGTGAGAACCGTGAGGGAAAAGGTAGGCTTTATGGCAGCATAGTAAAAAAATGAAAAGTATATATATATAATATACATATATATATATATATATATATATATATATATATATATATATATATATATATAATATATATATATATATATATATATATATATATATATATATATATATGTAATATATATATATATATATATATATATATATATATATATATAGTATATATATATATATATATATATATATGCATATATATATATATATATATAATATATCTAATATATAATATCAACACACACATATATATATGTATATGTATATATATATATGTATATGTATATATATATATATATATATATTATATAATATATATATATATATATTATATATATATACACACAGACACACATATATATATATATATATATATATATATATATATATCGGACTACAAGATTAGGTGCCGGACTGCGCTATTTATTTAATGTGTATATATTTAATGGAGAAATGGTGTTCTCCGTACAGTTAACCTTAAATGTATCCCTTATATCTAGCCATCTAAGTGTCTATCTATCTATCTGCCTGTCTATCCATTTATCTATCTATCTCTCTCTCTCTCTCTCTCTCTTTCTCTCTCTCTCTCTCTCTCTCTCTCTCTCTCTATATATATATATATATATATATATATATATATGTATATATATAGGGTTATGTGCGGTGGAGAGCGCATGGCAGCAACTCGCTCCTCCACCAAGCCAGTCCTAGAGGCAGGACCACCAGCTTGACCTTTGTGTGAAGAGAGACCGACCCAGAGAGGAACACTAACAAAATATACAAATGGTCAGAAGACAACAATGTGACATTTAACACCGAGAAATTTCAGCTCTTGAGATATGGTGGAAATAAGGAAATTAAATCGACTGCATATTATGCCAGATGAGCAGGGTGTACCTGGCTATGTGCGGTGGAGAGCGCAAAAGAACAACCCGCTCCTCCACCAAGCCAGTCCTAGAGGCAGGGACCACCAGCTTCACCTTTATGTGAAGAGAGAACGACGCACGGAAACGCAACGAGGTATACACACATTTTATTCATGCAGTTATCCGTGATTCACTGTCGTCAATTGAATTAACATGACTTACTAATTGTTACCATTGTGCACTTATCCATGATCGTGACGTGGAGTTAACTGTGATTTGTTGGTGTTTACATTCGCGGGTCCCTCCCGCCATCCCACCACAATGCGCCTCAGTCAGTGTCTCTCAGCGCAGCCAAAGACAATATTACGGACAATACAAAGATCAGCAGAAAAATCAGCGAGTGGTACCAAACCTCAAAATAAACCCAATTACCAACCAAACATCGCTGGACAATAAGAAAGGCAGAATATGTAGTGTTCCCAAACTGAAGGCCTGACAAGGGACCTCAACAGTGAAGGAAAATATGAGGAACTTTTTCAACATACATCAACTGAAACGCTGAAAGCGATGTTTTAAACATTGAGTATAGCAATTTAACTTGAAGTACTGTAGTAGTATTATTAAATATTTAAATTAAACATCTGATTCTTTCGTAGTAAAAATTAGGCGGCAACTTACATTTTAACATATAACAATATAACTATCATATCTACAGCTAATTTCGCAAAAGTACATTTCTTTTTCATATATATATATAATATATATATATATATATATATATATACATATATATATATATATATATATATATATATATATATATATATATATATATATATATATATATATATATATATATATACGAGAGTAATTCAATAAGTATCTGCACTTTTTATTTTCACAATTTTATTTTCACATCTGATAGATTATAAACACATCACTTCTCAACATAGTCTCCCTGTTTCTCAATACACTTAGTCCGGCGATCTACAAGCTTCCTAATGCCATCACAAAAGAATGTTTTTGGCTGTGTGCGTAGCCAGTCATGCACCGCCCCCTTCAGGTCATCATCGCCTTGGAATCGCTGACCTCTCAAAGCGTCTTTTAGTGGTCCAAACAGGTAAAAATCCGAAGGTGCCAGGTCTGGACTGTAGGCTGGATGATCGAGAACTTCAAATTTAAGTTCTTGAAGGCATTTTCTAGTCTGTGCAGTGGTATGAGGGCGCGCATTGTCGTGTAACAGAATAACACCTTCCGACAATCTCCCTCTCCGTTTTGTGCAAATTGCTTGCTTTAAATTATTCCGAAGCATGTCAGAATACGATGCACTTGTTACTGTAGTTCTACGCTCTAGATAATGTTCAAGGATAGGGCCTCGTGTATCCCAAAACAGTGTCAGCACAACTTTACCTGCTGACGGCTGCGCTTTGAACTTCCTTGCAACGGGAGATGTTGGATGTTTCCATTGCATGCTCTGTCGTTTGCTTTCTGGTTCATAGTGATGGATCCAGGTTTCATCTCGGTTTTCATTCTCGACCATCCAGCCTACAGTCCAGACCTGGCACCTTCGGATTTTTACCTGTTTGGACCACTAAAAGACGCTTTGAGAGGTCAGTGATTCCAAGGCGATGATGACCTGAAGAAGGCGGTGCATGACTGGCTACGCACACAGCCAAAAACATTCTTTTGTGATGGCATTAGGAAGCTTGTAGATCGCTGGACTAAGTGTATTGAGAAACAGGGAGACTATGTTGAGAAGTGATGTGTTTATAATCTATCAGATGTGAAAATAAAATTGTGAAAATAAAAAGTGCGGATACTTATTGAATTAACCTCGTATATATACCCTAGAGCAGTGGTTCCCAATCTGGGGTCCCCGGACCCCAGGGGGTCCGCGAAGGTAGTACTGGGGGTCCGTGAGCTTTCAATATTTCGAAAGGCTCCAATGGAAATCGTACAATTTAGCTCAGGCTAAAATTTCAATTTCCTTGCTCTTGGCTAGAATTATTAATACTTTTTTAATACGCTGTATTTTAATTGCATACTCAGTTATATGTCTTTTATTTGATAGCGAAAAATGTGAAAAAAAGTTAATTATTAGTTAATAAAAACAGTTTGTTGGGTAGACGGAATCTTTCAAAAACAGGGGTCCGTGGGAAAAAATAAAAAATAAAAGGGGTCCTTGGTGTGAAAAGGTTGGGAACCACTGCCCTAGAGCATATCGTATATACTAAGTTAATTGGAATTACCTATTTGATAACGTATTCGATCTAATTAATGACTCTGCAATAACTACATGTGGAGAATCTGGCAACTATTTTTCTAAACGCACTCCGTCAATGCCATATTACTCAGTCAGATTAATTTAAAGAAGTGCTAACACCAAATCAAACATACAGCCATATTCTAAATCAGCGTATTGTCACAAACACAACTAAACGTAGCACACTGGAGGCAACCATAGTGCAATTTAGCAGACCAGAAGCTGCTGAACAACTCAAAGCTAACTGCGAAGGGGCAAAGCCCACCCAAAATAGGGACGTAGGCAAGTAAAGGGTCAAAATAATAATAATACTAATGCACTCAAATCTCTCTCTCTCTCTCTCTCTCTCTCTCTCTCTCTCTCCATCTGTTTGTCCTGCGCAGATTCGACTATCGTGTTGTTCAGTACTCATCCGGCAAGGGTGTTGTTCAAAGTCCCTTGTCTAGAAAGCAACTTTTTCTTACATCAAATTACCCGAATAAGGCGGGGTGCTGCAGAGGGGTCAAAAGTAGGACGGTTTTCAACAGTTCATAAATCACTTCACCTGTTATGCAGACAACCTGGTCCAGGTTTGATGAGGGCATACAACACTACTATTAACAAATCCAATTTAGTGTTTATTATACTTCTTCCTAATAATGCTCTAGGTTGTCAGAATACAGTACCAACTGAGGCATCTTATCGCTGTGACAATGCATTTTCCCCTTATGCCCAAAAAATGAAGCCAAAAGTATACTGAATGCAATAGTATATTATTTAAGACCATTAAGGAAGTGTGATATCTTCAATTCCTAAAGGGGTGAGGAAGCAGACAAATCTCGTTTATTTATTTTTATTACCTATCTTCATACATCATTTTCTCTGAACATCCTCAGTGGCAATAAGAAACCTCCTGAAGGGTACAACTTATTTGTAGAATGGAAAGACTTATCCTGAAACTTAGTAACAGCAATTTGACTACTCTCTCAAGTAATTATCTCTTTTCATGACCCTCTGCGACCAACACAGTGTTCTCTTGTTCAATTATTATGTAAGAGTCTTATTTTTACCGCTGTGCTTTTGAAATAAACGCTTCACTACTGAAATTTCTCGGTGTTAAATGTCATATTGTTGTCTTCTGACCATTTGTACATTTTGTTAGTGTCCCCCTCTGGGTCAGTCTCTCTTCACACAAAGGTCAAGCTGGTGGTCCCTGCTCCAAGGACTGGCTTGATGGAGGAGCGAGTTGCTATCTTGCGTTCTTCATCGCACATGGCCAATATATATTATATATATATATATATACACGGTGAACCAAAAGTAGGTGGACAGTAGGTTGAATACGGTTTGTGTTATATTATATTATAACTATGGTGTTCATTATAACTATGGTGTTTGTGTTATATTATATTAAATACTATAACTAAATTTATTTAAATTTTATTTTGTATTATCGTATACAAAAAAATTAAATATGTATTCTCAAAATAAACGTTATCATTTACTGTCCACCTACATTTGGTTCACCCCCTATATATATATATATATATATATATATATATAATATACATTTAAACTGCAACCACGCAGTATAATTAACGTAAAGAACGACGCTTGTATAGGAGAATATTCCTCGCAAGATGAGAGAGAGAGAACGAAAACAAATGAAAAAATGAGGTACCCACCCGGGAATCGAACCCGGGACCTTCCGATTGCCGGTCAGATGTGATAACCATTACACCACGGGCCTCACTCAATCAAATGCCGTAATTCCTCTACATACGCGCAGAAACCAATGCCCCAAGGGGGCACCCCTCGCATGCCGTACATTATATACATTTAAACTGCAAACACGCAGTATAATTAACGTAAAGAACGACGCTTGTATAGGAGAATATTCCGCGCAAGATGAGAGAGAGAGAACGAAACAAATTAAAAAATGAGGTAACCACCCGGGAATCGAACCCGGGATCTTCCGATTGCCGGTCAGATATGATAACCATTACACCACGGGCCTCACTCAATCACATACCTCATTTTTTCATTTGTTTCGTTCTCTCTCTCTCATCTTGAGGCGGAATATTCTCCTATACAAGCGTCGTTCTTTACGTTAATTATACTGCGTGTTTGCAGTTTAAATGTATATAATGTACGGCATGCGGGAGGTGCCCCCTTGGGGCATTGGTTTCTGCGCGTATGTAGAGGAATTACGGCATTTGATTGAGTGAGGCCCGTCGTGTAATGGTTATCATATCTGACCGGCAATCGGAAGATCCCGGGTTCGATTCCCGGGTGGTTACCTCATTTTTTCATTTGTTTCGTTCTCTCTCTCTCATCTTGCGCGGAATATTCTCCTATACAAGCGTCGTTCTTTACGTTAATTATACTGCGTGTTTGCAGTTTAAATGTATATAATGTACAGCATGCGGGAGGTGCCCCCTTGGGGCATTGGTTTCTGCGCGTATGTAGAGGAATTACGGCATTTGATTGAGTGAGGCCCGTGGTGTAATGGTTATCATATCTGACCTGCAATCGGAAGATCCTGGGTTCGATTACCGGGTGGTTACCTCATTTTTTCATTTGTTTCGTTCTCTCTCTCTCATCTTGCGCGGAATATTCTCCTATACAAGCGTCGTTCTTTACGTATTATATATATGTATATATATATATATATATATATATAGATAGATAGATAAATGGATAGAAAGGCAGATAGATAGATAGACAGTTAGATGGATAGATATATAGGGATACATTTGAAGTTAATTATACGGAGAGCACCACTTTTCCATTAAATATATACACATTAAATAAATAGCGCAGTCTGACACCGAATCTTGTAGTCATATATATATATATATATATATAATATAATATATATATATATATATATATATACTTTCCAGTTTTTTACTATGGTGCCATAAAGTCTACCTTTTCCCTCACGGTCTCAACCCTGAGCCCTCACCCCATCCCCATTAAAAATTCGAACGCCCTCTCTAATTTCAATTCCTGGTGAAAGCATTGTTGTAACCGTCCCTCTGCTAACATTGTTGCTAATATTGTCTTTGGTAGCGCTGAGAGACACTGACTGAGGCGCATTGTGGTGGGATGGCAGGGGGCGAACCGCGAATGTAAACACCGACAAATCATGGTTAACTCCATCAGAATCAATAATAGACACACACATTGGTGCCTATCCGCCAGAAAATGTTCGGTATATTTCCTTTATTGTTGTAAGATTTTAATTTAAGGATTAATCTTCTAAGCGGTACAGCGACTTCTAATTAAAGCCTTGAATACACTACTATATATATTTAAAGTTTATTTGGTATGGTAGGCAAAGTTATTTCATATATTTAATTGACCCCCTCCCACATACATTAAGGAGTAAAAGTTTAAGTCTTTGTTTCTAAGTCAATTAAACTTCAGTGGGTAACATCTCTCCAAATAATTAAATAGTAGCGTATGGAAAAGAAAAGCCCTAAACTCCGCCCCTGTATGAGCGATCAAAGGTCACGTGTTTCCTGCTACTACCTGGGCATATCTCTACCCTGTGTGCTCAGGTGACTGCTGCAAGCCTTGGATCTCAGACGTGTATTTTCTCACGTAGACGAAAAATAGTGATGGCTACCTTTGATATTGCGTGTTCGACGTTTATGAAATGGTATTCGGTAAAGAAGGAAAATGTGGCGAATACTGAAAGACGCCCTAGCACTTCCTCCTTTGCGACTTTATAGGCTATATTGAACCGTGCGAAGCTTGAGGAACAAGATGTTCAAATACTCTATGGGTATTCTGGCGATAGTTATCCCGAAGTAATGTTGAAGAGAGAAATTATTTAGAGTAACTCATATTAAATCCATTTATTAAATTATATAAGGTGCAATTAAATAAGTTATACCATAAATTCCACTTTTTATAAATACGCATAGAAAACGATATTTATTGGGCATGCCACAGGAATACATTTAAGGCTAAAAATATCCGCGTTTGACACTCAATTTTAAACCTTATACCCTTAAACAATAGAGACTGAACAGGTGAAATGAATGTATTCGTTTAACTGTTCGATGAAAAAGGTCTTAGTAGATCTTCATGTTAGTATACTCATGTTTTCTACTTGGTCAAGCACTATATATATATAATATATATATCCGTGAATAGTAAAATGTAATATGTTCCAAAAGCTGGTTTCAAATTACATTAAATATAATGCAGTAATGTTGAAGAGAGAAATTATTTAGAGTAAATCATATTAAATCCATTTAATGAATTGCAGTAGGTGCAATTAAATAAGTTATACCATAAATTCCATTTTTTATAAATACTCGTAGAAAACGATATTTATTTTGCATGACCAACTAAAACTTAAAATCTAGTTATATTAATATTTTTTGCACCAATGTCTAAGATACTTCGAAGAATCTATACCTTTTAAAATAATTTTGCATCATTATTTCTTGATATCTTGAACAGTAAGATTTAATATAATCGTGAATGCTGGTTTTAAATTATATTAAAAATAATGCAGCAATGTTGCGGCAGGGCTGCAAGTAAAAGAGGAAAAATGAATAAGTTACCCTTACCTCTAATTTAATTTCTATTTTGTTTTAAAAATCATATTAATGCTTTTTATGTTATAGTTTAAGGATAAAATTGTGTATTATGGCGAAAATTTGTTTTTTTATTAAACTTAGTTTATCTTATTCGTTTTTTTGTTTAAAAGATCGCCTACCAAATGTAAAATTGGGCTGGTGATATTGTACCTTGAGAAGCTGCTTAATAGAAAAACTATTGGCGTTGACTCTTTTTTGAGACTTTTCGGTCTACACCTTGGTCTCATGAACGTATTTGTTTATGTTTAATAGCTTTGTCTTTCAGGTCGTATTTAGAGATCTTATCGGTCTACCAGGAGCTGGTAAGTATAGTGGTGGTGGTTGTCTAATATTGCTTCACCACCAATCGTCTAAGTTTCGACGCTTGGTTGTAGACCTCATATCGGTTACGTGTTGTTGATGGGATGAGCTCCTAAAAGTCTATACTTAGACGATTGGTTGTAGCCCTCATCTCACCATGTGATGTTGATGGGATGAGCTCCTAAAAGTCTATACTTAGACGATTGGTGGTGATGTGGTATGTGGTGGGTTTTTTGTGTGTTGGTTGTGCTAGTACGGGGCTCCAATAAACCTTAGCCCCTCCCCGGCCCATGGCCTAAACCATTAGAGGTACAGTAAAATTAAACATACCTTACAAAAGAGAATTTAATCCTGCATTTAATGAGAAACAATTAAAACTTGGTGTTCCCGCCATTGGCTTCCAAGACAGCCTGAATTCGCTTTGGGTAGCTTGCCAAAAGCGACGTGAATAGATCTTGATCGTTACGCAAATTTGCTAAAACAGTTTCAATGTGTTGCGTCATTGTATCCTTCGAAAATCGATTTGCTGCAGGTTCTTGAAACAAGAGACATTCAACCTTGTCCTTTATAACTGATCCAATGTGTTCACAGACGTTCAGGTCAGGAGAATTTCCTGGCCATTCTTCATTTCCAAAGAAATCGATCTCATGGTTCCGCAACAACTGTTGAGTGGCTAATGCCTTAAAGCAGGGGGCCTTATCGTGCAGAAGTGTGACCTGATCGACATCCATAACATTGTTTGGGTTTCTTAGAAAAGGAATGACATACTGGGATAGAATAATATCACGAAAATACTGTCCACCACAACTCTGACCATTTGGCTTCAGCACCCACATGAGCTTCTTTGCAGTGAACAAAACAAACACACCAACACAGTCTGGACCTTTTAATAATTCGTGATAATGTTCATTGTCATCGATTTCATCTGGTGTTGTAGCCCACACTCAATCATTTTGGTAGTTAGGCCGACGTGTTACGTAAACAAAAAATTCATCGGAGACAGCTAAATGCATGAAATCATCCACATCCCAATCTTCAAGATAATGGGAAAACCACATTCTGTCATCGATGTTAAGTTGAGTTTTTCTTGGCTTTGGAAGTTCATGCCAAGGCTTTAAACCTTGCCTATGACAGCATAGTCGAATGATCTCACCACTAACGATCTTTCCTCTCAACACTTTGATCTCTCTAGAAAGTTTAGCACAGCTGTTTTTCCGCTTACGCGTACCGCTTTCAATGATGTCCTTTGTTTCCTGAGAGAGTGGCAAATTTGGGCGTCCAGATTTGGCTGTATCCATTTCACATTCATCCAAATTTTATTCCAATTTCTTTTAACGAAGTCCTCACTTCTTCGCAACTTTTTGGCAACCCATGAACGTGTTATAAAGGTGGCTCCAGCTTCACGAGCTTCCAGAAATGTTATTGCTCGTATGCGATCTATCACACGTTGCCTCTCCGAATCACCAATTAATTGAGAAGCCATTATATTATCACTTTATCAGCTAGAGTAATTTTAATACCTGCAATAAATAAAGAATTTTATATATTTTTATAATCACTAAAAACTATTTCGATATAAGTAAACATGTAAGCTGCAAATGGGGTGGGAGGCTAAGGTTTTTTGGAACCCTTTATGTAGTTTGCTATTGGGGCTTTGCATGCATATATATATATATATATATATATATATATATATATATATATATATATATATATATATAAGGAGTCGCGCGTCTTAAGGTACCTAAGCGCCACCACAGGCGAAAACGTGTTTTTGATGGATATCACTAATTTCACCCTTCCTCTATCGCGTGGTTTGGGTTATAATGACCTTACGACACTAGAAGTATGGTTGAAAACCTTATGAAGCAAACTACTTTTTTCACCTCTATCGCCAGCTGGGCTCTGCCGCCCAGATGTGATACGCGTCTTAAGGCCCCAATATTCCGTTCAACTGGTCTCTGGGTCGCTCGGTCTCTGCGTGGTGGGAACAGCAGGAGGAGCGCGAGCCAATGAAAACATGGCAACCACGCCGCTCTGCTTTCTGATTGGCCACCCGCTCCACGCGCCGAGAGGGACACGACACAAACATCTCGCCAGTACCTTAAGACTCGCTTTGCTGTTGGCAGGCGTCCTGTGTTCGTGCTCATATTGCTGAATATTGCTTGGATTATTCTATTCACCCGGCTTCTAACTATTATCAACGTGTGCAGCAAAGTCTCACCGTGCTAGTGATAGTGATGAAAAATCAATGGAATCATTCTGTGCCAGAAATCACACCCAAAGTTCGGCATAATAAGAAAATAAAAAAATAAAAAAATATATATATATAAAATATAAAATATGAAAATCTATTCCAAAAACTCAACATCTTCATTAGCATACTTAGAACTCTTATTTAGCCAAAAATGAACGTTCCAGCTCAATTAATAAAAGAGATACTACTGCCAGAATATTGCTGAACTTTGGAGGCGATTTCTGGCGAATTTTAATTTTGGCGCTTAGGTACCTTAAGATGCGGGACCCCTCATATACAGTACCGTGCAAAAGTATGAGACCACTGTCAATCTGATAACTATTAGATAATCTGTCGTGTGAAATTTGGTTTTGATACTAAATTACATATTAACTAGAAACTCTGGTTCATATTAATGTATAACTAAATTATTACTGAAGTGTATAAAGTTGTCTTAGCTGGATGACCCTCTAGTCTGCATAAATTGGACTTGAGGGTTGATTTATTATATTACTTATAACGCATGTGTTTAAAGATCTAGCGAACTATTAATGATGGATCTGCAGTAAATGCTCCTAAGCTATTGTTATATCAGTATTTACAATTAAAAGTATTGACATATTCACTTAAATTCTGAAAAACAAATTTATCCAAAACGTTTCTCATTATAATCCCAATTCATGCTGTTTTTTTCTTTCACAGGCTTAAGAAATGACGAAAAGTACAATTGCTGATGAGATTATATATAAAATAGTACATTTGCATGGTGAGGGACTGAGTCAAAGAAAAATAAGTGAATCTACAGGTTTTTCCTAAACTGGTGTAAAAACAATCTTGGCTCATCAGAGATCAAATGGGACCCCCAGTTGATCGTCCCAGATTAGAGAGGCCTTCTAAGCTTTCTCCATCTGATCTACAATATCTAAAGATTACTCTCCTTCGAGACAGCCGCAAATCCAGCACTTCACTTGCAGCAGATCTCAAGAAAACAACAGGTGTCTCAGTTGGTCCCTCTACTGTACGAAGGAAGCTTAACTCAGTAGGTCTTAAAAGATGTGTTGCAGCAAAAAAGCCACTATTAAGGAATGGAGATAAAGAGAAGAGAAGAAAATATGCTTTGGAACACAAGTATAGGACATCTGAGACGTACTGAGTTAAGCTTCCTTCGTACAGTAGAGGGACCAACTGAGACACCTGTTGTTTTTTCGAGATCTGCTGCAAGTGAAGTGCTGGATTTGCGTCTATCTCGAAGGGAAGTAATCTTTAGATAGTACAGATCAGATGGAGAAAGCTTAGAAGGCCTCGCTAATCTAGGACGATCAAGAATGTTTTTACACCAGTTTTGGAAACACCTGTAGATTCACTTATTTTTCTTTGACTCAGTCCCTCACCATGCAAATCTATTATTTTATATCTAATCTTATCAGAAATTGTACTTTTCGTCATTTTTCTAGCCTGTAAAAGAAAAAAAAAGCATGAATTAGGATTATAATGAGAAACGTTTTGGATAAATTTGTTTTTCAGAATTTAAGTGAATAAGTCAATACTTTTAATTGTAAATACTGATATAACAAGAGCTTAGGAGCATTTACTGCAGATCCATCATCAATAGTTCGCTAGATCTTTAAATACATGCTTTATAAATAATACACTAAATCAACCCTCAAGTCCAATTTATGCAGACAAGAGGGTCATCCAGCTAATACAACTTTATACACTTAAGTAATAACTTAGTTATGCATTAATATGAACCAGAGGTTCTAGTTAATGTGTATTTTAGTATCAAAACCAATTTTCATACGACAGATTATCTAATAGTTATCAGATTAACAGTGGTCTCATACTTTTGCACGGTACTGTATATATATATATATATATATATATATATATATATATATATATATATATATATATATATATATATATATATATATATATATATATGATGAATAAAACCACGAAGGAAAGGAAACACAGAATGGTGCTCAAGCGCTTTCGTCTAATGACATCCTCAGGAGCACTGAGGATGCCATTAGACGAAAGCGCTTGAGCACCATTCTGTTTCCTTTCCTTCGTGGTTTTATTCATCATAAAAAATTTTCAAGTGTTACTTTCGTGAAATAATTTTCATATATATATATATATATATATATATGCGTCTCGGTGGTGTAGTGGTTAGCGTCGCTTACTACGAATCCATCGGCCCCGGGTTCGAGACCCAACGGCAGCCGGCGCGCAGCAAAACCTAGCTGTTCATCCTTCCACACAATAAAGAAAGTGGTTGGTAGATAAATGGGTACCCTCGGTGGCCTAGTGGTTAAGACGCTGGGCTGCTGATGGGGCGTGGTTCGGATTCCACGTTAAACTGTCGGTCTAAGGTGGAGTGAAAAGCTTGACCTTCGTCAGAATGAACAATTCGGGTGGAAGCTAACCAAAGACCAAAGGCCTAACCAAAGGTGTATATATATATATATATATATATTATATATATATATGTGTGTGTGTGTGTGAGTGTGTGTAATAATAGGGGTTCTATGGGCGTATAGTCGGGGAGTGTATGTGCGTTTGTGTGCACTTTTAATTCGTTCGAATGTTATTAATATACAGTATACAGGTCATTTATGCCTTCTAAGCCAACTGTCAACTGGCTGATTAAGCCAACTGGCGGATTTTGAGTTTTAAGTCAAGTGTTGCTACCTTGAGCTCTCATTTAGCTTCTGCATCTCGCAGAAGCTGGATGGTCTCTTCCTCTCTCTTCTCCTGTCTCTCTCTTAGGTTGGGTATACCCCTTTGAGGGGTGAGACCGTCCCAACTTCTCCCCCAAAGAGGTTAGGAGGACTCCCCCAGCTTGCTGGGAGAGTTCCCCTCCCCCTCCTTTTTTTAGGCACTGGGGAGGGCACCTTGCAAAAAGGGGCGAAGGGGGTTGGCACTGGCACTCATATGATCAACATTGCAATTGCATATGCACTCTTCCATTTTGCGGCCATACTACTCAAGCTATCCATGAGTCCTGCCGTTTATCCTCTAAGACCACGCTTCTCAAACTAGGGGTCGCGACCCCTCAGGGGGTCGCGTAAATATTATTGGGGGTCGCAGAAACATTTGAAAATATTTTTTTTTTCATAAATATACAGTGTTAGTACCTATTGCTTTTATGACATTGAGTGAAGGGTCGCGAAAAAATTTGTCTGATCCAAAGAGGTCGCAAGTGAAATAAGTTTGAGAAGCCCTGCTCTAAGATATGGATTTCTTGGTACGAAAACGTCTGTCTGTAGCTCCACTTAACTCCGACATTACTGTATTATTTCTAATCAATTGTATGTATTTTTATCCTAAGTATGTGAACTGTCATTGTATTAATAATATTTGTCATATGGACTATAGTATGCCAATAAACCTTTTCATTTTCATTTTCATAAATGCTATAAACGTCGCCAAATGCTGTTCCTGTCATACTTCATGCCTTCACTCAATGGTTCAAAAAACTCCTTGGATATCCTCCCTCAAGTGTTCCTAGTTAACAATTAATTATTTAGTGGAGCAGGGATCATCTGCGAAGAAAAAAAGGAATAAGCTGAAGGGGAACAAAGCTGAAAAACTTTTATTTTTGAAATACAGTCTCCCAACAATTCAATTTAAATATAAGGATTAAATCGTGTATATATATATATATTATATATATATATATATATATATATATGATGAATAAAACCACGAAGGGAAAAGAAACACAAAGTGGTGCTCAAGCGCTTTCGTCTAATGACATCCTCAGGAACACTGAAGTAAAAGGAGAGTTCAAGACAATATATAGGTTACAAAAATATATGTACAGTATATGTGTATATATAGTATAGAAATAAATTGTGGGAGGAGCAAATACATTTGTACGGAAAACTGACAATTTTAGCACTTTGCCCGAAATTCAACATAAATTCAAATGGCTTGTTTACAACCAATTTTTTATAGTTATTGTCTGAATGATACAAAGGTCACAAAAGAATAAAGAAATGAAAATAAATATAAATTGGAAGCGAAAATAGATAAAAAATAAAAAATTACAAACAGATGCCTAAATGATATATAGGTCACAACCGAAATACATAAAGAAATAAACCTGCGGATAAAAACCGTAACCGGAGCATACAAATTCAAGTTCAATTGGAAGGTTTACAATCAATTTAATAGATGATGCCAAAATGATATATATGTCACAAAGAAATAAAATAAAGAAATAAACCTATAAAATAAATTGAAACATAAATTGTAAGAGAAACACAAATTTATAAGGGAAAAAATTACCAAAGGTTTTTATAGTTATTGTCTGAATCATACATAGGTCACAAAAGAATAAAAAAGTACAAATAAATATGAACTGGAAAACAAAATGATGCCTAAATGATATACAAAGAACTATAAGAATATATACGACATATAAACAATATATAGGGAATTAATATATATATATATATATAATATATATAATATATATATATATAAGGGAAAAAATTACCAAAGGTTTTTATAGTTATTGTCTGAATGACACATAGGTCACAAAAGAATAAAGAAATAAAAATAAATATAAATTGGAAAAAATTACAATTGATGCCTCAGTGATATATAAAAAAAATATATAAGAAATACATACATGTACACATATACACATTACACACACACACACACACACACACATATTATAATATATATATATATATATATATATAATATATATATATATTATATATAAGAAATACGCATACAACAATAAATTGAAAAATAAAATTGTAAGAAAAGCATACAAATTTATAAGGAAAAAGAGGCAAAACAAAACAAAAAAATTTTTACCAAAGATTTAATAGCCTGCCCTTCTTGTTTAAATCCATTCTGAAGGAATTCAGAGCAACGAGATCGAGTTGAAACAGACCTTTACTCATGTTAAAGTTATTTGTAAGTTGAATTATAGCAGACTCAAGAATATTTCTATTAACAATGTTGCTAGAGTGAAACAAAACTGAAGCATTATTCCAATCAATACAATGGGATAACTCTGACAAATGGACAAAAAGGGCACTCGACAATTGTCCTGTTCTAACCGAATATTGATGCTGTTTTACACGCGTTTGCAAATCGTTTCCCGTCTGACCTATGTAAAAGGAATCACATTGTTTACAACCAACTTTATAGATAATGCCTAAATTATTGGTAGGGCTATTTTTTACTATGATGTTTTTCACAGTATTGTTATATGAAAAAACTACACTGATATCCAAAAGTTTAAGTACATTAGCAATGCCTAAGAAGCCCGGGAAAAATGGAAGTACTAAAATATTCTTGGACAAGGTGCGAGTGTTATTATTCACACGATAGAAGGTTCGTTTAGCCTTATTAAGACAAGATTCCATGAACGCAAATGGGTAACACAGCTCACTTCCAATACCGTTGATATTTTCCAATTCGGCATCGATGTATTCCGGACTGGCGATCCTAAGAGCGCGGAGAAACATTGAGGAAAATATGGCCTTCTTAATAGGGATGTCATGTCCAGAGTAAAAGTGTACGTAGGACAAATTGTTTGTTTTTTTCCGATAGATACTAAACTTAAAACCTGAGCTATCCTTATGTACACGCACATCATTTGTAATTTTTTCCAATTTATATTTATTTTTATTTCTTTATTCTTTTGTGACCTATGTGTCATTCAGACAATAACTATAAAAACCTTTCGTAATTTTTTCCCTTATATATATATATATATATATATATATATATATATATATATCCTTATATATTGTTTATATATGTTGTATATATATCCTATATATGTCGCATCAGTTGTCAGTTGTAATTTTTTCCAATTTATATTTATTTTTATTTCTTTATTCTTTTGTGACCTATGTGTCATTCAGACAATAACTATAAAAACCTTTGGTAATTTTTTTCCTTTATGTATATTTATATATTATATATATATATATATATTCCTTATATATTGCTTATATATGTCGTATATATATCCTATATATGTCGTATATATTCTTATAGTTCTTTATATATCATTTAGGCATCATTTTGTTTTCCAGTTCATATTTATTTGTACGTTTTTATTCTTTTGTGACCTATGTATGATTCAGACAATAACTATAAAAACCTTTGGTAATTTTTTCCCTTATAAATTTGTGTTTCTCTTACAATTTATGTTTCAATTTATTTTATAGGTTTATTTCTTTATTTCTTTGTGACATATATATCATTTTGGCATCATCTATTAAATTGATTGTAAACCTTCCAATTGAACTTGAATTTGTATGCTCCGCTTACAATTTTTTATGTTTTTATCTGCGGGTTTATTTCTTTATGTATTTCGGTTGTGACCTATATATCATTTAGGCATCTGTTTGTAATTTTTTTTATCTATTTTCGCTTCCAATTTATATTTATTTTAATTTCTTTATTCTTTTGTGACCTGTGTATCATTCAGACAATAACTATAAAAAATTGGTTGTAAACAAGCTATTTGAATTTATGTTGAATTTCGGGCAAAGTGCTAAAATTGTTAGTTTTCCGTACAAATGTGTTTGCTCCTCCCACAATTTTTATTTCTACACTTACTATATATATATATATATATATATATATATATATATATACATACACTGTATACATATTTTTGTAACCTATATATTGTCTTGAACTCTCCTTTTACTTCAGTGTTCCTGAGGATGTCATTAGACGAAAGCGCTTGAGCACCACTTTGTGTTTCTTTTCCCTTCGTGGTTTTATTCATCATAAATATTTTTCACGTGTCACTTTCGTGAAATAATTTTCATATATATATATATATATAGGGTGTCCCATAAGTCCGGCATCATAGGAAAAATAATAAAAAAAGGCAAAACAAAAGCTTTTATTTTTATTTACAGAACGTGCTCAATATGTCCACCATTGTTTTCAATACACAAATTCAGACGTGATACCCAGTCAGCAAGCACACGGTGAATGATGTCAGGAGTAATGGTGGGCAGTGAAGCAAAAAAAGGTTGAAGACCACTGGTTTAGATTATAGTCATTATATTTATAGACTGTGAAAAGTGTGGCTAAAACGCGATATTTTAATTGTGTTGTTTATTCTTAGGTAATATTATGATGTTATAGGGTACATAACCGCAACCGCACGAAGACTCTCTTTGTAAGCTCTGCAGCCGCAACCGCAGAGCTATGAAAAATGACAACCGCTCCATCACTAGTGTATATATATATATATATATATATATATATATGCAAACCCACAAGGAAAAGGAAAAATTATTCCAAGGCCTTCATCTCCCTTCATTCCCTGACGAGGTGTACGTCTGAATACACGAAAAACCTTAGAATAATTTTTCTTTTACCTTGTGGGTTTGCTTCATTCATCCATTTCACGCGTTTAATTGTGAAATTCATCGCATATATATATATATATATATATATATATATATACAGGGCTATTCAAACTGATTCATCCGATTTCAACTGAGAATACTTCCGTACCTATCAACCGTGCATCAACTGGGCATACACCACATGAAAGAGGAAATCTCTGAGTTTTACAAGATCACCTCGAGAAGGCTCCAAAGTCACGCCCTGGCCTAGCCTAGCAACAAACAGTCAGTGTGAAAATGGCGTCCGCACAGCAGAAGGCGTTTTGTGTGTTGCAGTTTTCGAGCTGTAAATCGGCCCCCTAGGTCGCCGGATCTTACACTGTGCGACTTCTTCCTTTGGGGGTACGTTAAGGATACTGTGTACATGTCACCGTTGCCCACATCTTTGGATGAGCTCCGAACTCGCATTGTTAATGCCGTAGAGTCAGTGACAACGGACATGCTGGAGTGAGTATGGGAGGAATTCGACTATCGTGTCAATGTTGCTCGTGTAACTAGGGGAAGTCATATAGAGCATTTATGAGGTGAGAGACAAAATTTGGACAGTTTTTCTTTTGGTTGATGTATCATAAATCACACTGTATTTGTAACATTAAAAAATATTCTCATTTGAAATCAGGTGAATCATTTTCAATAGCCCTGTATATACATAAAGAAAATTGCAAAATTTTCCGGGGTAGCATTTTCTTTCAATGCATTGGAAACCAATGTATAATAAGACTTGAAAATCTGATGTTATTTCGAGGTCGCTACCGAAAGATGAACATTTCAGATATTCATGTTTTTACAATAATGTTCAATTTTCATTAATTACACTTTCTCGATGACTGTACGAAGGAATTTGAAAATAAAATGTCATGTCAAACAAAGTAAGTACTCTATTTTAAAAGAAAACACTTAAACAACCGAAAAAATATTTTATTTACAAAAGAAAAACATATTAATAGTTATTGACTAATTGTATTAAATCTCACGATTTTTATAGTGTTGACTTTTTGACATTAGGATACTTCTTTCGGTGTTCCGTTACCACCCGGAAGATGAACTACCTTTGCTCCTCATTTCTTGTAAGGATGCTGTTATACTCAGTGATCAGAGCAACCCCTCGTTCTGCGGTGTCGTTTACAACTTTCAGTGCTTGAACAATTGCTTCTGATGTGAGGTAGTCTTTGTTGGTGGGCCACGTCTCTGGATTCTATGTCAAGAACGAACCAGGAATTTACAAGATGTTGAAGAACCTTATGGTTTGTGCAGCAGGGACTTTTTTAACATAGGGACAATCGGGGAACAGTCCCGACGGCCTCCCTTATCCTGGGCCCTATATGCTTTATATATATATTTGTATCCAATAAAGTTTACAAAAATCAGTGCTGTTTGTATTTTTTTCACTTTGGTTGAAATAACTTTACTTCAATACGTAGTGATTAGTAAAAACATTAAAGGGTTTTTCAAGTACTTTCATTAAGGAAAACCTCAAAACCTTAAAAACGCCCCTGTTGTGCAGACTAAATCTTCTAAATTTATTCCTTGAATATCTTCAACATCTGTTGTTCTTGACTTTCTTCGTTTAGCTTTTGAACCATTTTTATCTTTGTTTCTGATGGTAAATTCCTACCAAAGAATGCCAGTGCAACTAATTCTCTAGATAAGTACCTCAGTTGACCACAAAGTTTTTTCAGTGCCGCATCAACCAAATTACGGTTTTCTGTTCTGTCCTCATCTAGTCTCTTCAACAAATTTAGATAATTTGCCGGGAAGATGTACTGTAGCACTAGGAGCTGTGGACCACGCTTGTAAGTACAGCCGAACAGTAAAGAGCGAGATGTCTCTTAATCCCTTTTCTTCTCTTGCCAATAGCTTGAATTTGGCTCGAAACATTCACATCTTTATGGCATAAATAGCCTTCGTCATCCAACATGCAAGATGTAGAACACCAGGTGCCTTGAAGTGTATCCCGCGAGGTGGAATATTTCAAAGAAATGTAATTAAAATCTCCAGCATCCCTGTAATCATCACGAGGTTGGTCCTTCCTAAGTTGATCTTCGGCAAATTTAGCAACTTCATTTCGACTATTAGAAACGGCAGCCGTCGTAAATTTATCATTTAATGCTGTTTTGTATTTATTTTTTTTCTATCAATGACTACTTTTCTGGAAAACGCTTGAAGATTTGGATTTGTGAACCTGAAGATGGACCCATGAAGATGAACAAGAAAATAGTGAAACTGTTATATTCAGTCTCTGGTAGCGACCCTTAAATATCATTCAGTTTGAATAAAATTTAATTCAAGTTATTTTTTTTACTAATATAAACACATTCCAGGGGTGTCTCTCAACAAACTCTAATATTCGAAAATAAGGACCACCCTACTGTAGGGATATATATATATATATAATATATATATATATATATCATAGACACCAATCAACAAGGGAAGTACTTCGGGGGGACGTTAGGCAGAAGACAGTGCTGGAACTCCCGTTTGTCCTGTCACTGTCCTCCCAAGCTGATCTTTTATTTTTCGTCTCATGTACCCTGTGAGCAGTCCAGCATGCTCTCAAACACACACTTCTCTCACCATTCCTCACTACACATACATGCATCTTACATACTACAAAAGATTTCAGAATTGAAAATAAGAAGATGGCACTGACCTCAAGAGCCTCGAATACCCCTGGAGAGGAGGCCATAAATATTCCCACTTCTGGATTCCCCGCTCCTGATACCGGGAACGCAGACCCGGGCAGCGGGGCTGGTTCTGCTAGTGCCCATTCGAGATGTTTTCGGCCTCTGCCTCATTCACTTTCACAAACTTCTGCAACATTTGTGGCCCTTAGTCAAATTTTTAATCTCTTGAACACCACCACTCCTCCTCTAAACTTCACTTTCTCTTCCTCACTGAAACTCAAGCTTCAGGGGCGACTGACAGCAACCCTTTTTCTGTACCCTCCTAATTTTCGTATAAGCAATTTCATTCTACACGCTCTGGCTACACCTTACATGCCAATCTCAAACGACTAGGGGCGGTCAGAAAATAAGTTTATACGGCGTATAATTTCGTAACTAAAGGACCTACATTGATTATGTTTGTGTCAGGTGAATTCGTTAATCATTGTTGGCAACACTGCACGTCGATTCTGCTGCCATCTACCATACAATGGTTATATGAGTCAGTTGAACATGGCGGCTAGACTGGTACAGTGCCCTGTCATTTCTGCAACGATATTCCGAGTCTGTCAGTGGTCAAGAATTTCTCGAGCGCATTGTCACAGGAGAAGAGACATGGATTTATCACTGTACGGGGCTCCAATAAACCTTAGCCCCCCCCGCCCATGGCCTAAACCATTAGAGGTACAATAAAACTAAACATACCTTACAAAAGAGAATTTAATCCTGCATTTAGTGAGAAACAATTAAAACTTGGTGTTCCCGCCATTGGCTTCCAAGACGGCCTGAATTCGCTTTGGGTAGCTTGCCAAAAGTGACGTGAATAGATTTTGATCGTTACGCAAATTTGCTAAAACAGTTTCATTGTGTTGCGTCATTGTATCCTTCGAAAATCGATTTGCTGCAGGTTCTTGAAACAAGAGACATTCAACTTTGTCCTTTATAACTGATCCAATGTGTTCATAGACGGTCAGGTCAGGAGAATTTCCTGGCCATTCTTCATTTCCAAAGAAATCGATCTCATGGTTCCGCAACAACTGTTGAGTGGCTAATGCCTTAAAGCAGGGGGCCTTATCGTGCAGAAGTGTGACCTGATCGACATCCATAACATTGTTTGGGTTTCTTAGAAAAGGAATGACATGCTGGGATAGAATAATATCACGAAAATACTGTCCATCACAACTCTGACCATTTGGCTTCAGCACCCACATAAACTTCTTTGCAGTGAACAAAACAAACACACCAACACAGTCTGGACTTTTTAATAATTCGCGATAATGTTCATTGTCATCGATTTCATCTGGTGTTGTGGCCCACACTCGATCATTTTGGTAGTTAGGTCGACGTGTTACGTAAACAAAAAATTCATCGGAGACAGCTAAATGCATGAAATCATCCACATCCCAATCTTCAAGATAATGGGCAAACCACATTCTGTCATCGATGTTAAGTTGAGTTTTTCTTGGCTTTGGAAGTTCATGCCAAGGCTTTAAACCTTGCCTATGACGGTACAGTCGAATGATCTCACCACTAACGATCTTTCCTCTCAACACTTCGATCTCTCTAGAAAGTTTAGCACAGCTGTTTATCCGCTTACGCGTACCGCTTTCAATGATGTCCTTTGTTTCCTGAGAGAGTGGCAAATTTGGGCGCCCAGATTTGGTTGTATCCATTTCACATTCATCCAAAGTTTTATTCCAATTTCTTTTGACGAAGTCCTCACTTCTTCGCAACTTTTTGGCAACCCATGAACGTGTTATAAAGGTGGCTCCATCATCACGAGCTTCCCGAAATGTTATTGCTCGTATGCGATCTATCACACGTTGCCTCTCCGAATCACCAATTAATTGAGAAGCCATTATATTATCATTTTATCAGCTAGAGTAATTTTAATACCTGCAATAAATAAAGAATTTTATATATTTTTATAATCACTAAAAACTATTTCGATATAAATAAACATGTAAGCTGCAAATAAGGGGGGGGCTAAGGTTTTTTGGAACCCCTTACTCCGGAAACAAAACGTGCCAGCATGGAATGGGAACACCCTGGGTCCCAGCGACCAAAGAAGTTCAAGATTGTGAGGTCCGCAGGCAAAGTGATGGTTACCGTGTTTTGGGACCACAAAGGCGTTTTGCTCGCAGACTTCATGCAAAAAGGCACAACAATCAATGCAGCTGCATATTGTTCAACACTGGAACGTTTACGAGCTGCCAATAAACGTAAACGCCCTGGACTGCTCCGTAGGGCAGTGGACTGTTCCAGTCGAGCCGCCATGTTCAACTGACTCATATAACCAATGTGCGGTAGATGGCAGTCGAATCGACGTGCAGTGTTGCCAACAATGATTAACGAATTCACCTGATACAAACATAATCAACGTATGTCCTTTAGTTACGAAATTATACGCCGTGTAAACTTATTTTCTGACCGCCCCTCGTAAATACGTCTGCGCTATCTACCGTTCTCTTAATTCTACTGACTATCCAAAACTCTTTGATTACCTTACTTCTAAAGTGGAATACGTATTATCCCACTCATCTTTTGCAGAAATTTCCATATTAAGAGATTTCAATGTTCACCACCATATTTGTCTTTCCTCCCATTTCACTGATATCCTTGGTGAACTAGCTTACAGCTTCTATATCCTGAATGAACTAGAGCAGATTGTACAGCACCCGACTCGTATCCCCGATCGCCTTGGAGATAGACCCAACATTCTGGATATATTTCTCACTAGTCATTCTTCTTCTTGCTCTGTCAAACTTTATTCTCCGTTTAACTCCTCCAACCACAATCTTATCTCTGTTTCCTATCCTATCGATCCAGGTCGGTTTAGGATCCTTCCAAGAGGAGACGCCTTTGGCACTTTGGAATGCTTGGCACTATGCAATGATTGCTGCTTTTCTGGCCAGGGTCCCAGTGAGTGTGCTGAGCGCATCAGGAGGGTGATTTTCTCGGGCATGGATATGTATATTCACTATTATATTCCTCCTACAAATGCAAATATCCTTGATTTCACTTTCCTTGTTTTAGTGATATCCGCAACAGAGAGGTTTTCAGAAGATACCGTCGTTATTCAACTCCTGACTCTCACTTACCTTATATTTCTACCTGAAATCGTGCAAAATTTGTCCTTCAACTCGCCAAAAATTCCTTCATCAGGCAAAAATGTGAAAACCTATCCAATTCTAATTCTTCTCGCTCTTTCTAACACCCAGCAACTGTTGGCACCCTCCAACAACTTTACTTCTTTACTTTCTGATGGCTCAGTTGCCATCTCTTCTCCTGTTAACGTTGAACTCTTCGCTCAGATTTTCGGCTCCCTCTCTACCTTGGACGATTTCAGTGCTTTTCCTCCATCTCCTCCTTCCTCTGACTTAATTGTCTGAAATTTGAATCTTTTCGAAACAGGTTTTTTCTGCCCTCTCTGGGTTCAACTCCAGGAAGGCGTATGGTCCTGATGGTGTCCCTCCTGTTGTTCACAAGAACTTTACTTCTCTGCTCACACCCTGCCTAGGCAAACTGTTTCGTCTTTGTCTTTCATCTAGTACTTTCCCTTCCTACTGAAAGTTCGCTTTCATTCAGCATATCCCAAAGAAGGGTGACCACAGTCAGCTCTACAACTATCGTCCAATTTCTTTGATTTCTTGCCTTTCTAAATTTTTTGAATCTATCCTTATAGGAAGATTCTTAAACACCTCTCTTCTCACAATTTTCTTTCAGATCATCAGTATGGGTTCCGCAAGAAACGTTCTACTGACGATCTTCTTGCATATCTCTCTGACACTTGGTCATCCTCCTTTTGGGATTTCGGCGAAACCTTTGGTATTGCCATAAACATATCAAAAGCTTTTGATAGAGTCTGGCACAAATTCTTAATTTCGAAACTGCCCTTCTTCTGTTTCTATCCTCTTGTCTGTGCTTTCATCTCTGATTTCCTTTCTGGCCGATCTATAGCTGCAGTTGTAGATAGCTACTGTTCTTCTGCTAATGCAATGAATAGTGGTGTTCCTCAGGGCTCTGTCTTGTCATTCACTCTTTTCCTTTTATTTATCAATGATCTATTAAGTCGTACTTCCTGTCCTATCCATTCCAATGCCGATCATTTCGCTCTTCACTTCTCCACCCACTTCACAAAGCGTTCCTCTCAACAGTCTTCAATGATTCGCGTGGGACGGCTGTGGTGCACCTGATCTCTGACCTTTCGACTATCTCTGATTGGAGCAAAGAAAACCTTGTGGCTTTTAATGCCTCAAAATCTCAGTTCCTTCATCTGTCTACTCGTCACAATCTTCCACACGACTATCCCCTTATCTTCAACAATACACAACTCCATCCCTCCTCTTCTCATAACATTCTTGGCATTTCCTTTTCTCTTGAACTTTCCTGAAAAGATCACATGTACTCTCTTTCTAAAACAGCTTCTAAGATGTTAGGCGTGTTGTACCAGCTCTGCAGTTGCTGTCTCTGTACAGGGGTCTTGTCCGCCCCTGTATGGAGTATGCTTCTCATGTGTGGGGTGGGTCAACCCACACAGCTCTATTTGATTGCGTGGAATGAGAGGATTTTCGTCTCATCAATTGTCCGCCTCTTACTGACTGTCTTCAGTCCCTTTCTCTTCGCCACAATCTTGCCTCACTCTTTCTTTGCTATTATAATGAACACTGCTCTTCTTAACTGTCATTCCTTTTCTGCCCAAGTCTCTAACGGAAGAGTTAATCGGTATTTTCAATCTTTCATATACTCAATCAGTCAACTCTGGAATAATCTTCTTCAATCGATCTTTCCTCCTGCCTTTGACTAACAATATTTCAAACACAAAGTATCCAGGCATCCCGAAAACCTTGAACCTTCATTTTCGTTCTTTTCTTCCTCTATGAGTGGGGTGGGCGTCTTTTTTGGCATTCTACCTTGGGCCCTCTTTCATGTGTATATATATATATATATATGTAAAAAGTGAACAATGAACAATTCCTACACCATCATTATATGGATTCATTGTCTTCATGCAGTACGTATGTTCTTATAGTTTTATGTTTGAATGTTCATTTTTACATAAGAAACCAAAATCGCCTAAGCGAGTTTTGGATAGAATTTCGATTTATACTTCTTTATTCATTACTGTATTTCTCTAATTCATCTTTTCTAATAATGACTTATACACTATGACGTCATAAAATAACTTTATTCTCTTTACGTTTCCCATACTTTGTACACTGAATCACGTTCTTAGTATTTGGACATCTTCCGTATTCAATGTATGGTAAATTCTTTAGTAATAAGGTTGTGGTGTTATGTAGTATAAACATTATTATTCAACCATATTCATCCATACGTCACGTTTTCCCCGTCATTAATTCCCCTTGATCATTATCCTATATAAATTTTATTAAATATTCATTTTTTCTCGTTCGTTCGAAAACGCAAAAATACGTTCTCGTATTATTTTTTTATTATTTTTTTTCAAGTGCGTTCAACCCTCAAGATATTCATAAATGCTTACTAAGATCGAATTCCGCTCACGACGACAGATTCGAACGCCTCAAAGATAAAATATCTCCGTTCGCTCTGATTTCAAATTTATAACATGTTAAACATATTATAACATATTATTTATATAAATCTATATCATGTGTGCCATGTACTTTGTATTATATTTCTAACATCTAAATTGTCTATTAATATGAAACACTGTAAAAAAAAAAAACAAAGTTATAGTAACTGTTTAATTGTAATTAACTGTAATACTTTAATTTAATATAACGTAATGTACTTTAATGAAACTGTAATTAATAATAACTTGTAATGTACTTCATTGCAACTGTAATTAAATGTAATGATTTAATTTATAATGTAAGAATGTACTTTACTAGAACTGTAATGGACAATCATAAGCGAATGTGAAGTAATCCATAATTGTAATCGTAATTGTAATGAACCAAAATTAATACGTACTCAGTCGTGTACTTAATTTGTACTTATCTGTACTATTACGAAATGATATCGCCTTCAGAAATGAAGATTCGGCAAAAATATACGATTAGTTTTTATTTTTATTTTTTTTATTATTTTTAGTTGAAATTTTTCAAACCATCTGATCATGTGTTTAAAAGGGGGGGAACTTAACCTTCAACTGTCGTCCCCCAACATTTAGGTTTATATTATACATGTACTTATAAAATTACAGCACTTCTTCATTAGACTTCTTGATTAAGTCACTTCATCATAGCACTTCATTAGGACTCCTTTGTTAGCAGCCTTGCTGCGGGGAGGGGGCAGAGGCCCCTTGCCTTCTTAATATTTTTAGATTCCGGCCTGAGCCATGGTCGAAAGAGGTCGAACCTCTACCCCTGTAAATTCAGAGCAGTACCTGTATATTTTTAAGAAGTAAATTACCGTAAGAGAAACTTTTTATTTTTCCCTTCGAGCCGTGCTCTCTTCAGAACTTAGTCAGAAAAGTCGATAATTTTAGTATTAGAGAAAGTATCAGAGTATTATAAAAAGAGAAGAATTAAAAATTGGCGACCCTTTGCCCAAATTAAGAGACAACCCAAGCACCATAGAAGATATTGGCATAACAGTCTGGCGAGTCTGTAGCCAAGAGTTTAACAGAGTGGGGACCGAAAAGAATTAGAATGTTATAGAAGAAATATCCGTTGCTGCATCCTAACCAGAACCCCCGTCGATTCCGAACCGACTCAGGGCCATAGACGGAGGGGTTAACATTGTGGCGACCCTGCCAGGATAAGAAAAAGATTTTTAGAAGAAGATTTGTAGAAGATTTGTAGAAGAAGATTTTAACAAGATTTTAACAAGATTTTAACAAGAAGATTTTAACAAGAAGATTTTAAGAAGAGGCCACTCTTTGGCCAAGATAGAAATTACCCTGCATCAGGATAAAACCATTTGACCGGCGTGTCACGACTTCTAGTTCGTAACATCCACCCTTGAACCGGTGTGTCACGACTCCAAGTTCTCCACGCCTAGTTTTCATCCAAGAAGAAGTAGCCAGCAAGACGTCTTCAGGACACGTCTCAAGGATTTCCCCATAGAAAATTTTGTTAAGTACAGTTTGTTTTTTTAAGTAATTTATAAACACTTGAAAAGTCAGTATTATTAACAGTTAATAATGAGTATCAAATCAGAATTTACAAGAAACAGTGAACATTTCAGACACTAGTGATACATTTTTTTTAGTGAAACAGTAATTTTCACAGAAGTTAAATGTAAGAGAAGTTAAATGTAAGAGAAGTTAAAAGTAAGAGAGTTAATTTCAAAGAGAGTTAATTTCAAAGAGAGTTAATTTCAAGAGAGTTAATTTCAAGAGAGTTAATTTCAAGAGAGTTATTTTCACTGTTATATTCAGTATAGAATAATTTTATTTTATGTACCTTCCCGTACATTAGAGTGAAATGTTTACATTTTATATTTTTGTTTGCAAATTTTTTTCAAATTATTGAATTGAATTGAATTGCAAATTAAGAGAGAGAGAGTTTACAGAGAGTTTACAGAGAGTTTATAGATTTAGAGAGATACTTGAAGTCATTTTTTTGAAGTCAATTTTTGAAGTCATTTTTTAAGTCAATTTTTGAAGTCATTTTTGAAGTCAGTTTTGAAGTCAGTTTTTGAAGTCAGAAGGTTGCACCAAGAAGGTCAACCAAAACAGAGGTTAATCGTCTCCACTTGAATAGAGATCAAGTGCAGTCATTTTCCATTTTCAGTTAATTTCAAGTTAGACAGTTTAAGTTATAGAGATACTTGATTGCATTTCAAGTAAGTCGGTTGCACCAAGAGGGTCAACCAAAACAGAGGTTAATCGTCTCCACTTGAATAGAGATCAAGTGCAGTCATTTTCCATTTATAGAAATACTTGATAGAGTTCAAGTCAGAGAGATTTATTCCAAGTCATTTTTATTTCGAGTCCCAAGTCAGTTTTCAATGCAGTCAATTGAATTCAACCTTTTTTGTTGTTCAAGAGAATTTAATTCAACCTTTTTTTTTGTTGTAAAAGAGAATTAAATTCAACCTGAATTGACCCGTTTGTGTCTTTAGTTTAACTTCTTTTTTTGTTTGTGAGAAGGAAATTGACCGATTTGTCTTTTCTTTTTCATGCATTGTTACGTATATAAATATATAGTCATGTAATTTATTATTTGTAACAAAACCGTTTTTACAATTGTTTGTAATGACTTTGATAATCATTGTAATGTATACGTGATAATAATAGTTGTGTAATAATTAATTAATCGATCTTGTCCCAATGACTCCTTTTAAATTACTATGCTGAGGAACATGCCGTCCCTCCGTTTTGTTTCAACTTTTTTTAAATTTTTGTTCTAAGTAGTGTGACAAGCAATCTTTTTTTAAAGAGCAAAGTGCTCACGAAAGACTTATTGTCAATTTCAGACTTATATCCCCCGCTTAGTCACTCAATTTCCCCGAATGTCGTACTCCAAACTTTGTTTTTTTATTTTATTTAAAAAAACAAAAAAAAACAACCCCAGTTGAACCCAGTGTCAACCGGAGAAATGGTTCAACCATGGTTAATTCCTCTTTAGTACTATGGAACATAACCTCCATTTATGTTAAGTTGTGTTTTTTTATTTTTTAAGAATACTACAGTATATGGCTATGAATTTTAGTAGTCGAAATTAATTGTGTCAAAATCCAATTTTAAAACCGTGAGATCTACTTTCATTAACTGTAAGGTCCTCTAAGTTCGTTTTTTTTTAATTACCTTATACGTGTAACTGATTAATTATGTAAAATCGATAATCCTAATTGAATTCTATTACTTTTCATACATATTCGAATTCATTTTCTTTCCGCACTTCAAGTCACTTTTGCATTAAAACTCGTATGCAAACATCATCATTATAATACATCATAATTATTGCTTACTATATATAAATTCTCGCTCATGCATTTATTCAGTTAATTTAACAATCCTCTCAGCTAATCTGTCTCTCGAAATTATCAGATACACACTTTGTACCCAATAAACATAAATACACATTTGACCACAGGTCTATACATCATCCACTACGTAATTCGATTTGTACCTACAACAGTCAATAAAAATGCATGTATGCACACTATATATACTATATACATACAAACCTTATGCTAAAATCATTGAATATTCAGTTACTTGAACAATCCTATCAGCTAATCTGTCCCTCGAAATTGTAAAATACACACTTTGCACCTAGTACACCCAAATACACACTTGACCAAAGGTCTATACATCATCCATTACATAATTCGATTTTTTACCTACAATAATGAACTTTAAAATGTATATTTTTCCCTTTTACCTATTCATTATGAACATAATTTATCCCACAGAAAAAATAAAATTTGGTAAAAAATTTTAACCATATCATTGTTTGTCTAACTTAATTGTTTGTCTAAATTAAAGTATTAACCTTTGAATTTTTTTTTATATTATATAATAACACTTGTTCTGTATACAAATTTGTAATGTAAAGAAAAATTCGTCATCTAACTTGAAGTAGTTAGAATGTTATTTTCTCATTGTATTGTATTAATGGTACCCTGTTAGGATGTTATTTTCTCATTGTATTGTATTAATGGTACCCTGTTAGGATGTTATTTTCTCATTTGTATTGTATTAATTGTATTATATTATTGTATTAATACCATTTTAGGGGGGGAAATACTGTAAAAAGTGAACAATGAACAATTCCTACACCATCATTATATGGATCTTTCCTCCTGCCTTTGACTAACAATATTTCAAACACAAAGTATCCAGGCATCCCGAAAACCTTGAACCTTCATTTTCGTTCTTTTCTTCCTCTATGAGTGGGGTGGGCGTCTTTTTGGGCATTCTACCTTGGGCCCTCTTTCATGTATATATATATATATATATATATATATATATATATATATATATATATAGAGAGAGAGAGAGGTCTAATTTGCGGTATAAAATAACTATATACTATATAAGTGTTTGTGATCTTTCTTCATTTTGAATCCCGCTTTAACCTTGTGAAATTAATACATGATTCACTGTTACTCCTTTTGAAGGTGTTCAAATTACCTTCCTCACATAACAGAAGGAGGAAACAGATTAGTATAAATGATTTAACTCCCTATATGAAATTGGAAGGTAGCTCCTTGAGAAGAAGGAGAGTCAATTAACGTGCACACGGCCAAGTCCTTTGATTTGTTGGAAAGATAATTCGATCATTTGTCGTACATTCTGGTTTGCAGATTTTCAATATCTTCGTGTTTATTAGTTCGTTTGCCAATTATATCAAGTTTTTGTTTATTTTCCTACTTCTCTCACTACACGTTTGAGAAGACCTTCTACAGAAATAAATTTCAGCCTTCAGGGTAAATCATTTTTCAGAAGTTATTAAATTAATTGAGTGTTATTCATATTTAAGATTGTCACTCACCTTTACTAATTGGCAAACGAACGTATAGGGTGTCCATAAAGTCACGCATCATAGGAAAATACATTTATTTTGTTTATTTGTTTATTTTGTTTTATTTATTTGTTCAAACTGATTCTCACCAATCTCAAAACATGTTTGTAAACGAAAAAGCAGATTTCTCTGAATGTTCCTCAACATATTTGGCCTGATGGAGACATAAATAAATAGACATTGCTTATGTTCCTATGATGCGTGACTTTATGGACACCCTGTACAATCAAGAGCATTTTGATCGAGAAGCGGCTATTATTTTACATTCCATTCCATAATATACTGTACATATGAGGCGCTCCGGACCACAAGCTGCCAAGCGCCAAAATTAAAAAACGAAGGAAAATGCAGTTAAAGTTTGTCAACTTGCAAAATGTCATAACTTGATCGATTTCGACCATACGTACGTCGTACAGGTCCCTGACTCACCCGCGGGATAGAGGAAGGGTGGGGGGGAATATACAGTAGTGGTATAAATAACTAAATTCTGACACCCACTGGCGCTTGGCAGGTTGTGGTCCGGAGCACCTCATATCCTAATATGCATTAAATATGATATTTTATTTTAAAATATAACATATTACTGTATATAATTTAGGGGAAAAAAGTACAGATAAAAATTCCCTTTTCAATTAAATTGTCTGTTACAGCTTAAATGTTTTTTCCCTGTATGCGACACTAGCATGAATTTGTGGAAAATAAATAACGTTATCCGTATGGAGGTTAAGAAGGAGGTTAATTAACAACATCATCATTATTATTATTATTATTACTGCCAACACATCGAATTTCAAAAAATATAAATGGTGATAACTTCTGTTTACTAATGGATAAGAAATTAATTTTTATATCATTCGAAAGATAATTTTATTCCGTTATCTAATTCAACGTTTATAGGAGGTTTACCCAATGGATTTCTTTGGACTTTGTGTTAACTTTTCTTGCAGTAACACTATTTTTTTAGTTCAAAATGTTGACAGTCATTCACTTCACGTTGCATCTTAACTGAATCGGTTGTAATCAACTTCTTTTGGTAGACTTCTAGAAGAATAACATACACAAAACATTTCTTTAAAAATTCAAAGTTAAATAAACAAAAAATATTTAGCGGCAGCTTTAACCTGTGCATTGAGATTAGCACTTTCATCAAGATGTGGGAAATTCTTTCCTCGAACAAGTGCCCTCAGGTGATGAGAGTATTTTCGTCAAAATTCGATGTTTGATGAAGTACTTTTACAAAGGAATACAAAAGGAATACAAAGGACACCAAACAGCAACACCGGCTGGTCCCTACGAGGCTGTCTGTTTAAGAAGGAAGGTTAAAAGAAGTAAGAAAATTTAAAGACAAGTGAAAGTTTTAAAGCAAAGCAGAGAAAAGAGGTTGAAAGGTAGAAAAGAAATTTAAAGCTAAAGTGAAAATTTTAAAATACAGAGGAAAAACTCTACAATATTTCTATGCGCGAACAAATGTTTCCAACTGGGGGCTTAAGGCAAGATAAGCATCAGTTTCTTTTTAAAATTCGATCGAATTACTTTGAACTCCTCTGACTGGCAATCCATCCCACAAATTAACTATACGATTGAAGAAAAAATATTTAACTTCATTAGAATTAAAATGTTTACCCACTAATTTCAGACCATTCCCGCAAGTTCCATCTGCATTCCTGAAGGTGAAATATTTTTTCGCGTCGACATTTTTTCGGAGGAATGATTCCTTGAAAATAATTTAATCGAAGTGGTTAGCGTCAGCTATTGGAGGAAATGTCATTTAAATACCATTTTAGTGTTTTTTCATAAACTGAATGGAATTATATGCATATCAATTTTGTGTTCACCAGGAACAACATACTAAGGGAAACTTAAGTTTTAAGATTAAATACATTAGCAATAAATTTACCCTACCTCAGTGTGATTTGAACTAGTGCCACTGAAGATTCGAATTTTGCGAGCAGTCACTTTCCCAAATGCTTTTATGTATTATTCTTGTCCTCTTTTCAAGGTTTATTATTTTGCACAAAAAAAAATATGCCTTTTTGCGGGACGCATTTTTCAGACTAGTCCATGATTTTTGTAGGCAACGCCTTTTTGTTTTAACATAAATTTAAACACAAATTTTGTACACAATTAGCACTTGTCCAACTTTTTGAACATAAGTTTTAAAGCCAGTGAGAATTTATTATTTACGTTAAGTTCACGAATCACCTACATTTTGAGTGCAGCTTTACAAATTTGGTCTCACTGGCTTTGGATATGAAGATTAAAAATATTTATGGCTGTAGTGTTTTTGTAAATTTATGAACTGATTTGTGTCTCCTCGATTTCACAAAAGGGTATAAAATTTTGTACCAGCGTGGTCTGAATAGATACACAAAATTATTTATTATATTTTAGCACAAACAACACAAAATGTAAAATAGCTCCGCTGGGCGGACCTCAGAACTCTCGACATATAAACTCCACCCAGTGACATGCGGGGAAGCTGCTTATTCAGCTGACCAACATTTTGTCACATAAACTTTGCTTTAAACATTTTTGTTGTAAACGTATTTTTTCAATGTTTACATCAAGTTATTCGCGACGACGTTCTCTATCTTTTGTTGTAAAGTGCGTGTGGTGGAGTTTCTTCTGAAAAAAAGTTATAGCTTTTAGAAGAGCCGTCCGCGAAGTACTAGTTGGGGTCTAAAAAGATTTCTCCAAGCACAAGCGAGCGTGGACGATTGTCTGAGATTAACCCTTTAACAATGGAGTTTGTAAGGTTCAGTTATTAATTCATGTACTTGAAACGTTACCAATTTGTACCGGTCATCCATAAAGGGTTAATAGAGGTTAGGATAGGATAAGAGAGGAGAGGGCAAGTTAGTTTAGGTTAGATTTGGTCAAGTTAACCTTCTGAGCATCATTTTTATACGAACCGATAGACGATATAACTCGTCGATAACGCATATCTTTCCATTTTCTTTCTTAACTATCTCCGAACTTCCATCATACACCTCCAAGCCTCATACCTCACCACACTTTTATACTAACAATAGATAAAACATTTTAAAACATAAAATTGTTTTTTGTATAACGTAAAAAAAATTCTGACCATATTTGGCGAGAATGCATGCAATTTACGACAGTTCGTATTGAAGCTACATTTAACCATACTGCATATTAACAAGGTGTAATTACTTTAAATATAAAGTATAATTGCTTTAAATTACCTACAGTTTAAAAGACAATTCCAGTGTTTTACCAAAAGTTTTAATTTAGAGGTAAAAGTTGTACCCGTTTCAATAGATAACATCGATAAATAGCGCGAATAATTACAGGGCAAGGTGGCGGCCACGGGATCTTTTCGTTTTGACGACCGGCGGAAAAAACAACCCCAGCTTTTTTATTTAGTTAATGTTTATTATATTTCAGAATAATACATTTTAGTTTAGAGAAATCAAAAATAGTATCAAGAAAATAGAGTTTAAAGTGAAAAAAATAACCAAAAATAAAACATTATGAATTTGGAAATATCATTTAATATTTTTTCAAAAAGATTTTCCTCGGTATTTCTTCTTCGCCACATAAATTCGCCAAAATAAAGAGTCACTCATTTGCTGATGAGTTCCACAGGTTTTGGAGCCCCTGTACCAAGTCATGGCTGCGGGACCGTCAAACTCTAGACTCTACCAACTGCTTAGGTTAATTGAATTCCCAGTTATACGAACTGTACACTAGGGTGGATCGATTTTTACATTTTTTTCGATTTCCATATTCTAATAGAAACAAAAACTTGCGCATGCATGAGAAATTAGCATCTGCAAAATCTTAGCTTAATAGGTAATCATCTTCTGCCCCCGGCAGAGCGATGAAAATCATATTTTAGTTGTCAAAAACGTATTTTTCTTATAATTTTTAAAATATTTCAATATGCATCAAAATTATTCCTAATAACTATAAAGTCGATGAAAAAGACCTCATATGATCGTTTTTCCAAGCGCGTTGTCCTACGTTAATATCTTTTGCCCCCGGCAACAACGTCAAATGTTGAAAAAATAGGTAATTTATATACATATTTTCAGATCATATAGTTTTAGTTCAAGAACCAGAATCCCAGTACATGGGGCATTTCACTCCTGCATCAGGTTCTGCCACTGCAATAACATCAGGTATCATCAACTTTCTAGAGACTAACAATATTAGCACGGACGACATTGTGGCTATCGGCTGTGATGGTACCGCAGTGAACACGGGTCGAAAGGGTGGAGCCATTCGTATGATTGAAATGAAACTACAAAGGCCAGTTCAGTGGATCATATGCCTATTACACGGTAATGAATTATCACTGCGACACCTCATTCAAGACTTGGACGGCAAAACAACTGGGCCAATGGGCTTTACTGGACCAGTTGGAAAACAACTGAACGACTGCGAAAAACTTCCAATTACAGAATTCGATGCCATTCCATCTCCCGACATTGACATAGATGATGCCGAGTTGAGCACTGACCAAAAATATTTGTTAGGCATCTACAGAGCAGTGTCGAGCGGTAGCTGCTCTTCAGCTCTCGCGGCTCGAAATCCAGGTAAGATGGCGCATTCCAGGTGGCTCACAACAGCAAATAGATTTCTGCGCCTCTATGTTTCAACCAGTGAACCCTCCAGCACCTTCAACGAAATTGTGCGATTCATTATGACAGTTTACGCACCAATTTGGTTTAAGATAAAGAAAAACTCGTTTCACTGAGGGCGCAAAACATTTTTTCGAAATGATGCGTCTCTCTCAGACCATGCCTCAAAGATCTAAGACAATCGCCAACAAAGTCCTCCGTAGAAATTCTTTCTTTGCTCACCCAGAAAATATTTTGATCTCCATGCTACATGCCGATGAGCAACAAATAAGAGAATTGGGATGGAGAAGAATATTAAAAGCACGATCAAAACAATCACCAGCGGGGTAAATTCGAGCCTTCGCCATGCCTGAGCTGCTCTACGATAGTCAAAACTATTACGAAATGATCAACTGGCAAACGGCTGAGGTGACCGAACCCCCCGTTACAAAAACAATACCTGATACCCGAATAAAAGAGTTTGTTGAGACGGGAGACCAGCCTGATGGACTGATCCCACTATTCCCTTGTCATACTCAAGCGGTCGAGAGACTCATCAAATTAGTAACCGAAGCCTCTGCCAGTGTAAGTGGAATAGAAGAGAGGGACGGATTCATCCGCTCCCGTCTTCACTCCCGAACAAAAATTCCACGATTTGATTCTAAGAAAGATTACCGTATGTAAATCGACATGCAGCCAAAGGAAGGGTGGTTGGGGCTGGATAGGGTGGAACTCGACGTACAGCCACCTCCTCGTGGTGAGTTCTGGGTTGCTAATTTTATAAAATTAGTAAGCGAGGAGCTGTACTTAGTACTTATCGTACTTATAACATCGCATTAACGTAATTATAATCCACATTTAGACTTTTCTCGGGACAGAAGATATTACTCTAGAGTCATAAAATTTTGCGTGTGTGTTATTTCATGCCTAAGCAACGATATAAATGCTATGGGAAATATATAAATGCATTATTTAAGACAAAGAGCCGATCTGAAAATATGTATATAAATTACCTATTTTTTCAACATTTGACATTGTTGCCGGGGGCAAAAGATATTAACGTAGGACAACGCTCTTGGAAAAACGATCATATGAGGTCTTTTTCATCGACTTTATAGTTATTAGGAATAATTTTGATGCATATTGAAATATTTTAAAAATTATAAGAAAAATACGTTTTTGACTACTAAAATATGATTTTCATCGCTCTGCCGGGGGCAGAAGATGATTACCTATTAAGCTAAGATTTTGCAGAGGCCATTTTCTCATGCATGCGCAAGTTTTTGTCTCTATTAGAATATGGAAATCGAAAAAAATGTAAAATCGATCCACCCTACTGTACACCCTTGACGGTTGGTTAGGTTAAGTCGTGATATTTTCGTTAGTTTAAACGAAAATATCACGACTTAACCTAACTAATCGTCAAGGGCGTACAGTTCACCTAACCGGGCATTCAATTAACCATATTAAAACTTTCAGGAATTTTGGAATCTTAAACTTTATATAATATTCTCTAAACTAAATATATTATTCTGAAATGTAATAGACATTAACTAAATAAGAAACTGGGGTTCTTTTTGTTTTTCTCCGCCGGCCGTCAAACCGAAAAGATCCCGGCCACATCGTAACACTGCTTCCCGTTAGATCAGCGAGGTTAAGCGATGCTCTCTCTGTTCAGATGTTATAGTGACCCTAAGATTGTTCCCATCCCACGTAAAGTTTTAATTCCCCTGCGTCACATGAAGGAGGTAAAACGACCCCAAATATTATTTATTTATGCTAATTACGGAGGTGTTAATTTTTCTTTCTTACGTGGAATAAATAAATTTTGATTTTAAAAAGGTAATTTAAATACGAAACCAACTGATAAAATATTTAATGTGTTAATGGACTTCCTCACTCTTAAACTAAACAGAAGCGATTGCTGCTAAAGCGAAAGAATAATTTCGATTATATCGGAGAGATGAAGCGAGTGAATATTCGGATTAATTTTGATGCAAGATAGAGATGAAAGTCAGGAGATTACATATGATCAAGTCCTTGAGAATAAAAGAGATTCGAGTTGAATTACTGGCGGGCGATTACTTGCGATGTAAGCATAATTAATTTCAACCCACATTATACTGAAAGAACGCTAAAAGATAAGGAACTCCAAAATACAGCGCTACTAGACGGTCGTCCAGACGGGTTCACGGACTGAACACAATACATTACAATTACAATGATAAATGCAAAAAACTTCACTTTTTTCTACGTGAAGGTCAAAATATGAAAATAAAACCCACTCTAATAGACAGAGTTTATTTCCACGACAGTTTCGACGCCCACTGGCATCCTCCTCGGGTGGATACAGAAACACGAATGGATGCCAGTGGGCGTCGAAACTGTCGTGGAAATAAACTCTGTCTATTAGAGTGGGTTTTTATTTTCATAAATTACAATGATGTAGCATTTCCCAAACGTTTTTATCTAACATCCATTTCAAACTGAGGTGAATCCTTCACGCCCCATTTATTTTATCTGAAGATAGTATTCATGGAGTGTAATTTATTGGTATCATCATCAGTATGAACTAGCATTAAAGAGTCATGAATACATTATTAATGTACTACACAGTATATCATACAAACCGCGTTTAAAGTCTAAACACTTTTCTAAACATTTCTGTGACGCCACTTTTTTAACACCGTCAAAAATCTCTACCCGTTTAAAATAAGAATGAGAAAACTGTAAATTTGAATCCTTTATTTTTGTTTGTGTACATTTTTTTGCTCTCCTATACAGTGGCCACAAAGTCCCGTTGCATGCAAAACAAGGGCAACATAGAGATATGCTGTAATGTCACTGCAAAGGGACTTTGTGGCCATTCTGTAGAAGGAAAAATAAGGATCTGAAAGAGTACTTTATAAATTGTACGTCTCTTCCGTTATATGACCGATTAGATGTTATTAAGAACGTTAAACAACCACAATCATTATTATTAAACTTAAATATACTCGTAGATTTAAGGAACTCGTAATATGTTATAACCAATATTCCTGTACACGTAAATTCATTAGTAACCAAATTTAAGTGTGTCTATCATTTTCCACTTAATCTGTAAGGTTCTTCCAACCTTCTTTTTTTATATATAAAACTTTGAACACTTTGTCGTATTAGATAACTAATTATAATATAAACCATAATTAAAGTGCTTTAAATTAAATGCTACTGAACCAATTTTTCCACGCCTCTCTTTAAACTAGAATTTCAATTGACAAACAGGACAAGGTGCATGCGCAAACAGAGCATATTTATATTTATTACCATATCAAATTATTAAATGTGCGTGTATCGAATTTCTAGTCATTTCTCAAATATGAACATGTTTTACTGAAAGGTGTTTGAAATGAGAGAGAGCAGACTGAGTGCATGAATAGTTAAGCACCTCACTGGTGCTTACAAACGATGTGTTTAGAATCTAGGTATTTGTGATTAAGTTTTGAGTGATGGTGTTCAGGAGAATGGTGCCTCTCATTTATTGTGTTTTAGAGTGCCACAAATATGTGTTTTATTTTACGCGTATTTAGGTTGTTTTGCCATGTGTGTTCTAAACACAAATTTTATAGTGACACATGGCATATTTTCTAGATACCTTTGGTTTATTTCCATGTTTTTTTTATTTGATAATAAAAGTCAATAAATAATAACAGATTTATTGAATCAATATATTTAGAATCGTATTGCTCTTCCCTTTGCATTACGTAAAGCTGACACGTTCTGACATTCCAGTGATGAGTTTTGTCATTTGTTCTTGAGAAAAATCATCGTGGCTTTTATTTACTTTTGTGAACCCTCTGTATACTACAGGGGGTTCGAAAAGTCCCGTCACCTCCTACAAAATGTACATATTGTAATACCAATTTTATTTTTGTGTGATTAATCGTATTTATATGTGGTAGGTGTAATTTAAGAAACAAGTCACTAGCAACAATTACTTTAATTACAGTAAGTACAGTTACTAATTAGTTACTAATCAAGAATATCTGTGTGTGCACCATCATTTTGACGGGCGGTATGGTCTCATGCCGAGATCTTTTGTTATGTGATCTCTCATTGTGGACATGGGGACTGCAAGTTCTTGTGATCGTTTCCGAAGTGATTTTTTTCGGTGAACGAGCCATCGATGCAATCACACCTTCACATTGTTCTGCTCGCGTTGTTGGTCGTCCCGACGGTGGTCTGTCCTTGATGGAACCAGTTTCAAACAGCTTTTTCTCCCAGCGTAATACCGTCTTGTTTGGTGGTGCAGCCTTATTGAATCTTGTGTTGAAATCATTCTGGATATCATGCATCGTTTTGCCAGTATGTGACCTTTCATGAGTCCATGTGCTCATCACTATCCTTTCCTCCAGAGTGTAAGTGGACTGGTCTGCCACTGTTCACACAAATCTGATACCTGGAAAAGAAAAAAAATGCCAGTGAATCACATATAAATTCAATTAATAACACAAAAATAAAATTGGTATTACAATATGTACATTTTGTAGGGGGTGACGAGAGTTTCGAACACCCCGTATATAAAGCGGAGTAATGTAAAAGAGTTTTCAAAATACGCAGTCTGACCCTTGAACTTACAGTCAGAGATTAAAAATATTCATTATTTACAGTAAATTACTTTCGCCCTTGGCTTCTCCTTCCTGTCAAAAAAAAAGGCAGAAAGTGCATCTTTAATTCACGACATCACACACTTCCTAAAAATTATACGAGTTTTCCAAATATGCAATAATTAGAATGGTACCTTAATTTCCGATTTAAGGCATTTTCAGGAAAGTTGATGACAATGACGACGAAAATGTTACGAGAAAGGTCACTTCGACCTTCGGTTGGTGAACAATAATTAACTTTAAGCACTAAGAGTTTACGGCTGGTTTTGGAATGTACGTGAAATTTATTTTAATTTATTTTTTCATGCTCTCTCTCTCTCTCTCTCTCTCTCTCTCACTAACATTTTGATATATAACTAATGCTTGCTATATATCTTGACGTGATATTTTATCGAAAAGTCTTTGGATTAAATTAATTAAGTTAGGTAAGGTAAAGTTTGGTTATTAGAGTGTAAACGAAATTACTTTTAGGGGGTTCGAACGATGGTTCAGGATCGACCTGTGGTTAACCCCTCTGCACCATCACTCCTCATTTACGAGATTTGGTGGAAGAGAGAATTGGTTTCCTCTCTCTCCCTTCCCTCTCACTTTTTCTTTGTTTTTCCGCCGAGATATGCCCTTTTAAATAGAGGCGAATCGGTTCTTCCCGAACTTAAAAAAAAAAATATATATATATTATACAGGGTGATCCGTTTGCACCACAAGTTTGCGTTTCCTCGCAAGACGACACAACTGCACCGGTTTTAACCACAAATATATTCATATTAACTTAAGCTTGCGCTACGCAAACTATATATATATATATATATACACACACACACACACACACGTAGCTCAGTTCTACATGAAACAATATTAGCCCCACTCCTATTCATTATCATACTAACAGACATAGCCAAAGAAGTAACCAAAATATGATAATAAAAACCCATTCTAATAGACAGAGTTTATTTCCACAACAGTTTCGATGCCCACTGACCTTCTCTTCGGGTGGATACAGAAAAACGAATGAACCAGAAACGAGAGCGAAAACAGTTCAGAGACCATTGAGAAATTCACACATAGGATAGATCCCGTTCTCCCGACACCGGAAGGGCATTTTATTAAGGGTCCCGCTTCGAAGGCGCGAAGGTACTTTATAAGAGGGACCCTTTAATAAAATGCCCTTCCGGTGTCGGGAAACGGATCTATCCTATGTGTGAATTTCTCAATGGTCTCTGAACTGTTTTCGCTCTCGTTTCTGGTTCATTCGTTTTTCTGTATCCCCGAGAGAAGGTCAGTGGGCATCGAAACTGTTGTGGAAATAAACTCTGTCTATATATAGAATGGGTTTTTATTATCATATTTTGGTTACTTCTTTGGCTATGTCTGTTAGTATGATAATGAATAGGAGTGGGGCTAATATTGTTTCATGTAGAACTGAGCTACGTGTGTGTGTGTGTGTGTGTATATATGTATATATTATATAGAGTTTGCGTAGCGCAAGCTTAAGTTAATATGAATATATTTGTGGTTAAAACCGGTGCAGTTGTGTCGTCTTGCGAGGAAACGCAAACTTGTGGTGCATATTACTCCTGCTGAATCATGCACGCAGACCTATAGAGTTAAGAGTGCTTGCAATGCAAACTATCGATAGAGGCATTGCCCCTCATATATATATATATATATATATATATATATATATATATATATATATATATATATTGGAAACACAAGCTAATGGTGCATCTGGCTCCTGAAGAATCAATGCATCGGGAGTGATAACAACTAGAAGTGGTTGCAATACAAACTGTCGGAACTTGCATAAAACAATGGATGCGGATTTGGATATTCTCCGAACTATGATAATACAGAGCATGGTTGATTTTAGTGGTGATGAATACATTCACCCGCTGTTTACTGGGCAATGTTCCTGCGAGCTGCTCGTACCCTGAAATAGGCATATGGGCAAAAGGATGTTCTGTGTAAAACATGCAACTTTTCATCTCACTTCCACTTGAACTGTGATTACGATTGTCTTGAGCGTTGCTTGGTTTATATATATATATATATATATATATATATATATACAGTTTCTGTCACAGCACCAAAATGGCAAAACGGATGAGCTTGCGGCTTTATAGTTAGTAAATATATTCTATTTTACTTTCAAATTTTAAGATAACTTCGTTGGTACATTCTGCTCCAAAATAGCTTTTAGTTGTTCTGAGGATGATTTGGTGATTAAATCGAAATGTCATGCGTTAATCTTTGATTTATTTTTCTTTGTTATTCGAATATACCAGAGAAACATGTTAAACTAACGTCGACTTAAATCTACTGAATCATATAATTTTTTATACTGACATCAAGTCCGGTGTGTGTGGGCGGGGAAGGGTGAGTGTGTGTGTGTGTGAGAGAGAGAGAGAGAGAGAGAGAGAGAGAGAGAGAGAGAGAGAGTGTGCGTGAGTGCGTGCGTGTGTGCGTGCGCTCCAATGATTTGGTGCTTCCTGGAGGTGCAGTAGAAAAAAATCAAACTTTATTGCATAAAGTCGACCCGCATAAAGTCAAACACGAAATTTCCGAACATTTGTAACGACCGAACAATTAAATTGTAAGCAGATCTATTTTATTCATGTTAAGTTAGTCTAAATTAGGTAAGGTTCCGTTTGGTTACCTTGGGTCTGGCTATTTTAGTCATGGTTAGGTTACGTTAGACATTTTCACTTATATATTTATATATATATAATATATATATATAAATATATACCTTACCTTACAACCTTACAAAGGTTCCGCGCGATGATTTCTCATTTCGCGAAGGTCAAGCTTGTCGCCCCTCTTCTCGAGTTGGCCTGGTGAAGTAGTGAGTTGGATTCTTGCGCTCTCCACCTCACATAGCCAGGTACGCCCGGCTCATCGTGAACTGTTCTGAGCCAGGCGTCTAGTCTTATTTTGAAGATTTCCACTGCAACTCCCTTCGTGTTTCTTAGGTCTTTGGGCAACTGATTAAACAGTTTTGGTCCTCTCACTACAAAACTATTTTCTTTCAGGGTTAAGGATGTTCCCTGTCTCGCCTTCAATTTGGGAATACGACACAGTCTACCGCTTCTACTTTCCACCGTTGTTTGGGGAGTTATGGGATTCAAAGTAAGATTAGGGACTAGTTTCTCCATTATTTTCCAAGTGTAAATAATGGTGTATCTCTCTCTTCTCCTTTCCAGTGAATATAGGTCTAGTTCTCGTAACCTTTCCCAGTAATTTAGTTCTTTGCACCCATTGATCTTGGCTGTGAAGCTTCTTTGGATCCCCTCCAGCTATTTAATGTCTTCTTTTTTATATGGGGATGTTAGGACTGAGCAGTATTCCAATTTGGGTATTATCAGGGTTTTCAGTAGAGGAATCATTACATTCCTATCCCTTCGTTTAAAGGTTCTCAATATCTGACCCGTTATTCTCTTTGCTCCTCTGTTTACTGCTATCTTATTTTGTGTTTCAAATTTCGCATCATCTGTCATTACAACCCCAAAATCTTTTGCTCTGGAATTTCTCTGAATTTCCTGTCCATTTGGGGTATAATATTCCATGGATTTTAGGTCTTCTCTTTTTCCGTACCGTAGTAGCTGAAATTTCTCGGTGTTATATACATATATATATATATATTATATATATATATATATCCCCGCAAGGGGGTTCTAAGCTCGTGCTCTTGAGTGCTCTTTGTGCTCGTTTGTACGTGCTTGTTCCTGGAGGTTTCACGTGCGCCCTCCCGGCCCTAGCACCCAAGGATGATGGGGCTCGACCCTGCAGTCCTTGTCATCCTTGGTCTTTTTCCACTTCGACTGTCCCCTCCACCCTTTCTTTTTCCTCTGTCTTTCCTCTCACTTTTTCTTTGTTTTTCCGCCGAGATATGCCCTTTTAAATAGAGGCGAATCGGTTCTTCCCGAACTTTAAAAAAAAAAAAATATATATATATATATATATTATACAGGGTGATCCGTTTGGGTATAGATAAAAAAAAACGCTGTGAAAATCTACTGAGAATTGATACAGCGCTCATGTGGTGAACCCCATTTTACAAACCTTTTACAATTTTTCTTATTTACTTCCGTTATTTACTTTCTCTTTATCTTTTATCATTTTCTTTACACTCGTTTTCGCTGTACTTTATAACCGCGGGTAGTACGTGACCGAGACGAGGCCATTTCACTTTCGAATAATGCGAGGGAGACGGGGATAAATTATACACTTCTATTTACTGACCTTTTATTTATACCGAAACACTTTTAGACAAACGGAGTAATGCGAGGGGGGAATTAGCGTTAACATTCAGCCGGAGAGAAGAGAGACTCACGAAAGAATATTCTAAATTTACAAAAACATCGTAAGACAAAAACACCTAATTAGGCCAACGGCCATCCGATAACTGAAGGGCATTTCTACCCAGCCTCCGCTTGGGCAGATTCTTAGTGTTGCCAACTAGCATTATATATTTTTAATTTCACAAACCATTATTAATTTCTTATTTAACAAAACTTAATTGAACATTAAATTCTTATAAACAAACATTTAATTCTTAATTACACATTACTACACTTATCTGTTGCATGTGTGGTCATAAAATGTGGGAGTTTGCAATAGGCGTTGCCATCTGCTGCCAGACGTATGAGACATGTGCCAGTTTCGAAAATGGCAGCGAATGCACAACAACGTGTGAAGTGTGTCATTTGGTTTGCTAAGTTTGAAAGTGTGACAGCGGTACAGCGTGAGTTTCGCCGTGTGTATGGACTGTATGGTGTTCATAAAACTCCTAAATACGATTCCATAGTGCAGTGGTACCGCACATTTGAAGAAACGGGGTCTATCACTAAACCACATGCAGGTGGTCGTAAGAATTAGCCTCTCATTATGACCTCCGTCGTGTCCGGAAGTGGGGGGGGAGGTTATGTTGAAGACTAATTAGGTTTGTCACACTCTACCATCTTTGTGGGCATTGTTTGCCAAATATTAAACTATATAATGTTACTGTTTCCATTTCACATCAATTTTATTTTATCCATACCCAAACGGATCACCCTGTATATTAAATATATATATATATATTAAAATATATATATATTATATATACTGTATATTTATATTAGGGTGGTCCAAAAAATAAAATTTTGTAATTTCTTACCTCCACATGGTTGCTCCTGTTCCTATATCTATCAAATATCTCCATGCCAAATTTTAGCTTAATTGAATGATATTTACTGGTCGCTATGACTTTCATTTTACTACTCATTTTCTAGTAGATTGATCTTCTGGGTTAAAAAATGAAAAAACAAGGGCAAATACTAGTTTATTTGTTTGAAAACAGATTAAATCTCAAAGAAAACAGCTTATTTTTTTTAGAAAACAGAATAACTCTTAAAGAAAAGAGATTAAGTTTTAAAGAACAAAAATTATATGTTTCATAGAAAATTACATTTATCATTCGTTTATAATATACATCATTACTTAGATTCATCCTTCGTCAAGGATGTATTATATGCCTTGATAAGGGCGATAACCCTCTCCGCCGAATCATTGACAACATTTAGGTTGATCGCTATGGGTCGAAACTCTTGAAAGCAATCATCCTCCGTCCAGGAATTGGGATCGGTCCTCAGGAAGGTATCCTCCGCTGCCTTCCTTCCTTCTTTCTTTAACAGAGTGAAGATTCCCAGGGTCCTTTTGGTGGCCATTTCATACAAATTCAAATCTTCAATGTTTCCTTCAAGTTTCAATCGACGAGTAACAGTGGTATCCTCGTTACGTTGGAGGTTTACGACCATCTTCCGTTTGGTCTCGGCATCGACTCGAGCATCGAAGAATGCAAGGCCGATGAGATGCTCTCAAAGATACCACAGGTGCCGTTAAAGAGCTGTGGATGCTGCTTTGGAAATGGTCTGATTTGGGTACTTTTGCAAGATTTTAAGAAGCAGAATATCATTGAAAGGAGCGTTGATTCCGACGGGGCCCTCGTTCCAACTGTCTCACGCACTGTCAGCTGTAGTTGATGATTGAATAGATAAATTTCGAGGACGTAGATAGCCTTGGCCATCCAGCGTGCATGGTGAGTTGGTTGGTTCTGGAGCGCGAACCTTGACTTCTTTCTCATGACGGCACCCGAGGAAGGTGAGGTAGAGTCGTAGCAATTCCTCGTAGTCATCACGCGATTGTTTAGACTCCAGTGCCTTTGCGAAGTACTGGATCATTTCCTCTCGAAGCTGGAACATCTTTGGATCTCTGAATAGGTTATTTGAAGCCTTCATGAAGGAATCCTTCTGAAGTGATGGCCATTTTTTCTGAAAACGCTTAAAGAGAGTCATTTCCGGGCCACCTGTGAGTCCAAGAAGTGTGTTGCAGGTGTTTGACAAGACGACTTCAAGGATATGATGTCGGCAAGCGATCCAGACAAGTTCCCACCCTACTACTTTTTTAATCATGGTACATGCTCCCCTGTGAAGGCCAGTATTAGACGCAGTTGTGTCAAATACGAGACCTTGTATCTCACCCCGAAGATTCCAGTCATCAATCGTCGAAATGCAAGCCTTGACCTGTTCTTCTCCTGTAGCTCGTTGTATTTTTGGCACGGCTAGGAGTTTTTCCATCCCATTTCCCGTAACGATTACCGCGGTTCGTTCGGCTGTTTCCTTTGCGCCACCGATGTCGGGAAGTAGTTTCCCATCCCAGTGAAGAAGAAGGGGTCCTTTGACAGAAAACGAAGCTTGATCTTCTTTGGCTGCTGCCTGTCTTGCTTGCCTCTTCTTGAACGACGGATGGAGCTGCGTGAAGGAGTCATTGTAGAAATATCATAGCCCAGGGCTTGAGCGACTGATCCAGCAACGAAGACTGCTCCTCGAACGGGAAGGTTGACGCGATCAAGAGTAGCAACCACACCTGGTGATGTGAAGATATTGTTTCGTTTCGGAGGATGAGAGTGTACATCTGTTCTTCCGGTCGAAGTCGACGGATGATAATCATCGTCTTCAGCGTTGAATTCTTCAGAGGATGAAGTGGACGTGCTGGATGATGAAAGAGCAGCAGCTCCAGCCTGAAATGCAGCCTCTCTTTCTTTGTACCGTAGAGCTTTGTCAGCATCTTTCTCCTGACGACATCTCTTGCGGTATTCCTTGGCAAAATTAATCTTGTCAGGGCCTGCCATACTGCAGGAAAAGACGTATTCTCGTTGCATCATCAGGAATTGGCGGTGATAGACAATCACCTTCAAGGCGTCCTTCGAGGCAACGTCGAAAAGCTCTGAGAGAGTCTCTTGGAACATGCTCTCTTTCCTCCAACGCAAGGAACTCTTCGTACAGCTTTGACAGCTTCCTAACATAGGAATCGACTCGCTGTGTAGGAATCCTTGCTCTCTGCCATACTTGCAGGGCCTCTTTGCAGGCCAAGTTGTAGCTCTCTTTCAAGGTCTTGGAATGTTCATGGTGGTGAAACTGAACCAAACGAAGCACATCACCACATGTGGGTAGCCTTGCAGTTCATAACTTGTTGCTGGGCTTTCCTAGAACCCACGTTTCTGCAGATGAGTGAGTACTTCTAGCCATAACCTGAAAAATGAGAGAAAATAATGCATTAACCTTTTAGCACCAAAGCACAATTATATAAGTGTTAAAGTATATATATATATATATATATATATATATATATATATATATACTAAAATAAATATAATAAATATAGCCTTATTATATATATATATTATATATATATATAATAAACAGGAACACCAGAGAAAATACAAACATCCTTCAAGGTTTAATAGTACCGACGTTTCGGAATGCACTAATTCCATCTTCAGGGTGTAGTAATGCCTAGTTAAGAATATTAATTTTTGTTTAATTAAGATAATGTTGGCAATCCTGAACAGAGGCCCAGAGAGCGGACTACCCTCAAACAGAGTCAGTCTTTAGGCAGCGCGTTAAGCGTGAGGTTGGCGCCATGTAACGTAAAATTTAATTAATTGTTTGTGCCCCTCTCCGACGTAAAATATTATAGTAAAATTTCGTACTCGCATCCCCCTAAATCACTTAAACCATTTTCGGAATTAAATAAAGAGTTAAAAAGTGTTAAAAGAGTGTTAATGAACCCCCCCCCCCTTTGTTTTGTAACGGCTTTCATAGTCTCGGCGTGGCTACCATGAAGCTATACGGTACAGTGAAAACGAGTGTAGAGAAAGCAAGCGATAAATGAAATAAAGAGCCGATAGAAGAGTAAATAATGAAGAAAGTAAATAATAAAGCGTGTTCACTATATTTGGTGGCAGCTAACCTTATTAAATTGTTATCAATTTAATAATACGAACCCATGCATTCCGTTAGGCTTATGCATTATTTTTTCGTTTCGGATAAATAGGAATTCAAAATTTGTGCGTGTGTTCTTTCGACTAATCACGATTGTTTTCACGTTCTCCGTATAAAGAAAATTAGTAGATATTCTGTTTCGCTACCCGTTTTAGAGTAATTATCAAATTAAACAAAAATTCATTGCAAATTTCAAAATGGCGCCCCTTACATTCCAAATTATTCTGAGTCGCGTCGCTTCAAAAAAGTTCGCGCGTCAAAATTTTTTTGTTTGAGATTGAGTCTAGAGACTCAAAACTTCTTTTAGTCGTTGTGGAGTCGGTTTTCCGTTGGAGTCAAAACACTTGAGTAACAGTAAATTTCAGAGTCGTTTGTTTCCGAATTCGTTAGCTTTCGTTCAGCCCGTCGGAGAGGTATATTTCAAATTGTTCGTCGCTGCCGAGACTCAATTCTTTTCACTTCATTTCGTTCACCTTTTCTCCTGTCCTTAAACCTACCTACGTTTGTCATTTTTTTTTCAACTTTTGAATTAGTAGAAAATGTGATAATAATAATTATATAGACATTTTTTTTACACTGAAATTGTACGTAGTAAATTATGTTAGTTTAAATATAGTGATACACATTTTATGCGGCCCTTTAAAAATGTTTTAGCGAAAATTTGTACCGCATTTCTAGGTATATATACATATATAGTATTGTAAGACACTTCATGAACATGTAAAATTTTCTGGGTTTCATTAGCAGATTTCTGATTATATTTCGATTGGTTGTACATAAATTATAATGATAGGTTTATTTTATTGGTTATGTAAGTTTACGGGCTTTTTGCTTCGCTTCGCTTCGCGCTAAATAGGATTAAGTTACATTTTAAGGGACAGTCGAAAAATAATCTTAAACATATTAATTTATCAGATTATAGGCTGGCCGTATAGGATTGTGTTAGACATCAAAATAAGCTAAATTCGTTTAACTGAAATAGAGAAATTGTGTTGTGAAATTTTCTATAAATTTTTGTTGGATTTTTTTATATATTCATTAATTATACACTTACATATTAACTTATACTTATATATTAGTTATATATATAATTTTATATATTTATACACTCCTAAAATTTGGTAGGTAGGCTGATTACACTAGGCAACAAATTTCAACTTTTTTTTTGTTACAGACACGTGAACTACTGATTCCTACTAAAGCGCTGATGCTGATTTCAGATCTGATATCAAAATTTCTCTATCACGTCCAGATTTTGTGTAACCGAAAACCCCTATTTTTCATTTTTTTTCTCACCCGCTTCTATTACGAAAGCCGTCTAAGCTACTTTTCCGTGCCACGTTTTATGTTAAGCATACTTAAATAATTAGTGAACAGGGATGTCTTTCCTCCTTTATTCTGGCTTTAGACAGACAGCGGAATTCCGCTGGCGGAGTTACCACCCCTGCGCCCAACCATCCACCCAAAGCGCGTTAGTATTTTGTTGTTACTACTGAAAGGCAAATTCCTGTTCTTAAGTGAAACTTTGGTGTGTCCTCTTCCTTTGTCGCTTGTAGGATGACGAGCTCTCCTTCTGCAGGAACCAACAATAATCTCCCATCATATTTGGGTTGAAATTACCTTGGTATCTGTTTTCCATAACTGAGATCTGTTGGTGGAAGCGCTCACCATGCTCGTCACTTACAGCCCCAAGGTTGGCCGGGAAGAAGTCAAGATGAGAATATAAAAAATGAATTTTCAAAGACATTCTGCATCCCATTATTTCATAAGATTTAAGCATGTTTTCTACGAGTTTACGGTGGTTTTCAGCTTTGTGGTTTCCAAGAAAATTTTTGACAACTTCAACGAAAGATGTCCATGCTCCTAGTTCTTCATTTAGGTTAGATGGAAACGATGAGTCGTGGATGACACTGCGGATCTGTGGTCCAGTGAAAACTCCAGCTTCTAGCTTAGCATCTGTCAATATTCCTTTGAATTTATCCTTTAAATATTGGAAACCACTACCTTGATGATCCATACCCTTCACGAAATTTTTCATAAGGCCAAGTTTAATGTGAAGTGGTGGAAGATGTACTTTCTGAGGGTCAATAAGTGCTGGGTGTTTCACATTGTATTTACCAACAACATGTTCAGTTCTAGATGGCCAATCATGTTTTTTGTAGTGGTTCTTGTCATCTCTGCTGTTCCAGAGACACAAAAAGCACATATGCTTGTGTAGCCCAACTGTAACCCAAGAAGTAATGATACAACTTTAAGGTCGCCACAAATATTCCATGTGTGGTCCTTATATTTGATGAGTCTTAGCAGCAGTTTCATCGATTCATAAGTCTCATTAAGGCCAGTGGCATGTGCTACAGGTATTAAAGGTTTTTCATTGCCGTTGTGCAGTAATACAGCTTTAAGGCTAGCTTTACTAGAGTCAATGAACAGTCTCCATTCTTTTGGATCATAGCGACAGCCAATCCCTTGCATCAGACCACTGATATCGTGGCAGAAACAAACGTTTTCTTCCTGTAAGTAAAATGATGAAAACTGCAAATGGCGATGGCGGAAATGGGAAACTTTGGTGTTTGGTTGGAGAAGATTAAATTCTTGAAGTCTTGAACCAAGCAACTCTGCCTTTTCTTTTGGTAATTCCAAATCGCGCACTAAGTCATTTAACTCCGCTTGACTTAACAAATGTGGGGAAATATTTGCATCTGGAACATATATGCCATCTTTCCCTGTTTCTATATCACTAGCAGAATCTTCAGATGAACTGCTGTCTGTTATCGTTGCTGGTGGAACTGGTGGTGGATTTGTTTCATCATGTGGTACTGGTTTCATTGCTGATTCGCAGTTTGGGTACGTGATCTTTGATTTGTTTTTCTTTATGAAACCAGCAATCTTTGTCAAACAAAAATAACAATCATTGAAGTGATTTTTCGGCTCACGCCAAACCATGGGGACTGAGAACGGCATAGCTTTTCTTTTACCATTCATCCAAGCTATTAACATTGCATTGCACTGTGCACAGCAAATATGTGGTGCCCAGTCCCTCTGTTGGTCTCCTAACTTACAGTCAAAATAACACTTGTAGGCAAGTTTAATCTTTGTTGTTATGTTTCTACGTTGTGGCTTAGGTGTATATTGTCCACAGACAAAGCAGAAGTTGTCTGGGTGATTTACACAAGCACGTCTATTTGATGCCATTTTGAATTACCATACAATATCTGAAAAACGTAGAAAGTAATTATTACGATGTGCAAAATAAAAAGAAATACACACCGTAGTACAAAACAAATGCTATAAAAACACACAAGTCACCACAACCTGTCACTTGCTCATCAGCAGAGAGCTTCAACAACCGTTCTGCTTGACTGTCACGTAGCGACTGACCGTTGGGCCGTTGCCCGTTACTATGCTCTTGACTCAGTGTTGCCAACTCGGGATAAATTTTATTTATCAAAATTGTTCGAATTTGTATATAGTTGGCAAAAAAAATTGCTTTAACCTTGAAAAGCAAGTTTCATATTACTGGCATTAAGCCGATTAAAACCAAAATCTGGACGTGGTAGAAAATTTTACTAAAAGTGATTTGCATTTTACACAAAATCTAGACGTGATAGAAAAAATCTAATTATAGATTTGAAATCAGCATACCGAAATTAGCTAGGAGCACCTATTTGGTCTTCTGTAACAAAATCTTTGTTGCCTAGTGTTATCTATTTTTTTTCTCTCCATTCCTTTCGTTCATTTTCATTATCTATTTTTTTTCTCTCCATTCCTTTCGTTCATTTTCACGACAATTCCGACATATTTTGTAAAATGGCTATTGTATTGTACTAAAGAAGGATTTCTTGTAGGCCTATCGTTAAATATTGTTCATATATTGACCGTCACTATGGTTATGTCTGAGTATTAAATTCTTAGCTATTTAACAAAATTTTAATTGGTTTAACATAAATAATCATATGATTTTTTTTTATAAGCACAAATGTTATGCATTAAATTCTAAATTGTTCTTTCCGCGCATAACATTGAATTTATTAATTATAGGTCTAAAAGTTCGGCGGTACACACATTTTATGAAACTTGGATATTATTATATTTTTTTTAATTACAGAAATTTGCATAGAAAGTTTTCATAGTTTCTTTGTTTTATAGATTCATTTAATTTTATTTTTATAGGTAGGCCGATTTTTATTTTTTCTTCCAGTTCAATGAAAATGGTTAAATTTTTATTTGAAATTTAGATTGTATTCTAAAAAGGATGTTTTGATTTGATATTTTAATTTGGGTATTAGAAATGAAAAATGTCCTTTTTTTTAGTTCGAGCGTTTGCATAGAAAAAATTACAAAATTATGTCAGGATATAATGCAGTTTCATTCGGTTAGGGATATTTGTATAGAGGTTCGCTTACAAACAAAGCGACCGCTCTCAATTATGCAATGTTTTGTTTTTGTTTACAGTAGGTTGCGTGTATTTTTGAGTGCATATTAGCTATTCTTATTTAGTATAACGATGAAAATTTGTAGTTTCACTTGGAAACGATAAATTGCTGGGATTTTTGTGATTTGCAAGCCATACTGGGGTTTCTGTTGAAGGAGAGAGTTGTCTCTCAGATGTAATTTGCGAATTGCGAGTTCATTCATATGAAATTTAGAGTTTCAAGTTGGAATTACTGTATTAAAATAATTTTCGGTAGTAATTTTTAATTTTTTTTAATTTTTAATAACTTTTGGAAAATTATTATTGTTTAAACCTTCAGTCGGGGGTTAACTAATGCATTTGAAACATTGGCTCAAGTGTACACTCGGAAATGGAGCCTTCTAGATAGCCAGTAACGTTTTTGTGGCGTCTTTGTGTGCTCCTCCTCAAAGGGCAAGAGGGTTCATGATTGTCAGAGAAGTGATGACATGAAGTTTCTGGGGTTCATTTTTGTCTTTTGTATTTAAAAGTATTGATGTGATTTCTGACGGTAGTTTGAACAATAATATTTCTTAAATTATACTAACAGTTACTATGTATGGGCGCTTTTATATTTATACTGTACAATTTTGTTTCGTGCGTTTTATGACTTTTTTATCTTCTCCGCTGTAACTGCCATAAGTGACCTTATTGGTAGCTAGATGTGATTAAATTTTTGCGAAATTTTGAGATGTGTAATTTTTTTTTCCGTGAATTTGGCCAGAGCAAATGTGTAGTTATTGTTTCGAAGTGAACTGTCGAGAAAATTCGGTAAATTAAATATTAAATAAATGATAAGCAGTACAGAAACACGTTTCGAATAAACTTTTTTTTCAAAATTTCAAAAGGGTCGGTTTGGAGGCAACCAAGTTGAATCCGAGTTCCATCCATTGAGTTTAGTCGACCGGATAGGTGATCGATCACCAATGATGAGAGAGAAGAGAAACCGAATGCACAGGGACTTGGCGCAGGATGGTTTCGGAAGAGAAGAGATAGAAGAGAGGAACCGAATGCGCAGGAACTTGGCGCAGGACAGTTTCGGAAGAGAAGAGAAGAGAAATTTACGTGTGCAGGGTCTTGTCACACGAAAGTTTCGATCGAAGATGGTCTACTGGTATTTTTCGGGTAGTAGCTGGTCACGCTGCTCGAATGCTTTGCTAAATATGTGTCGTAGCACGCGGTAGACAAGCCACGATAGCTTGAACGGGTGTTTACGACTGTACTGTCCATACAGACATACAGTAGGTTCGTTGGGAAACGGCCTACGGCGGAGTGATCGTTTGATTGTTGCCAGTAGAAGAGTCTTTCAGCTGGACGTAGGAAGAGCAGCGTTCACCGACAAAAGTGGAGATGAGACAAGGCGAGTTTCTTCATCGACTTCTAGAATTGCAAATTCCGTCCAATTCCAGCGCGTGGTCCCGCTTTCAGTATATCTCCCCCCCTGATCCTTTTAGAATTGGACGTCTCTCTTGTTTTTTGTTTTTTCGCCATTTGGAGAGAGAGCGGAACCATTATAGCGTGCTGCCCTGTTGCATGTTGATTGATGCAATCCCTAGCATTCTACCGAAGTGAGCAGGAGAGCTGCGATTGAAAATTAAAGTCCGTTGTCAGCGTGCGGATTGTGATCTAAACAACGTCCAGCAAATTAATGTACTGATTATTATGTAATGAAATTATAAGTGAAAGGGTGCGATTATTGCCCATATTTGTTGTGTTTTTCGTGAAATAGTATGTGCGCTCTTGGTCAGTATTTTATGTCAATTTTTCTTATTTTTTCTGTTGCCCTGATAGTAACTGTATAACTATACAAATAATTTTTTTCGAATGTAAAGCGATCTTTGATGAGGAATCGCTGGAGTAGATTGTGAACTTGAGATTTGTGCGGCCACTGTAAGAAAATTTTCAATTATAAAGTTTTCGATTTTTATAATATGATACAAAAAAATATGTGTGGAATTTGTCATTCTAATTATTCCTTGTCTATCAACTTTGAATTTGTTAAAAAAAAAAAAAAAAAAAAAAAAAAAAAAATTGCAAAATATATAAATTTGTTGAATAAATTTATTAAATTTGTGAAACAATATTAATAAGTTTTCCTAATGAAAAACTTATTTTCAAGGGGGTGATGCGTGTGTAGTAATGCCAAGTTAAGAATATTAATTTTTGTTTAATTAAGATAATGTTGGCAATCCTGAACAGAGGCCCAGAGAGCGGACTACCCTCAAACAGAGTCAGTCTTTAGGCAGCGCGTTAAGCGTGAGGTTGGCGCCATGTAATGTAAAATTTAATTAATTGTTTGTGCCCCTCTCCGACGTAAAATGTTATAGTAAAATTCCGTACTCGCATCCCCCTAAATCACTTAAACCATTTTCGGAATTAAATAAAGAGTTAAAAAGTGTTAAAAGAGTGTTAATGAACCCCCCCTTTGTTTTGTAACGGCTTTCATAGTCTCGGCGTGGCTACCATGAAGCTATACGGTACAGTGAAAACGAGTGTAGAGAAAGCAAGCGATAAATGAAATAAAGAGCCGATAGAAGAGTAAATAATGAAGAAAGTAAATAATAAAACGTGTTCACTATAAGGGCTAGAACAAAAATTCCAAATCACATACAAAATACAAACTGCTTAATAACAATTTAAAATAAACTTTAAAAATTATAAAAAGTAGCTAAGAAAATGTAAAACATTAAAACTAAAAGGTAAATAAATGTGAAGTTAAAAAGTTAAAATTATAAAAAAGTAAAAGCATTAAAACTGAAACGTAAATAAAATAAACTAGTACCTTAACCAAAACATAGCAGATCTATCGATGATTCGTCAGAATTTAGGTCTGGTTTTAGTTTATAAATAAACAGAGACTCCATAATTTTAAGCTTAAGGTCAGAGCTTCCGGCAGCAAGTACGGCGAAATTAGACTGTGAAATTGGGTGGTTATTGTTGTGCGAGTGATTACGTATGAGAGAATTAGGTGGTTTGCCAAGGGGTAAATTTGTACGGACCGATTTACGAGATGTTCGTAAATACGAGATTTTAAATGTCTTTTAGTTTTACCTATATATGACCCCATACAGTGGTCACACTTGTATTGATAAACTATGGATGACTTAAGAAGTGTAGGAATAACATCCTTGTATTTAAATAAATGGTAAATCGATTTAGACGGGGTGAATATAATTTTTATACATAGTTGTGGGTAGAATTCCTTGAGCAATTTTAAAAGTTTGTTTCTAATGTTAAAACTTGAGGTTCCCATATAGGGCAAAGTGAAATACAGGATATCTTTGGGGACTGTAATTAAGTCTCTAGTTGTAGGGCTTATTAGTCTATTTAAGGTTCTGCCTATTGTAGTCTCCACCAGTCTAGAAGGGAAATTATTCTTGGCAAGGAGTTTTCGGATGAAATCTAGTTCATCGTGTAGTTTAAGTAATCTGAACAGATATTGAAAGCTCTATTGGTCAGAGTCGAATTAAATTTCGTTTGAAACCTAAAGGGATAAAGGAAGAAAAGTTCGTAGTAAGATTGGTGAATGTCGGCTTTCGGTAAACGGAAGTTTCAAAAGAGGAATTAGTTTTTATTATCTTAATGTCCAAAAAGGACAGAGAGCTATTAGATTCAACTTCTGAAGTAAATTGAATGTTAGGGTGCTTAGAATTAAGGTAATTACGAAACAAAGGGATATGGTCTGGTGATTTAAACAGGAGAAAAGTGTCATCAATATATCTTCTATAAAAAACCGGTTTAAAGTTGGAAGGACACTCATTCAACCATTTGACTTCATGATGACACAGAAACGCGTTAGCTAAGGTGGGACCAAGAGGCAGACCCATTTGAACACCTTCAGTCTGTTTAAAATATTCACCGTTGAATATAAATATAAGGTCTTCCACGGAAAATTTTAGTAGTTCTTTCATTTGACCTCTATTAAAACCCTGCACAGTATCAGTATTATTAAAAAGATTGTCAATACATATATCAATAGTTTCTGCAACAGGCACATTGGTAAATAAAGATTTTACATCGAAGCTAGCCATTGTGTAAGAATTATTATTTAATGAGGTAATTTCTCTAACGAAAGAAAAAGAATCCCGTGCTGTATACAAATTATAAGTTATAGGTGATAGTATGGGAACCAAGAATTTTGAAAGGTTATAACTAAAAGTTCCTAGAGCCGATAAAATTGGCCTAAGTGGACAATTAGGTTTGTGTATTTTAGGGAGTCCATACATAATGCCTGGGCTGGATCCAGAAACAAATAATTTAGAAAAAACCGTGTCTGAGATTATATTATTAGATTTAAGTTTTCTAAGATACCTATTAATTTTATCTTCCTGTTTTAAAATTAAAGCAAAAATGTCACCAGTTACTTTAGTAAATCTAGTTGCATCATTTAAAATATCTAACATTTTATCGACATAAACATTCCTGTCCAAAAGAACAACGCCATTGCCTTTGTCTGGTCTTGTAACCACCAATGACTTGTCCAAAGACAGATTTCTTAGACTTTGAAACTCTTCCACCTCCATATTAGATCTATTGCCATAAGGGTTAAAAGCATAAAATGAAGTAAAAGCTAAATTACGTAAATTATTAGATAAAAAGTTAAAACCTTTACTATGTGGGTCAAAGAATGAATGTTTAAAAAGGTCCTTAAAAAATAACTCAAAGTTGAGGAAATAATCGTAAAAATTAAGTTTCTTTGGAGTAAGAGAGAATTTCAGGCCTTTACAAAGGGCAGATTTTTTATCACTGAGAACTTTGGAAGAATAATTAAAGATGAGATCATTAGCTGCTAGATTATTACTCGTATTATATCCTAATTTTTGGAGTTTTTTCTGAACAAATTCTTTTAAACATTCATTCTTTGACCCACATAGTAAAGGTTTTAACTTTTTATCTAATAATTTACGTAATTTAGCTTTTACTTCATTTTATGCTTTTAACCCTTATGGCAATAGATCTAATATGGAGGTGGAAGAGTTTCAAAGTCTAAGAAATCTGTCTTTGGACAAGTCATTGGTGGTTACAAGACCAGACAAAGGCAATGGCGTTGTTCTTTTGGACAGGAATGTTTATGTCGATAAAATGTTAGATATTTTAAATGATGCAACTAGATTTACTAAAGTAACTGGTGACATTTTTGCTTTAATTTTAAAACAGGAAGATAAAATTAATAGGTATCTTAGAAAACTTAAATCTAATAATATAATCTCAGACACGGTTTTTTCTAAATTATTTGTTTCTGGATCCAGCCCAGGCATTATGTATGGACTCCCTAAAATACACAAACCTAATTGTCCACTTAGGCCAATTTTATCGGCTCTAGGAACTTTTAGTTATAACCTTTCAAAATTCTTGGTTCCCATACTATCACCTATAACTTATAATTTGTATACAGCACGGGATTCTTTTTCTTTCGTTAGAGAAATTACCTCATTAAATAATAATTCTTACACAATGGCTAGCTTCGATGTAAAATCTTTATTTACCAATGTGCCTGTTGCAGAAACTATTGATATATGTATTGACAATCTTTTTAATAATACTGATACTGTGCAGGGTTTTAATAGAGGTCCAAATGAAAGAACTACTAAAATTTTCCGTGGAAGACCTTATATTTATATTCAACGGTGAATATTTTAAACAGACTGAAGGTGTTCAAATGGGTCTGCCTCTTGGTCCCACCTTAGCTAACGCGTTTCTGTGTCATCATGAAGTCAAATGGTTGAATGAGTGTCCTTCCAACTTTAAACCGGTTTTTTATAGAAGATATATTGATGACACTTTTCTCCTGTTTAAATCACCAGACCATATCCCTTTGTTTCGTAATTACCTTAATTCTAAGCACCCTAACATTCAATTTACTTCAGAAGTTGAATCTAATAGCTCTCTGTCCTTTTTGGACATTAAGATAATAAAAACTAATTCCTCTTTTGAAACTTCCGTTTACCGAAAGCCGACATTCACCAATCTTACTACGAACTTTTCTTCCTTTATCCCTTTAGGTTTCAAACGAAATTTAATTCGACTCTGACCAATAGAGCTTTCAATATCTGTTCAGATTACTTCAAACTACACGATGAACTAGATTTCATCCGAAAACTCCTTGCCAAGAATAATTTCCCTTCTAGACTGGTGGAGACTACAATAGGCAGAACCTTAAATAGACTAATAAGCCCTACAACTAGAGACTTAATTACAGTCCCCAAAGATATCCTGTATTTCACTTTGCCCTATATGGGAACATCAAGTTTTAACATTAGAAACAAACTTTTAAAATTGCTCAAGGAATTCTACCCACAACTATGTATAAAAATTATATTCACCCCGTCTAAATCGATTTACCATTTATTTAAATACAAGGATGTTATTCCTACACTTCTTAAGTCATCCATAGTTTATCAATACAAGTGTGACCACTGTATGGGGTCATATATAGGTAAAACTAAAAGACATTTAAAATCTCGTATTTACGAACATCTCGGTAAATCGGTCCGTACAAATTTACCCCTTGGCAAACCACCTAATTCTCTCATACGTAATCACTCGCACAACAATAACAACCCAATTTCACGGTCTAATTTCGCCGTACTTGCTGCCGGAAGCTCTGACCTTAAGCTTAAAATTATGGAGTCTCTGTTTATTTATAAACTAAAACCAGACCTAAATTCTGACGAATCATCGATAGATCTGCTATGTTTTGGTTAAGGTACTAGTTTATTTTATTTACGTTTCAGTTTTAATGCTTTTACTTTTTTATAATTTTAACTTTTTAACTTCACATTTATTTACCTTTTAGTTTTAATGTTTTACATTTTCTTAGCTACTTTTTATAATTTTTAAAGTTTATTTTAAATTGTTATTAAGCAATTTGTATTTTGTATGTGATTTGGAATTTTATTGTTTTAGCCCTGAAGATGGAATTAGTGCATTCCGAAACGTCGGTACTATTAAACCTTGAAGGATGTTTGTATTTTCTCTGGTGTTCCTGTTTATTATTAAACTGCGTTTTCCGCGCCACCAATCAATAGCCGATATATATATATATATATATATATATAATATATATAGGGTATGTAACAGTTTTTTTGCGCACACCTACAGGTCGCTACAATTGGTGTAGAACATTGCAGTTTTCACCATTCGATGCGTCTTTTTATTGTGCAGTGCCCATCCTAAAAAAAATTCCCGAACATAATTCCTTCCCCCCCTTTTAGGGGTATAGTTCTTCCCATGTATGTACACGCATTTTTTTAATTTTTCATTTTTAATCATAATTTTGACACAAAATAAGTCAATATTTACTAAACATTTAATATCATTCGATTCACAAAAGATTTATTTATCGATTCAATTTAAAAAACATATATTTTTAAAATTCATAAGGAACTTTTTGCAAAAAACTAAAAACAAACATGCATTTTTAAAATTCAATGATTTTTATACGAAATATCTTGATATTTTTAAAATTCAATGATTTTTATACAAAATATTTTGATATTTGTTATAATTTTAAAATTTTTCGATTCACAAAAGATTTCTTTATCGATTCAATACAAAATATTACATATTAAAACGGGCAATTTAAATAAACACGAGTTTAAAGTTAAACGAGCCACACTCGAAATTATTTACCATGACTTTTGTGCGTTTTATTACTGTGGCTTTTGTACAAATAAGTTAACGTATACACAAACAATTTGATAGGATATTGATTTATCATTCTATTTTTTAGTTGTCATAGAAATACGTTAATTAAGTTATCTGATTAGATGCGCTTTTATAGTCGAAGATAATTTTTAGAAAATTATTTATTTTCCCCACTTTAAAATATTACAAAATTTCTATTAGGTATCTTAATATCATTATGCCTGTCGCTGTAAGTAAGAAAATAGCAATTATTTTCCATTTTATGAAAATTTCGGACCCCCTAGCCTACAAAACCAATTTTCCCCTTTTCTTTATCAAAAATTGTTGATCTTCGGAAGTCTTTCGGTTATAAATTTGTACCAGTCTATTGTTTATCTATAATAATAAAATAATAAAAAGACGTGTGTGTGTGTGTGTGTGTGTGTTGTGTGTGTGTGTGTGTGTTCCAGCCATCAGCCATAACTCCAAAATGGAAGCAGTTACAAACATGAAACTTCACACACATATTGATTAGGTCCCGAGGTTGTGCACGTGGGTGTTAATAAATTAAATAATTAATTTTAAAACATTAAATGACATCATCCAGATCATTACGAAACCTATGGTAAAATTATTGAATACCTGGTTAGGTTCATTGAATGCCAGGTTAGGTCATCTGTACGCCCTTGACGATTGGTTAGGTTAAGTCGTGATATTTTCGTTGGCTTTAACGAAAATATCTTGACTTAACCTAACCAATCGTCAAGGGTGTACAATTAACCTAACCGGGCATTCAATTAACGTACCCGGGCATTCAATTAATCTAATCGGGCATTCAGTTGACCTAACCGGCCATTTAATTAAACTAATCGGGCATTCAGTTGACCTAACTGGGCATTCAATTAACCTAACCGGGCATTCAGTTTACCTAACCGGGCAAATATATATATATATATATATAGTGTTCAAAACCTATGGTAAAATTATTGAATACCCGGTTAGGTTCCTTGAATGCCAGGTTAGGTCATTTGTACGCCCTTGACGATTGGTTAGGTTAAGTCATGATATTTTCGTTGGCTTTTTACGAAAATATCATGACTTAACCTAACCAATCGTCAAGGGTGTAAAATTAACCTAACCGGGCATTCAATTAACGTACCTGTGCATTCAATTAATCTAATCGGGCATTCAATTGACCTAACCGGCCATTTAATTAACCTAATCGGGCATTCAGTTGATCTAACTGGGCATTCAATTAACCTAACCGGGCATTCAGTTTACCTAACAGGGCATATATATATATATATATATATATATAGAGTTCAACATCCACCCCGGCAACGCCGGGTCGCTCCGCTATTATTGAATACCCGGTTAGGTTCCTTGAATGCCAGGTTAGGTCATCTGTACGCCCTTGACGATTGGTTAGGTTAAGTCGTGATATTTTCGTTGGCTTTAACGAAAATCTCATGACTTAACCTAACCAATCGTCAAGGGTGTAAAATTAACCTAACCGGGCATTCAATTAACGTACCTGGCCATTCAATTAATCTAATCGGGCATTCAATTGACCTAAGCGGCCATTTAATTAACCTAATCGGGCATTCAGTTGACCTAACTGGGCATTCAATTAACCTAACCGGCATTCAGTTTACCTAACCGGGCATATATATATATATAACATATAGCGTTCAACATCCACCCCGGCAACGCTATTGATGCACTAGAAACAATGAAAACTATGATTTGGCGGGCCGCAGGGCCCCCAGTTACTGTCGGTTCAGTTATTTGGTCAATAAAACTTTAGAAATGAACGCAGTCATGAAAATCTTAAGCTTCAAATCCGAGCTCATTGTATTAAGATTTGTGAAGCTTCAGATTTTCATGGCTGCGTTCTTTTCTGCAGTTTTATTGAATGAATAATTGGTTTTCCAGTAACTGGAAGGCCGCAGGCACCCCAATTACTGAGGCCCAAGGTGAGAGGAATAAGAATGATATCCAGATAAAGGGCTACTGAGGTTCAAAATAAAATACGCCGTAGGCCCACAATCCAGCCGAAGCACCGCAGATCGAGCAAAATCGGCGCGTAGCGCCGACCTTTTGCTGTCTAATATACTATTTCAGAAATGAAGCCTTATATATATATATATATATATATATATATAGATACAATGGGGGTCGTCTGCTGTAAATCTTGTAGAAAATCCTCTGTTATGTTTCATATTCGACAAAGTAGATCATATTAGGTCAGACCTTCTTGTATCTGTCTGTCATGATTTTTATGATTCAGAAGAAATAGAACATGCGAGGGTACAATTAAACACCCTGTTCGGTGCTTCCCTCCCAACTCGTAGAGGTAATTCTAAAAACAAGAATACCCTGAAAGACATTATAAATAAAGTGTCGACCCTCCGGGATAATGAGAATAATATTACCTTTTACGTTACTAACTTCCATAGAATACCGGTAATCTCTATGGGTGAAGTAAACGTCTCGGTGCTCCTCAAACAGTATAATGAGGTACAAAAGTCGATAGTTGAACTGAAACACCAACACGTGGTGTCAAATCAGAAAAACGCGATTTCGATAGAACAGTTCCGGTCAGAGTTAGATGCGTTGAAAGAGACGCTCCTCCCAAAGCCTAGTTACTCGGAAGTAGTTCAGCAAGCCAGATCTCCAAGAAGAGCGTCGGGCAGCGAGGGAAACGAAATCCCCGCCTCCAACTCTCCCTCTGAAGATGGGGTGGAGACGCAGCATGCAGGGGTAGCGGTCAACCCCCCTCCCGTTCAGGAAAGGACTCCTGCTCCCGATCTCACAATGAGGAACAGGGACGGTCCAATGCCGAGAGTCGAGGCATCATTGCCCTCTTCCCTGCCTCCCACTGCAGAGGAGAGGTGTTCGATTACGCCTCGCTCGGTACGCAGTTCCCCCCCCCCCCACACCGAAGGAGGAGTGGCACGCGCGGCCGTCAGGGTATAAACACCGCTAACAGACCCTCACCAAGCCACAGAGTAAGGGAGGGGCCTCCTATCCCCCAAAGGTTGTGCCACCCATCCCCCAGGCAGGCGAACCCTGCCTCAGGGAGATCGAGGGAGCAGGACGGGTGGGTAACTGTTAATAGGCGCCAGTCCCAAAGGTCTCCTCAACCGGTCTCCGCGGCGAAACCACCGATGGAGAATCTCACCCTATTTGTGTAGCGAATTCAGCTCTCGAACGAGGCAAGCGATATTCGACACATGATAGAAGAAATCATTGGTGAACACAGTATAGTGATAGTTAATAAACTAAACACGAAATCTCCGTATTATAACTCTTTTAAAGTAATAATTAAAGGTTAGCGATATGAGTGGTACCACCAGGTGGATTGATCATTGTCTCACTAGTAATAATCTAAAGGATCGAATTGTTAGAGTTCATATTTTGCATGATTTCCTTCTTTCTGATCATAGACCATTAGAAATATTAATTAACGTTACCAATTTATGCGCAACACGACTTAACAAGAACTCAATAGGTAAGAATAATCGCATCGATTGGTCCAATGTTAATATGCAGCAGAGAATAGAACACAAAGACAGAACATGTCACCTCTTTAATAATTTAGAAATTTTCCACCTTGCCTGTAATAATCCTTGCTCAAATGATTCTCACTGTAAACTCATAGATAGGTATTATAGTAAGATAATATCCCTGTTAAGAGAAGCAGGAAGCCCCTTGATTAAATCTTACAACTATCAAACTAAGGTTATTCCTGGATGGAATGATTTTATTGTCCCCCTGAAGAGGGAATCGAAAGACGCCTATGATTTGTGGTGCTTTCATGGTAGACCCAGATTAGGACCAGTATACATAAATATGTGTAGAAGTTTGGGTCAGTATAAGGCGGCCATAAGGCGATGTAAACAGGAAGAAGAGTCTATTCGAGCATCAAAAGCCTGAGAAGCTCGCATAAATAACGATAATAACAAATTTGTTAAGAATCAAACGGGTGTCAAAAATGTCCTCCCTCCGACAATCGATGGGGTGTCGGGGGAGGATGAAATTGCAAAGCTGTGGAAAAACCACTACTCTAACATTCTTAATAGTGTGAGTAGGGATAATCTTAAGATAGATTGCAGCGAAACGATTGTGAGAGGGACAAGGGAAAATATTTTGATATCATTTTCTGAAGTAAAGAGGTTAATTAAAGAGTTAAAGACTGGTTCTGCGTCAGGGGTAGATGACTTATCGAGTGAGCACTTAAAATATGCAAATGACGTAGTATGTCTGCATATATCATTGCTCCTATCAGCCATGCTTGCTCATAGCTATATCCCTGCAGAGTTCATGAGGGTATATATCTTGCCCCTGGTCAAAAATAAGTACGGAGACATTCTGTCCAGCAATATTTACAGGCCTATTGCTGTCGCTTTCTGCTTCTCGAAACTACTAGAAAAACTCTTGTTACTCCGATTAAATGATTTCCTATGGACATCTAATCAGTTTGGATTTAAAAGGTCCCACTCAACTGACCCGTGTATCTATGTACTTAAAGAAACAATATCTAAATACATTGACAGTAATTCAACCATTTATAGCTGTTTCCTTGATATAAGTAAGGCATATGATAGGGTGAACCACAATATTTTATTTGCAAAACTAGAAGACAGGAAGGTTCCCATGTACATATTAAATTTATTGAAATTTTGGTATTCCCACCAATCTTTCACTGTTTGGTGGGGCAATGTACTATCCGAGTGTTTTGACTCCTCTTGCAGGGTGAGACAAGACTCCTTGCTCTTCCTTATGCTGTTTAATGTGTATATTGACGGATTAATTGCTTCACTTAATGAGGCAAAAGTAGGATGTTGTATAGATAACACAATGATAAATAACTTAGTTTATGCCGATGATATGGTGTTAATAAGTCCCTCTGTTAAAGGTCTGGATCGGCTACTAAATGTCTGCGAAGTGTATTCGCAGAAACATGATATTCTTTTTAATGTTACAAAAACTAAGGTTATGCAATTTCATCCTAAAAGCTGTAATCAGCCAGCTGATATAAGGTTTAAAATGAATGGTGAAGTAATTGAGGAAGTACAAGAGTTTAAGTATTTGGGTCAAACTATTACCAGCTCCTTGAGTGATGACTCGGATATAAAAAACAATCTCGAAGCCTGTGTGCTAAAGCGAATATGACCATAAGGAACTTTCGTTTCTGTACAAGTGAAGCTAAAGACACACTCTTTCGTACTTTCTGCAGTAATATATACGGTCAGCAATTCTGGGTGAATTATAAAAAAGGTTCTGGCAGAACCCTAAATTTGCTGTACAACAGGTCTTTTAGACTCTTACATAAATTACCCCCGAGATGCTCAGCTTCGCAAATGTTTGCTACCCGCAATGTCCCGAGCTTCCCGGAGGTAACAAGACGTGCTCAACACATTCTAATGCAAAGAATTAAAAAATCAACCAACCCGATCATCCAAGCTATCCATGAGTCCTGCCATTTATCCTCTAAGCTATGGACTTCTTGGTACGAAAACGTCTGTCTGTAGCTCCACTTAAATTCGACAGCGCAGTATTATTTCTAATCAATTGTATATATTTCTATCCTTAGTGTATGAACTGTCATTGTATTAATAATATTTGTCATATGGACTATAGTCTGCCAATAAACCTTTTCATTTTCATTTTCATATATATATGTAACAGTTTTTTTGCGCACACCTACAGGTCGCTACAATTAGTGTGGAACAATGCAGTTTTCACCATTCGATGCGTCTTTTTATTGTGCAGTGCACATGCTAAAAACAAATTCCCTAACTTAATTCCTTCCCCCCTTTTAGGGGTACAGTTCTTCCCATGCCTGTAAACGCATTTTTTTAATTTTTCATTTTTAATCATAATTTTGGCACAAAATAAGTCAATATTTACTAAACATTCAATATCATTCGATTCCCAAAAGATTTATTCATCGATTCAATTTAACAAAAGTATATATTTTTAAAATTCATAAGGAAGTTTTTGCAAAAAACTAAAAACAAACATGCATTTTTAAAATTCAATGATTTTTATACAAAATATTTTGATATTTTTAAAATTCAATGATTTTTATACAAAATATTTTGATATTTGTTATAATTTTAACATTTTTCGATTCACAAAAGATTTCTTTATCGATTCAATACAAAAAATTACATAATTAAAACGGGCAATTTAAATAAACACGAGTTTAAAGTTAAACGAGCCACACTCGAAATTATTTACCGTGACTTTTGTGCGTTTTATTACTGTGGCTTTTGTACAAATAATTTTACGTATACACAAACAATTTGATAGGATATTGATTTATCATTCTATTTTTTAGTTGTCATAGAAATACGTTAATTAAGTTATCTGATTAGATGCGCTTTTATAGTTGAAGATAATTTTTAGAAAATTATTTATTTTCCCCACTTTAAAATATTACAAAATTTCTATTAAGTATCCTAATATCATTATACCTGTCGCTGTAAGTAAGAAAATAGCAATTATTTTTCATTTTATGAAAATTTCGGACCCCCTAGCCTACAAAACCAATTTTCCCCTTTTCTTTATCAAAAATTGTTGATCTTCGGAAGTCTTTCGGTTATAAATTTGTACCAGTCTATTGTTTATCTATAATAATAATAATAAAAAGACGTGTGTGTGTGTGTGTGTGTGTGTGTGTGTGTTCCAGCCATCAGCCATAACTCCAAAATGGAAGCAGTTACAAACATGAAACTTCACACACATATTGATTAGGTCCCGAGGTTGTGCACGTGGGTGTTAATAAATTAAATAATTAATTTTAAAACATTAAATGACATCATCCAGATCATTACGAAACCTATGATAAAATTATTGAATACCCGGTTAGGTTCATTGAATGCCAGATTAGGTCATCTGTACGCCCTTGACGATTGGTTAGGTTAAGTCGTGATATTTTCGTTGGCTTTAACGAAAATATCATGACTTAACCTAACCAATCGTCAAGGGTGTTCAATTAACCTAACCGGGCACTCAATTAACGTACCCGGGCATTCAATTAATCTAATCGGGCATTCAGTTGACCTAACCGGCCATTTAATTAACCTAATCGGGCATCATTACTATTATAATTTAGCAAAAATGTGTCTGCCTGTCTGTCCGCAGAAAAAACTTTTACGTTTCTGAACCGATTTCGACCAAACTTCGTATGGTGGATGGGGGTGATGAGTAATGAACGAAAATATATGTGTGACCAGCCCCCCCACCACCACCACCAATTACTAGGCCCGAGGGCCCCCAGCACCGCGATGAAACTATAGAAAAGAACGCAGCAATGAAAATCTTGAGCTTCACATTGTGTCAATATTTGTGAAGCTTAAGATTTTCATGACTATAGTTTTATTGACCAAGTAATTGTTCAATTATTTGGTCAATAAAACTATAGAAAAGAACGCAGTCATGAAAATCTTGAGCTTCACATCCGAGTTCATTTTATCAAGATTTGTGAAGTTTTAGATTTTCATGGATGCATTCTTTTCTGTAGTTTTATTGACCGAATAATTTGTTCGCCAGTAATTGGAGTGCCACAGGCACCTCAATTACTGAGGCCCAAGGTGAGAGGAATGGGAACGATATCCAGATAAATGGCTATTGATGTTCAAAATAGAATACGCCGTAGGCCCACAATTCGGTTTGGGTCGAAGGTCCAAGCACCGCAGATCTAGCAAAATCGGCGCGGAGCGCCGATCTTTTACTAGTGAGATACTATTCCTAAGCTCTTGAAGTTTGATCGAACTTAAAACCGTCCTCCAACAGGTTTAAACTTGAAATGATGCATGAGTAATTGATTTGTCTGATTAAACAAACAGCATTATACAAGAAATCGAACAATTGCATCATCCTCTGAAAGGTGGGCGGAGTCAATGTGGCGCGACTGCCGCGTCCTCTAAAAATGTAGCGGGTAGAAAATGATTAGCTAATTAATTAATTGAAAATGTGAAAATCATAGCGACCTCTTATTATGTACTGAATCGACAGATATTTTGCACAAAATCCCTTCACATCTAAAGGAATAAGAGCAGCCATGTGGAGAGCATTTCCAACTAGTTTGAAATTTTAGCACAACTTTTGGAACACCCTAATTTATATATATATATATATGGGATTGAACTCAGAATCGTCCCCTGAGAGCTTTTATTTTACACACAGACCGTGCATGAAACAAAGAACTCTTCTGGGAAATTTAAATCCACTATAGTTCTAATAAGTAATGGTAAATGACAAATACTATAGTTTTTCTTTTTCATGATGTTAGCCCAACGTGGGCAACGGGTCACTCGCAAAGAGGCCCCAAAACATAGCTTCCTCACCCGCTATCTGCGAAGCAGATAGGATCCAGCTTTGGGACAGGATCTAGGGTTTACAGCTACACCTAGCCTACTATGTTCAGAACCTCAATATACGGAAGAAACTCGTTGCATTCACGTCGGATTGAATACATCATCGGGCTAACATTATGAAAAAGAAAAACTACAGTATTTGTCATTTACCATTATTTATTAGAACTACAGTGGATATAATTTTCCCAGAAGAGTTCCTTGTTCCATGCACAGTCTGTGTGTAACATATATATATATATATATATATACTGTATATATATATATATATATATATGTTTTTCACTTTCAGTTGACATTCTAAAGAAATTTTTCATATTCACTTAAATCTAAAATACATGAACCTGAATATAGTCGAATTGGAATAATGTCAACACGAATAAGGTCGAATGGCGACTTTAAGAAATTGATTTTGTGCATTTAATTCCTTGCTAGAATCGGGAGATAAAATATATCAGGAACCAATTTTAATATAAAAACCAGAAGACACCCTTTTGTTATAATGTTTCAGACCAACAAAGACCCTAGAATCCACTCATGGCTGGTCTACTTAACTGTGTTCGTAATTGTGTATTGTGCATGTCCTCCGTGGTGGCGGAGGGGACCTACAATTTTACGTGAGTTCCGAACCACAAAGCCTTAATTTTACTACCTTAAACTATACCCAATCTATCAACATATGCGTCTAATCAATTTTTAAACATGTTTATAGACGTACTACTAATTACTTCTACCGGCAAACTAATCCAGCTATTTACTATTCTATGCGTAAACAAGTTTTTGGCAACTGCTGTCTCGAACCTTCTACTTGTCAACTTACACCTGTTATTTCTAGTCCTATTATATTGAGATATTTCGAAAAAGCTATCTCTCTACATTTTCAAACCCATTCATAATTTTGAAAACCTGGATTAGATCACCCCTTAGCCTCCTAGTCTCGAGTATAGCCAATTTTAACTCCTTAAGCCAATCCTCGTACGACTTCGACCTAAGCGACGGAATCATCTTAGTTGCTCGTCTTTGAACTCTTTCGATTTTGTCTATATCTTTTCGCATATGCGGATTCCAAAATTGGATCGCGTACTCCAAATGAGGTCTAACTAATGATTTATAAAGAGGAACAATAATATCGCGCGATTTGTACTAAAAATTCCGAGCTATAAAACCTAGCACTTTGTTCGCTTTATTGACCGCTGCTGTACTTTGTTTCGCTACTTTTAAATCACCAGTGACTATAACTCCTAGATCTTTTTCCTGCTCTACGCTTGCTAACTCCTTCCCTGACATACTATACGCAAAATTACCATTACGCGAACCTATATGTAAAATTTTGCATTTATCGACGTTAAATTTCATTTGCCATGTGACTGACCAATCAACGATTTTATTCAGATCTTCCTGGATTTTACCTCTATCTTCGTCATTAATCGCCCTACAACCCAACTTCGTGTCATCCGCAAACTTTAAAACTGTACTGACTAGGCCGACATCTAAATCGTTAATATACATATAAGAAAAAGCAAGGGGCCCAATACAGAACTCTGAGGAACCCCGCTCGCTACATTAGCCGAAGACGACTCTGCTCCATCAACGACCACCCTCTGTTTCCTACTTCGCAACCACTGTTCTATCCAATTTATTACTACACCCCTGATTTCATGAGCCTTAGTTTTTTCAATGAGTCTTTTGTGCGGTACGGTGTCAAACGCGTTTTGAAAATCTAAATACACTACATCAACCGCCCGATGACTATCGTAAACTTCAACCACGCTTTGAAAAAATTCTAAAAGATTAGTTAAGCAAGATTTGTTTCGCCTAAAACAGTGCTGCGTATTTTTAACCAAGTTATGCAATTCTAAGTGTTCGATTCTCCGATCCCTAATTAGTGATTCCAGTAGCTTACCTACAACAGACGTTAAACTGATTGGCCTATAATTTCCCGCCGCACCTTTATCGCCTTTCTTAAAGATAGGTGTTACATTTGCTAACTTGAAATTATCTGGTACGCACCCCTAAGAAATGGACGCATTAAAAATCTTTCTTAGCGGCACAACAATGCTTTATTTTAATTCTTTTAGTTGTATGGGTTATATGGAATCCGGCCCCGGTGATTTACGCATTTTCATTTTATCAATATCGTGCGTTACCTCCCTTTCATTAACCACAATATTATCCAAAATATTACCATTATCAAAAGGTATTATGTCTATGACCGTAGGGATATTCGTTAGATCTTCTATAGTAAAAACTGACGTAAAAAATTCGTTTAGCAAGGTAGCCATTTCCTTGTTTTCAGAAACTAGCTCTCCGTTAACATTTTTCAACGGCCCCAATATCCGACTGAAAATAAATGTGTCAATATTAAATTTTGATTGAATGTCATCCACTTTCCTTTGATTTAAATAAACAAATATTCTGTTGTAATATTCAACTTTTTCGAGGTTGTATATCAAAATTTATGCTTTTTTTTTCCGATTTATTCTTTTTATAGTTCATTATAATTGTTGCCCAAAAGTTTTTACCAAAAGTTTTAATTTGTCTGTAAAATCTTTATAGTAATTATATTATTAATAATAATAATAATCATAATAATGTCGTGTCCAAATTATTTATTTATATATAAGATTAATAATGAAATACGAGTTATTTTGCATCCAATAATAATAATAATAATATGAGTCTAATAATAAAAGTTTTAAAATTTGCTTCAGAGTTCATTACAGTACAATAAATTGTATTCAAACTATATTTCTCGGATCCATATTTCAATGGTTTATTTTCTTCATACACTACACATATTTACGGTAATTTTGTTCAGTTTATAGTAATTATATTTCCAGTTTTGTATTCTGAATTCAATATCTTTATTATAAAATATTCAGGTTTAAGTCACTCAACTCTCATTTTCATTCTCTATGCATTCTCCATAGTGAGATTTTCGCTCAATGTACTGCATGCACTATTGACATTTATTTCCCTCTCATATTTCTGTCATATGATTACTTTCGACTCTTCATCTATCTTTTTTCCTTTCGGTCAACCACGAAACTTTTACTATATCTTTGCTGCAAAACGTAACATTTGTATTCTTTCTGAAAACAATTTCTACATTTCATATTTTTACTATACTTTTTAAAAATTTACCATCCCTTGAAGCACAGCTTCCTGTCTATCTGGTCTCTTTGACATACTAATATTATATGCAAAGGTTGACATTCATTTTTCTCTCACTCAAATGTGTTTTTATATATATATATATATATATATATATATATATATATATATATATATATATATATAGATATAGATCCCACAACTCAACACAAGTGTTGTGGGATATAGGGAGGCAGCGTCTTGGGTTAGGGGATACTCTCTGTCCTTACACACCCCATTTAAAGAGATTCCTCTGCCGAGCGGTGCCCCCCATAGTACTGTGAGGTATTGAAAAACTCATGATCTTCACTTGTCCCACAAACACCTTTAAATGGGAGACCCATAATGGGTGCACACACATTTCTACATTACTGTACAGTCTTTACAGCCACACCTACACTTTTCCTCGTAAGTGTATATATTGTAATGTATATGGTTGTAAATTTGACTTGGTCCGCAATCGATATGAACCGTGACTTGATTGATACCGTAATGAAATTGACTGGATTCTTTGGATCTGATATATTTGCATGTCCGTTATATAATAGATATAGAGTGTAACATATTTGTAGATAGTAGTCTATTATGACTTGATCCTCTGGATCGAGAGATTCTATCTTTAGTTTTAAATCGATAATTAATTATTTTTAAATTGATAATGTATATGGTTGTAAATTTTGACTTGGTCCGCAATCAATATGAACCGTGACTTGATGGATACCGTAATGAAATTGACTGGATTCTTTGGATCTGATATATTTGCATGTCCGTTATAAATAGCTATAGAATGTAACATATTTGTGGATAGTAGTCTATTATGACTTGCTCCTCTGGACCGAGAGATTCTATCTTTAGTTTTAAACCGATAATTAATTATTTTTAAATTGATAATTTAGTTTCGTAAAAATTGGTCGTTGCCAATTTACCGGCAGTTTTTAAATAAGTTTCTTATGTTCTTGTGGTTCGGAACCCACGTAAAATTGTAGGTCCCCTCCGCCACCACGGAGGACATACACAATACACGATTACGAACAGAGTTCGGTAGACCAGCCATGAGTGGATCCTAGGGTCTTTGTTGGTCTGAAACATTATAACATTATTATAACAATATATATATATATATATATATATATATATATATATATACAGGGTGGGCGGAAAGTAGCTCCCTATTTTGGATTGGTAAAAAAATACGTATATTATCCATTTATTTCAGAAGAAATAATATGAAAAGGTAGGCATACATGGTAGGTTTTCTCTAAAATTCAATGTGGGCTCCAACTCTTTCCACCAGCTTCTGGAGCCGCCCAGGAATGGCTTCCACTGACTTTAGCAGGAACTCCGGCGGGATGGAGGACATGACTTCCCGAATTCGGTCCTCCAGTTCTTCCAATGTCCTCGGTTTGGTGCGGTAGACTTCTTCCTTTACCTACCCCCAAAGAAAGAAGTCGCACGGTTACCGCTGAAAAACGGCAGAATCGGTTCAGTGTAACGGTGTGGTGTGGTATGACCTCAGATCAGGTTGTGGGCCCGTTCCTTCTGCGCAACACCATGAATGCTGAGCGGTACCTTGCTATGTTGCGAAACGAGGTCTGGCCGGTTGTCAGCACATGAGAGAACATCGACGATCTGATATTTATGCAAGATGGCGCCCCTCCGCACTTCGCTCTTGTTGTCCGTGAGTGGCTGGATGCCCACTTCCCTGGGCGTTGGATGGGTCGTCGTGGTCCACATCAATGGCCAGCCAGGAGCCCCGACTTGACACCGTGCGACTTCTTTCTTTGGGGGTGGGTAAAGGAAGAAGTCTACCGCACCAAACCGATGACATTGGAAGAACTGGAGGACCGAATTCGGGAAGTCATGTCCTCCATCCGGCCGGAGTTCCTGCTAAAATCAGTGGACGCCATTCCTGGGCGGCTCCAGAAGCTGGTGGAAAGAGTTGGAGCCCACATTGAATTTTAGAGAAAACCTACCATGTATGCCTACCTTTTCATATTATTTCTTCTGAAATAAATGGATAATATACGTATTTTTTTACCAATCCAAAATAGGGAGCTACTTTCCGCCCACCCTGTATATATATATATATATATATATATATTATCAAGGAAAAAAGCTTGACTTTCGTCAAAATCAACAATTTGGGCGGAAGCTAACCAAAGGTGTATATATATATATATATATATATATATATATATATATATATATATATACAGGGTGTACGTAAAGTCAGGATCTATTTTTGTGAAGCACTTGGAAATTATATGGAATTCAATCATAAAATGATAAAGTGGTAACATTTATTAAATAATTAAGAGTAGGATTCGACGTGACGCCCATCAGTATCGCTGCACAGCTCAAATCGTTCCGCAGCATTTCTAAACACATTCTGGAGCATTTGCGGGGTTATGTTATCTGCAGCAGTTCGTATACGTGTACGTAAGTTTTCAAGACTCGTAATCTTCGTCTGATAGACGTGCGATTTGATAAAGCCCCATGCAAAGAAATCTAAAGGGGTTAAATCTGGTGATCTCGCTGGCCAAGGTCTGTTGCTTCAGCGTCCGATCCAGCGATTTGGAAAACGTCCATTTAGATAATCCTGAACAATTTTGGCATAGTGACAAGAAGCACCATCATGTTGATAGACGACGGTACTAACAATCCTATCCCCGTCGTCTATCAACATGATGGTGCTCCTTGTTACTATGCCAAAATTGTTCAGGATTATCTAAATGGACGTTTTCCAAATTCTACCATCTGGTCATTTGCAAGTCCTACGCAACATATGGAACCTGCCAGTATGGGAGAAAATGCTACTACCATCATCTCCTGACAAGTTCAAAGGACAACGAACAAGTTTCAAATGACAACAGAAGGAATGTGACGAAAAAAATATGTACCTAAATAGCAAACAAAACACAAATAGCACACAAAATGTTTTCAACATCTCGGACACAATGCGGCTGCGAAGTCTCATTCTACAAGTGCAGCTTACACAGCTGGGAACCCTCGACCCGGACCGCCAAATTGCAAGAAGCTACCAGAATAGGTAGGCAGGAACGGATCCATCTCGGAGGACCACACGGCCACAAAACAGGCGATACCAAAGGACAACGAACTTAAAATGCACATGGGGCAATGCTAAACAAAGAACATAAACATTGTCCTGGCAAATATTCACGGAATAAAACCGAACAATTCTCTAAACAAAGTTTCGTACCTGAAAGGTTTTATAGACGAAACTAGGGCGGACATCGCATGCCTCACTGAAACACATCTTAAAGATTGCCAAGGAAACTGCGATAACTGCAAACAATGTATCGATAAGAAAGAATTGCATATCAGTGGATTCAACTTACTAAAAGCGGATAGAACAGCGAGACGTAAAGGTGGATGTGCTATTTATATACATGAGAGGCATATGACAGAGACGGTAATAAGTAAATCCAACAGCTTCGTGGAAACCCTTGCAGTGAAAATAGAGAAACTAAACGTGGTACTGATAGTCATCTATAGACCTCCAAACTCTCCAAATGAAAAATTTTAGGATGCCATTGATGATAGAACCCTAATAAAGTCCCTAAACTCTCCATCCCGTAATATAATACTCTGCGGTGATTTTAATTTCTCATTTATAAAATACAAAAAGGTGGGTAGAAATATATTTATACAGCAAGATAAGGGGGCACAAGAGAGGACCAGGAGCAAGAAAAAATGTTGATGGCTCTCACAAACTAGTTTATGCTGACACAGGAGATAATAGAAAATATCAGGAAAAATAACTGCCCAGATCTGGTATTCACAAACAACACGAACTTGATTGCCGATATAAAAATAACCCACACTATTATCTCAGACCACAATATAATCGAGTTATCAACAAATTTGACGATAACTTTAAAAGACAATGCACATACGGAAGGAAGAAGCAAATTTGGGGCTTCTAACTTAAACTCCAAGACCATAAATTGAGAAGAAATCAGATCACACATGGCCCAAATTGAGGTGAGAACAGTTTTAGAGAATAAAAAAACTGAGGAAATGCTAACAACCTTGGAAGAAAAGACGTTGAGAATTTTGGAAAAATATGGAAAGAGAAACTGGCTAGAGAAGCAAAAGAGAAGAATATTCCGCAAAAGAAAGAGAGTAGCGACGAAGTTAGCAAATTGCGGGGACAACAATGCCAGGAGAGTAATACAAGAAAAACTGGAGAGTACCGATAGGGAAATACAAACTCTGATAAAGGGCCATACAGAGAGGGAAGAGGAAAAGCCGGTAAAAGCAATAAGCGAAAATCTAAAATACTTCTACAGTTATGCGAAAAGGAAAACAAAAACGCGCGCTACTATCGGGCCCTAAAGGAGAGGAAATAATGACCTAACAAACTATCTGAAAGAAATATCTGAAACATTGAGAGCCCAGTATGAATCAGTCTTCAGTACCTCAAAAAGTGACAAAGCGAACCTGACGTAGATGCAGTCTTCGAAGAGAAATTGCAAGGAGAATGTATAACAGACTTTGATTTTATCCCCGATGATGTAGCGAGAGCTACAGGACAGATGAAATCACATTCAGCTGCAGGTCCGGACAAATGGAATGCACTATTAATTAAAAACTGTAAAAATGAAATTGCTACACCCTTATACTGGATATGGAGAAGATCCCTAGACACTGGGGAAATACAGAGCATCTTGAAAAGAGCAAACATTGTCCCTATATATAAAGGCGGGGATGGATCTCAAGCAAAAAACTACAGACCAGTGTCAATGACGTCCCACCTCATCAAAATATTTGAAAGAATAGTCAGAGAGAAAATCTAAGACTTCTTGGAGACACTGGAAAAATTCAACGAAAATCAGCACAGGTTCCGATCGGGAAGATCATGCCTATCACAACTTATAGAGCATTATAACAATATCCTAGATGCACTTGAAGGTAATGAAAACTATGATGTCATATACACGGATTTTGCTAAAGCTTTCGACAAGTGCGATCATGGTGTAATAGCACATAAAACGAAACATATGAGAATAACAGGCAAAGTGGGAAAATGGATCTACAACTTCCTCAGAGAACGGTGGTCAAAATTCAAGATGTATCATCATCAGAATCAGAAGTACGCAGCTCAGTACCACAAGGTACAGTGCTAGCCCCACTCCTGTACATTATCATGCTGACAGACATAAACATGGGCATAAACAGTGGAGTTAACAGCAACAGTATAGTAACATCATTTGCGGACGATACAAAGATTAGCAGAAAAATCAGCGATGCAAATGAAGTGGAGGCCTTGCAGAGGGGCACAAACAAAATATACACATGGTCAGAAGACAACAATATGACATTTAACACCGAGAAATTTCAGCTCTTGAGATATGGTAGAAATGAGGAACTTAAACAGATTACATATCATGCTCCAGATAGACAGGAAATTCAGAGAAGCACGAAAGCGATCGACTTGGGGGGTAATAATGACCGATGATGCCAAATTCGAGATACAAAACCAGATAGCAATAAACAAAGCAAAAAGAGTCGCGGAACAGGTAATAAGAACGTTCAAAAGAAGGGACAAGACTGTAATGATTCCCCCTGCTGACAACACTGATCATATGAAAACTTGAATACTGCTCAGTTTTGACCCCCCCCTATATATAAAAAGGGATTAATAAACTAGAAGAAACGCAGAGACATTTCACAGCGAAGACTGATGGCTGCAGAGAACTCAACTACTGGGAAAGACTCAGTAAATTAAAGCTGTACTCCCTGGAAAGAAGAAGAGAGAGGTATACCATAATCTACATATGAAAAATGATCGAAAAACTGGTACCAAACCTCAAACTAAACACAATTACCATCCAAACAACGCTGGAAAATAGGAAAGGCAGCATGTGTAGTGTTCTCAAATTAAAAGCCCGACAATGGACCTCCTCAACTCTGAAGGAAAATCGCTTGGTTGTCAGGGGGCCAAGACTTTTTAAGCAGCTTCCTAAGGATCTCAGAAACGTTACAGGGGTCAAAGTTGACGTCTTCAAGAGAAGACTAGATGCCTGGCTAAGGACGGTACCAGATGAGCCGGGTGTACTTGGCTGTGTACAGTGGAGAGCGCAAGAGAGCAACTCGCTCCTCCATCAAGACAGACCTAGAGGCGGGGCCACCAGCGTGACCTTCGTGTGAAAAAAACACGCACGAAACCGCAACGATGTTAAGGGGGTATATATATATATATATATACTATATATATATATATATATATATATATATATATACACACAGGGTGTACATAAAGTCAGGATCTATTTTTGTGAAGCACTTGGAAATTATATGGAATTCAATCATAAAATGATAAAGTGGTAACATTTATTAAACAATTAAGAGTAGGATTCGACGTGACGCCCATCAGTATCCCTGCACAGCTCAAATCGTTCCGCAGCATTTCTAAACACATTCTGGAGCATTTGCGGGGTTATGTTATCTGCAGCAGTTCGTATACGTGTACGTAAGTTTTCAAGACTCGTAATCTTCGTCTGATAGACGTGCGATTTGATAAAGCCCCATGCAAAGAAATCTAAAGGGGTTAAATCTGGTGATCTCGCTGGCCAAGGTCCGTTGCTTCCGCGTCCGATCCAGCGATTTGGAAAACGTCCATTTAGATAATCCTGAACAATTTTGGCATAGTGACAAGGAGCACCATCATGTTGATAGACGACGGTACTAACAATCCTATCCCCGTCGTCTATCAACATGATGGTGCTCCTTGTCACTATGCTTTAACCCCTTTAGATTTCTTTGCATGGGGCTTTATCAAATCGCACGTCTATCAGACGAAGATTACGAGTCTTGAAAACTTACGTACACGTATACGAATTGCTGCAGATATAGGGATATAGGGAGGCAGCGTCTTGGGTTAGGGGATACTCTCTGTCCTTACACACCCCATTTAAAGAGATTCCTCTGCCGAGCGGTGCCCCCCATAGTACTGTGAGGTATTGAAAAACTCATGATCTTCACTTGCCCAACAAACACCTTTAAATGGGAGACCCAAAATGGGTGCACACACATTTTTACATTACTGTACAGTCTTTACAGCCACACCTACACTTTTCCTCGTAAGTGTATATATTGTAATGTATATGGTTGTAAATTTTGACTTGGTCCGCAATCGATATGGACCGTGACTTGATGGATACCGTAATGAAATTGACTGGATTCTTTGGATCTGATATATTTGCATGTCCGTTATAAATAGATATAGAGTGTAACATATTTGTGGATAGTAGTCTATTATGACTTGATCCTCTGGATCCAGAGATTCTATCTTTAGTTTTAAATCGATAATTAATTAGTTTTAAATTGATAATTATTTAGTTTCGTAAAAATTGGTCGTTGCCAATTTACCGGCAGTTTTTACATAAATTTCTTATGTTCTTATGGTTCGGAACCCACGTAAAATTGTAGGTCCCCTCCGCCACCACGGAGGACATACACAATACACGATTACGAACACAGTTAGGTAGACCAGCCATGAGTGGATCCTAGGGTCTTTGTTGGTCTGAAACATTATAACATTATAACAAATGCTCCAGAATGTGTTTAGAAATGCTGCGGAACGATTTGAGCTGTGCAGGGATACTGATGGGCGTCACGTCGAATCCTACTCTTAATTATTTAATAAATGTTACCACTTTATCATTTTATGATTGAATTCCATATAATTTCCAAGTGCTTCACAAAAATAGATCCTGACTTTATGTACACCCTGTATGTATATATATATATATATATATATATATATATACCTCCTTAACATCGTTGCGTTTCGTGCGTCAGTTTTCTTCACACGAAGGTGACGCTGGTGGCCCCGCCTCTAGGTCTGTCTTGGTGGAGGAGCAAGTTGCTCTCTTGCGCTCTCCACTGTACACAGTCAAGTACACCCGGCTCATATGGTACCGTCCTGAGCCAGGCATCTAGTCTTCGCTTGAAGACTTCAACTTTGACCCCTGTAACGTTTCTGAGGTCCTTAGGAAGCTGCTTAAAAAGTCTTGGCCTCCTGACAACCAAGCGATTTTCTTTCAGAGTTGAGGAGGTCCCTTGTCGGGCTTTTAATTTGAGAACGCTACACATGCTGCCTTTCCTATTTTCCAGCGTTGTTTGGATGGTAATTGTGTTTAGTTTGAGGTTTGGTACCAGTTTTTCGATCATTTTTCATATGTAGATTATGGTATACCTCTCTCTTCTTCTTTCCAGGGAGTACAGCCTTAATTTACTGAGTCTTTCCCAGTAGTTGAGTTCTCTGCAGCCATCAGTCTTCGCTGTGAAATGTCTCTGCGTTTCTTCTAGTTTATTAATTTCTCCCTTTATATATAGGGGGGGGGGGTCAAAACTGAGCAGTATTCAAGTTTTCATATGATCAGTGTTGTCAGCAGGGGGAATCATTACTGTCTTGTCCCTCCTTTTGAACGTTCTTATTACCTGTTCCGCGACTCTTTTTGCTTTGTTTATTGCTATCTGGTTTTGTGTCTCGAATTTGGTATCATCGGTCATTATTACCCCCCGAAGTCGATCGCTTTCGTGCTTCTCTGAATTTCCTGTCTATCTGGAGCATGATATGTAATCTGTTTAAGTTCCTCATTTCTACTAGTATATCTCAAGAGCTGAAATTTCTCGGTGTTAAATGTCATATTGTTGTCTTCTGACCATGTGTATATTTTGTTTGTGCCCCTCTGCAAGGCCTCCACTTCATTTGCATCGCTGATTTTTCTGCTGATCTTTGTATCGGCCGCAAATGATGTTACTATACTGTTGCTGTTAACTCCACTGTTTATGCCCATGTTTATGTCTGTCAGCATGATAATGTACAGGAGTGGGGCTAGCACTGTACCTTGTGGTACTGAGCTGCGTACTTCTGATTCTGATGATGATACATCTTGAATTTTGACCACCGTTCTCTGAGGAAGTTGTAGATCCATTTTCCCACATTGCCTGTTATTCTCATATGTTTCGTTTTATGTGCTATTACACCATGATCGCACTTGTCGAAAGCTTTAGCAAAATCCGTGTATATGACATCATAGTTTTCATTACCTTCAAGTGCATCTAGGATATTGTTATAATGCTCTATAAGTTGTGATAGGCATGATCTTCCCGATCGGAACCTGTGCTGATTTTCGTTGAATTTTTCCAGTGTCTCCAAGTCTTAGATTTTCTCTCTGACTATTCTTTCAAATATTTTGATGAGGTGGGACGTCATTGACACTGGTCTGTAGTTTTTTGCTTGAGATCCATCCCCGCCTTTATATATAGGGACAATGTTTGCTCTTTTCAAGATGCTCTGTATTTCCCCAGTGTCTAGGGATCTTCTCCATATCCAGTATAAGGGTGTAGCAATTTCATTTTTACAGTTTTTAATTAATAGTGCATTCCATTTGTCCGGACCTGCAGCTGAATGTGATTTCATCTGTCCTGTAGCTCTCGCTACATCATCGGGGGTAAAATCAAAGTCTGTTATACATTCTCCTTGCAATTTCTCTTCGAAGACTGCATGTCAGGTTCGCTTTGTCACTTTTTGGGGTACTGAGGACTGATTCATACTGGGCTCTCAATGTTTCAGATATTTCTTTCAGATAGTTTGTTAGTTCATTATTTCCTCTCCTTTAGGGCCCGATAGTAGCTCGCGTTTTTGTTTTCCTCTCCGCATAACTGTAGAAGTATTTTAGATTTTCGCTTATTGCTTTTACCGCCTTTTCCTCTTCCCTCTCTGTATGGCCCTTTATCAGAGTTTGTATTTCCCTATCGGTACTCTCCAGTTTTTCTTGTATTACTCTCCTGGCATTGTTGTCTCCGCAATTTGCTAACTTCGTCGCTACTCTCTTTCTTTTGCGGAATATTCTTCTCTTTTGCTTCTCTAGCCAGTTTCTCTTTCCATATTTTTCCAAAATTCTCAACGTCTTTTCTTCCAAGGTTGTTAGCATTTCCTCAGTTTTTTTATTCTCTAAAACTGTTCTCCACTCAATTTGGGCCATGTGTGATCTGATTTCTTCTCAATTTATGGTCTTGGAGTTTAAGTTAGAAGCCCCAAATTTGCTTCTTCCTTCCGTATGTGCATTGTCTTTTAAAGTTATCGCCAAATTTGTTGATAACTCGATTATATTGTGGTCTGAGATAATAGTGTGGGTTATTTTTATATCGGCAATCAAGTTCGTGTTGTTTGTGAATACCAGATCTGGGCAGTTATTTTTCCTGATATTTTCTATTATCTCCTGTGTCAGCATAAACTCGTTTGTGAGAGCCATCAACATTTTTGCTTGCTCCTGGTCCTCTCTTGTGCCCCCCTTATCTTGCTGTATAAATATATTTCTACCCACCTTTTTGTATTTTATAAATGAGAAATTAAAATCACCGCAGGGTATTATATTACGGGATGGAGAGTTTAGGGACTTTATTAGGGTTCTGATATCATCAATGGCATCCTAAAATTTTTCATTTGGAGAGTTTGAAGGTCTATAGATGACTATCAGTACCAAGTTTAGTTTCTCTATTTTCACTGCAAGGGTTTCCACGAAGCTGTTGGATTTACTTATTACCGTCTCTGCCATATGCCTCTCATGTATATAAATAGCACATCCACCTTTACGTCTCGCTGTTCTATCCGCTTTTAGTAAGTTGAATCCACTGATATGCAATTCTTTCTTATCGATACATTGTTTGCAGTTATCGCAGTTTCCTTGGCAATCTTTAAGATGTGTTTCAGTGAGGCATGCGATGTCCGCCCTAGTTTCGTCTATAAAACCTTTCAGGTACGAAACTTTGTTTAAAGAATTGTTCGGTTTTATTCCGTGAATATTTGCCAGGACAATGTTTATGTTCTTTGTTTTGCATTACCCCTTGTGCATTTTAAGTTCGTTGTCCTTTGGTATCGCCTGTTTTGTGGCCTTGTGGTCCTCCGAGATGGATCCGTTCCCACCTACCTATTCTGGTAGCTTGTTGCCATGTAGCGGTCCGGCTCGAGGGTTCCCAGCTGTGTAAGCTGCACGTGTTGAATGAGACTTTGCAGCCGCATTGTGTCCGAGATGTTGAAAAAATTTTGTGTGCTATTTGTGTTTTGTTGGCTATTTAGGTACATATTTTTTTCGTCACATTCCTTCTGTTGTCATTTCAACCTTGTTCTTTGTCCTTTGAACTTATCAGGAGATGATGGTAGTAGCATTTTCTCCCATACTGGCAGGTTCCATATGTTGCGTAGGACTTGCAAATGACCAGATGGTAGAATTTGCATTATCCACCAAATTTGTAGTGATTAAAATAAATAAAAATATATTTTTATTTTATTTTAAACGAATTATTTATTTCAATTTTCAGATATTTTTGTTGACTAAATCCATATTCGTTTAAAGTTTCAATATTTTGAATTTGATATTGTACAGTTAATGGCAAAAGTATTTAGCAGTATTCTGCTGAATAGTTTTTTTAACGAGTTCTTTTCACGAAACCATTTAGTGACATTGAAATTGAAAGTAGTTTTCTTTATGTTGAAAGTAATTGTTTATTTTAAACAAAAAGAAAAATAATTTGATTTGATGTAATTTTTGTGTATTTTTTAATGACAAAAGTTAAATCTTTTACATTAATCTCTCTACACGTAAAATAAAGAGAAATTGTTTGATATGAACAGTATTAAATTTCATTAAAATTTCTCTTCATATAAATGTAATTTTTAATTTGGTAATTTTAATTTGGACTTACGTTCCCAAACTCCTTTCACTTGGAATACCTTCATTTTCCCTTTAGAATTAAGAAAAAAAATTGAGATTCCTCTTGCTTTTGTAAGTCAAATAAGGGTTAAAAAAAAAAGATAATATCCCGAAACCCTATTTTTCCACACGAGAAATTACAAACTAAGTGGCAGGCTCAACAACAACCGCGGAGAAGGTGGGAATCGAACCAGAGCTTTCGCACGCAGTCTGAGTCCATTCTCCAACCAGCCGACCGACGGAAGGTTCAGCAATGAAAAACAGGCAAGACAGTTTTATACAAATTAATCTCTTTATTCTTTAATAATTACCACCAAAAATATGTAGAATTGGAAATCAACAAACATTTTTAATTAAAGAGGACTTTTGCCGTTCTAATAACTCCGCACGGAAATGAAAGATGACCAAAACTCTAAAACAAGAACCCCTGCCGCATTTCTTATAAATACTTGCATTTCATCAAAAGAGACATTTTTTACAGTAATTTCTGCAACAACATAATAATCCGTCGCGCCAGATGTAATTTCCAGCGTGGTTCATCCCTCCTGTCGAATGTGGATGTATTTGTGGTATGAATGGTTTTGGTACCAAATGAAATAAAATAATACTTCTATCAAAAACGACCAAATTGTGATTCACTGTATAGACAAAACTTTGTATTCCAGCTGCAAGACGAGCATGGCGAATAAAAAAATATTTTAACATTTTAAATTAAAATGCAGCATTTTAAATTCAGTTTTAAAAAATGTCACTACCGAAAACTGAATAAAAATAAATGAAAAGTTGGACGGTGACTTTATTCTCAATAAACTTGACAGAATATATACAGTTTTTCCCACACGGAATTTATAACTTTCACTTCATACTGTATTAAACTTTTCCCACGTAGGTTTCAATCATGTGTCAGTGTTGTAAATTAATTTTATCATTATATAATGAGATCATTTTACCTTTAATTAAAGGTTACCTACCCTGTTGTCTTTGTTAGAAAATTTCTAAATCATGCACAGAGTAAATAATTTTAAAAATATTCATAATCATTGAAAGGAAATGATCCTCTATTATATTCTTAATAATTGGGCTGCATCATCATTGTAAGTGCTAATCACATGTTTAGAATAAGATCAAAACTGCAGGAGAAGCACATTTACTTTATATGCCTATAAATATTTAAACTGTAGTACAGAGAGATATAATAATGTTCAGTGTTGTTTAACCTTAATTCTTCGTGACGACAAATAAGGGGAGAAATGGAAATGAATCGGACTACCTAAGGATCGCTATGTCATCTGAACTCAGAGGACGGTCATTGCCTCATATTTGGCAGTTCTTTATATGGAGCACTTAAAATTTTATGTCCTTTATATTAAAATTGTATCAGTTTTCTCTCTATACTGTATTTTGAACAAAAAAGGATTTTAATTTTAATTTTATCCGATTTTTAGAGCCTCTTTCTTTTCATTTCATGCGCTATTCTCGTGACTGTCAAATAATTATGACTAATTTATTTCACATGTCTGAGAGTGTAATGTTAACATATCAGAAAAATTAAAAAAAACATTAAACACGTACAGACATGTATATAAGTAAAACATTACGTCAGAAGAAAACTGGGCTGATCGTAGTCTCACTTGACAGACTTTGGAGTCGTTGAGCAACCTCTAAAATTTATTTTTAATGGCTGTGATTTCACATGGCTTAATTTTTCAACAAAAGGCACTAAATAAAGGCTGAGCCCACTGGCATTTCAAGAAAAAAACTTTTTTTTGGCAAAACCCTAATATACAAGGTGATGTATAAATGTGTTTCCTAAATCGCAGGGTGTATTCTTGAGACAAAAGTAAAGAAAAAATACCATATAAACATAGGTCGAGAAACCTGCAGGTTTCGAGCTATAGCACGAGACAGAAAAATAGGCGTTTTCATGAACAGACTTTGCCAGTGCTACTTGAAGATCTGCCTATCAGAACGCGACGACTAATGTGATTCATGCATGATGGTGCACCAGCTCATTTAGCCCGTTTAACGAGGGAATATGTCGATACTGTGCATCCTGAAAGGTGGATAGGGCGCGGTGGTCTTATCCCGTAGCCACCTCGGTCACCAGATTTAAGTCCTCTTGATTACTACTCGTGGGATCATTTAAAAAGCCTAGTTTATGTTACAGAAGTCTGAACACGTGATGAATTGTGGCAACGAGTTCGAGACAACTGCGAAACGATCCGCAATACTCCAGAAATTTTTGAGTGTGTCAGACAATCATTGATGCGACGTGCTGAGGTATGCATTCAAGAAGTAGGAAAGAATTTCGAACATTTACTTTAATGAAGCAAATGTATCACACAGTGTATTTGCATAAAATGAAAAAAATCTTTGGGAGTTTCATTTTCTGTCGCGTGCTACAGCTGGAAACCTTCGGGTTTCTCGACTTATGTTTATATGGTCCTTTTTTCTTTACTTTTGTCTCAAGAATACACCCTGCGATTTATGAAACATATTTGTGCATCACCCTATATATATATATATATATATTACAGTGGTGGGCGCGGTACCAAAATTTGGGGGTGCGTTACGCGGTACTGCGGTACCTCAGCATGCCCAGTGCGTTACGCGGTACTGCGGTACTTTTTCAGGTCCCCCTGGTGCGTTCCGCGGTACTACGGTACTGCGGTACTGCACACAAGAACAACACAAGTAATAGCACATATTTTCAGAAATTGCATATCGGCGATTTCGCACCTGAACTTTCTGCCATAATGGCTAAAAATCGATCTTTGTCACAGAAATGTAACACACGTGCAACCGGCTCAAAAGCAAGCACTGCACTGAGGCGTTGTGATAGGATGGCAACGTAACATGTTCTGAACGAAAACTTAACGTGTCTAGAGTTAGGCTGATGCAACACACGCAGCATTCGTCTTACTGTACTCCTGTAATAAGGTTTACTTCAAAAAAAGTGTTAATTTTTTGAAAAGTCGTGTTTGTCGGTACCGCGGAAAGTACCGCGGGAAATTTGAATGCGGTAGCGGTACTGCTGTACTTTCAGCGATCCTTTGCGGTACTGCGTTATGCGGTACCGGTTTGGTAGTGCGGTAGTAGTACCGCAAAAAATACCGCAAGTGCCCAGCTTTGTGTATATATATATATCCAGGGTGTCCAAAAATGAATATACCAAAAATAAAGTTCAATAACTTTTTTGTTATTTGAGATAGCAACATAAATTGAAGATAAATACATGCAGTAGACTTATAAGTTTTGTTATACAGTGTATATTAATTTTTGTTTTCTTGTTGTTTTAGAAGAAACCCCAGTTTTTAATAAAATGACAACTCCTCAAGAGAAGGCAAAAATTGTGAGATTTTTACATGAAAGTGGTTCAATCATTAAAGCCCAAAGGCGTTTCCGACGTGAGATGAACAAACCAGCGCCTGAAAGACACAGCATACGAAGATGGGTAGACCAATTTGAGTCTAGTGGATCTGTACTGAAGGGGAAATCTACCGGAAGGCCAAGGAAGTCTCAGGCAAGGGCAAATACAATTAAGGAAGCATCTGCCAGAAGCCCTAAAACGTCAATTAGGAGAGCATCAACTGAGTTAAAATCCAGAGAAGCTCTATGATATCCTTCATAAAGAATTAAGGTTCAAATGTTATAAAATGTAGGTAGTTCGTCAACTTTTGAAAGAGGATTATAAGACCAGAGTAAATGTATGTCAAGAATTAAATGAAAGGGTAGAATCAGATAAACACTTTTTATTGGACCTCCTTTTTAGTGACGAGGTTACATTTCACATATCAGGCAAAGTTAATCGTCATAATTGCAAGATATGGGGTGAAGAAAATCCCCATGAATTGTATGAACACGAAAGGATTCCCCTAAAGTAAACGTCTGGTGTGCCATGTCACGTTCCCGTATCTATGGACCGTATTTTTTTTGTTGAACGAATTTTCACCAGCAATTCGTGCCTCAACATGCTACGAGAATATTTTATTCCACAACTCCAAGAAAATCCCATCCCTGCTTGTTACAAAGAGCTTTCTTCCAAAAGGATGGAGCACTACCCTACTTTGCTCGAATTGTTTAGGCGTTTTTAAACCAAACTTTTCCAGAGCGTTGGAGTGGTCAGGGAGGACCTCTGAAATGGCCTGCTCGTTCGCCTGATTTAACACCTTTAGATTTTTATCTCGGGGGTTTCTTGAAAACTAAAGTCTATTATAACAAACCAAGGAACATTGAAGAAATGAAACATCGTATTTGTGGTGCTGTCTCAGCCATCTCTACAGCTGTGTTGGAAAATATTTTCTCAGAATTTGAACGCAGAATTAGATTGATTATAGCAAATGATGGACGACATGTAGTTCATTAATTAATCAAACCAATGTAAATGATACCTTAACAAAATTAAACAATCTAATTCTTACAGGCCTGCTGCATGTACTTATATTAAATTTATGTTGTCATCTCAAAGAACAATAAAGTTATTCAATTTTATTTTTGGTATATTCATTTTCGGACACCCTGTGTATATATACACTGTATGTATATATATATATATATATATATATATATATATATATATATATATATATATATATATATATATATATATTACTTGTTGAAAATTATACCTGCTTCTCATTTAGTTCTCTGTAGTTACTGAAATGTAAATATATATTTGGTTTCTCTTCATTATTACGCGGTACCACGAAGTATCTCTTTATTAGAAAGCCTTTGCCCAGCGAAGGATCAAATTAAAATCGGCCATTAGAGTTAGATATGAAACTGAAGTCATTTGGATGTAATAAACTGACATCTGTTCTTCAGCTTCGTATAAATACAAGAATTTCTGGAAAAGGGTTCGGGGTTTCTCCCGAGGTGACGTTCCCACTGTAATTGATTAATCATTGCCCTGTTCATGGGTGAGTGTGTGACAATATTATATACACGTCTGGTAACGCAGACATGAAGATGTTTTCCAAACCAATTTCACTACCTGCAGCTAAGTGACCATTTTTTACTTTTACATTATTTCATACTTACTTTATAGTTATGAGCGTGTCTCTATCACTTATTTTAAACAAGAATTATAATCTTCACTGTTATTATAAAACACAACAAAGTTTTAAGATTTAAATCTTAAGTTTCACATAGTACTGTAAATTAGATTTCTTACGTCATATAAATAATAAAGGTGAATAAGTCTTGGTCGGAATTCAAATAGGCCAAAGGAAATGGGGAATATAGCCTTGCGCGTGATTAAATAAGGTCTATGGCTCGAGGAAAAAAAGTATCCCCTACGAAGGTCCTAGAGGAGAATTAAATTGAATTTACTGTCTTAAGTTCATCTTAAAAGTGTGCCCCATTTCCCATGGGCTCGAGTGGAAATATTAAAATGAAAATGACATGGGAGGGAAAATGCGCTCTTCTGATGGACTGTGTATGACCCTCTCTCTATGACAAACTCTTCTCCACTGACTGAATGATTTGCGCTGCGCTCTCTTTCTCCCTTTTGTCTCAAGAAGTCGTATTTTCATTCACATTGAGAAAACAATCTTTTATTCGTTTTCCATTTGATCATGGAACTTAAATTTTTTTTTCAAAATAACTTATGGGTTTTACAAATTTCTAACTGTTCTATATTATTTAACTAGCTTTTATTACCTATTTGACAAGGTTAAATGATTTTTATATTTACTTTAAGTACTATTTAACCCTTTCAAGACTGATTTTAAATTTTCTAACTAGTAAAACAATATGTACCATATATGCTTTAAGTCCCAGGAGACTCGAAAGGATTAAACAGTATTATTTATGAATACATGATTTGAGGGTCTGGAGGTGTGGCATCACTTGACCGATATTCCCACACCTCATTGGTTAAACAAAGAAATGTTACAGGTTATAGTAAGAACATGTTGGGACCTGTTCGGATGCAGTCACGTAGCTTTTTCTGGGAATGTACCTGAGGCCTACTTGAAATTTATATCATACCTAGCTAATATTTTCCAGCTATGTCAAAGTTTTACTATATTTTATATTATTTATAAATCCCCAATTTTACAATCCCAACACTGGAATATTGTCAATTTTCAATAAGCTTCCACATTTTCATTACCTTGGGTATCACTTTTCATTTCCTTTGTTTGATAAAGGCTTATTAGTTACATGTTACATGATTAAAAACAGCCGGCTTACCTGTGGCCACGTGGCAATACCGTTTCCCGTTAGATTAGCGAGGTTAAACGACATTGAGTTTGTTGTGTGCAGTTGGATGGATGACCATCGTCTGCGTTCAAATGATGGAGCGACCCCTTAGATAGTACCTGTATAATAGGGTGGCCCACTTTTCAATTTTTTTTTAAAAGTATAGGTGATCGTGGTTTTTCCCATTATTTGGCACTATACTAGCACATTGGTACCATTTTTACAAAAATTGATCAATATTTAGGGGTCTCGCATCGACCTTGAAATTACTAGTTTTTTTTTAAAAATGCGTACTTTTTAACTTTTTACTGAATCAAGATAAATCATTAAGTAGGGATGTTTTCTGAATCCGCTTGATGAGAGAAGTCGTTTGGTGTGCCTGCCAATGTCATACGACTAACGATTTAAAGGTTGTGCCTGTATACAGATAATACCAATGTGCTAGTATAGTGCCAAATAATGGGAAAAACCACGATCACCTATACTTTTCAAAAAAATGAGTCACCATATCCGGGCGGAATGTATAATGTATATAGGTAATTCGAAAATGCACTATGCCTGTGCCAGGTACCTAACCTATTTCTTTTTTTGCAGATCATAACATTTTGAAATTCTGTATGAGTTCCTCATCCTTTGTCATGGACAAATCGATGGCAACCATAACTGGAAGAACTCTTGAAGCTACAAATAGAGAGTCATCAAAAGGAAAGGCGAAAATAACATCGCTACCTTCTCTAAGATCGGCCTCGGAAATTTTTTTAGTTGGCCAACCGTCGTCCTCCATCAGTGGTAGCAAATTGCCAACAACACGGCAGGTTTTGCAATACTTCTTCAGTGTTATCCAGTACACTGCTAACAGGAAAGACGCATTCAAAGAAACCGTAAACAACGTCTTAAAGTTTGGAACATGGCCCGCATTAAAACAATCACAAAGCTCAACTGCGAACGGAAGCTAGAGGCATTGTGGAAAGAGTGGCACTTACTCCAAAAGAGCAGAAAACGAGAAACTGACGCCGGAGGAAAACGGCAGAAGTTTTCGGACAGTGTGGACAAGCTGTGGGATATCGGAGCATCTGACGCTGTCGAAGATATAAAGAAGAATCGACTGCTGTCCGGCAAGGACAAGGAAGAAGACATTGACTTCTACCTCGATCAACGTGGTCCTCGGTTGGTAACCATTTATTGGGGGCAAATATCAAAAGACATGGTTGTGTCAGGATCGTCAGGATCATCAGTCTACTCTTCGTTTGCGTTTTGGGTCAATGGATTGTTGCAATCCAAGCCGCTGCCACATGCACAGAACATTGTGCAAGGGATTCCGCGTCCCATGCAGCCGCAGCGACTCCCCCTGCATGCTGATTGTGATTCACACCCACATCTGATTAGCTTCAGAACTTCATCTGGTGCTAAGCACACTCCTTCACCAACTGTTTGTTTCGTCTCTCTCCCACCCATAATGCACAGGATCAAGTGGTGGTGGGTCACACTTTAGTGCATCGAGCCAGTTCGCCAGTGTAGTGGGCTCTGAGCACATTTTGATGGAAAGCTTCAGGTGTTGGTGGTAGAGAACATAGTTTGGGTGCAGCAGTTCCCGACTTCCCTGTCTTCTGGGCTCATACTCGCTGACGACACTCAGTAAGAGATGAAGATTTCTTATCCCCATGCATGCAACAATGAACGCTGTTGCCTCTTTCTCGATATGGTCAAAGCATGCATGAAGGGACCCCAGCTTGTCTAGCTTCCGACCCTTCTTGGCTGTGGCAATGGCAGTGGCTTTGCCGATGCCATGTATTGCTGCAACTGTGTCACAACCACTCAAAGTGTGTAGTTTGAGGATTTGTGGGATGATGTCTGTGCTGGGTTACAGTTGCTCGGATGTCCACTGATTTTCTGCCACGCACTGGAGACTCCATAATCATGGGACAGCCTAGATTTTAAATTCATAGAAGTGAGTCAGCATGGCAAACACGTCTGTGTCATCACAAATGATGGAGATGCGGGCATCAAAATCTTTCTCAGCTTGTGCGATAGCGTGTTGTGTTATTATCACGTCAGCCTCCTCATGAGATGATGAGAGCTCCAATGCTGCTCGACTCCTGCCTCGCACAATGAAAGTCGGGATGGTCTGCCATCCTGCAAGCACTAGCTCATGGTCTTGGGTTACAGTTGCGAGATACTCACTGTCAGCAAGGATTTGCTCACAGAGCAGCCTGTTTAGTTGCTCCTTGTTCGCGGTGCACGTGAGAACAGCGTCTCTTGTAGCCAATGGGGTGTTGAGGTCCAGCTTGTGAACTCTGCTGCTCTTGCTTCTCATTGCCCGAGTGCTTGATTTGGAGAGAAATCATAGTAGCGATCAAAAGCTAGTACTACAAATGCATGAGAAAGATGTTTCGGTAGCCATACTTTGAAGGTTTGGATAAATGTAGCAACTGTGCCACTAGCAGGCCAGTCGACTGTCCACAAAACAGCTGACACATCCATGATAACAACTGTTGGTCGACCCCATGTTCGAGAGGATGTTTCCACTCCCAAGTTCTGCTTCAATGCGGAATTAGCTGCAGTTCTCATTAGTCCATCTGGTTGGAACAGTGCGGGTGGGTATGCCGCAAGCTCTGTTGAGAATACATGGGTCGAGTCAAGTTCGCGTTCGCTCATCAGCAAACCGATGACGCGTGCATAAATCGCTTCTTGGTCCATAACCAAGTGGACACCCACCTTGATATGTTAGGGTGTGTCAATTTGGGAGGAGAAAATTAATTTTTGCCAATTCCTTCACTGAGGGGTTTTAAAAATATGTTTTTGGATGTGAAGAATTCAAATCTGCTATTATTTTTCGTGATTGTTCAACACTTAGCTTGGTAAATCTACGTTTGATTAAAAAGCACATAAATTGCTCTCGGAAAACAACATTTATTAATTTTAGCTTCTCAAAATGTCAGGTAATGCTATAACAATTTTAGTTTCTCTGCATAAAACATATCCTAGTAATCATAAAACATATCCTTGTAATCATAAAACAACATTAGAAAGTAATGACATCAGTAAAAAAAAATATTTAAACAACAAGTTTCATCAAGTCTTGCTTTGATTCGTTCTTGGACATCAGCCGCCGACTTGCTTCTTGGCCTCTGATATAGCCCTCACGTTTCTCATGTGTATACACCCTGCTTGCTGCCTCTGTGACTTGTTTCACACACCTCTCTATTGACTGAGCATGACAGGGCCACTGTGGAACTTGCATAGGCTTGTCAAAGAACTTCTTTACTTCCGCTGTAGTCAGTTTACATGTCAAAGGAGGTTCAAATACCCCGTCAGACCAGTCTGTCAGCTCCAACACGGAAGAAGCACTGGGGTTGATGGAAGGTGTCTTCCTGGGACGTACAGAAAGATCTCCAAGTGTGTCATCATCTCCACCCCTCATGTCAACAATCTTTTGGACACCAGCTCTCCTCTCCTCACTGTCATCTGAGCACAAGAGTGTCTGGATTATCATTTCGCTGAATGCATACCATGCTGAGCGCTTGATGGTTGGCAAAACAGCATCCACTACAGCCTTCGTTTGCAGCCTAACTAGCCGCAGCTGAAACAAGATGTGGCGTGGGCCTTCCACCCAAGAGTGTTTTACTTTGATGTTGAACCAACAGGGGTAGTACACACCAACAATGTATTCCACTATCAGTCTTAAGTTGTTGAGGGTTTTGCCTTTAAGGCCATGTTTTGAAACCCATATGCGACAAAGCCTGTTTGCTGTTGTCAACCACCTTGAATGGCTCACTGGACCAATTTCAAGAAGGGCAGATCTGTGGGAAGTTCTCCTGTCCTTATGGCCTGTGTGATCCTATACCCGTATGCTTGATCAGTAGAGAGATCCTTTACGACATTGTCACTCAGTGAAGTAAGAGGCTCTCCAATTGAGAGTTTGGTGAATGAAGGCTCAATTTCAAGTTCGGTTGCAGTGTCTAGCATCTTGCCAATGTTACCTGTCCACTTGTTGCTAGACAAGGTCTTCCCATCCAGTGCTGTGATCAAGTGTCGCAGGGATAACTCGTTAGTGTGGAGGGCACAAACAACCAGATCAGCTTACGGCAAAGCTTGACCTCTACCCAATGCATGGAACCACCCTCCCAGCCAGTGTTAACATTTGTAGAATCACCTCCAATGGCCTGCAGGCTTTTATCAATGCCCTTCTTCTTCATGAAATCTACAAGATTATCAGCAATAACTTCAGCAGGTTTTTTTCTCGTTGAGCCTTTCTCAGGAGTGAAGTGGTAGAGATATCTTCCACCTGGCTCACTGCACACAAAATAATGCTCTTCTTTGATGATGCTGGGGAACTGACGATCTGAATTGTCTGCTTTCAGCATAACTTTAGTTGTATCTTGACAGCCGTCAAAGAAGATGCAGTCAATTTTACCCTTCTTACAAAGATCATCAAATTCCTGATCCAGGGATCTCATAACTTTTTCTTGGGCGCTCTTGACTTTATTGTGATCAACTACAAGTCTCTTGTCTTCTTCAGTGATCAAGCCAGCATCCATAAAGGCAGCAGTGGTGATGGCAGCTGTGGCACGCAGGCCAACACCATATCTGATGCTATGCATAGCAACATTAGGTATTTCTAATGTGTTGTACTCTGGCTTTTTATTGGAAGTTGAAGACGTGCTTGGTATTTCTAATGTCACTTCATAACTTCCATCCTTTCCATCTTCAGCATCAGCTATTTGTTCTTCATTTTCATCATCAGAGAAAATTATTTCATTTGATGGCATTGAAACATCATGTTTGATGCGACCTCCTGCCTCCTCTTTGTGGTACAGATGGAATGTTTCTAGGTGCTCACTCATATCTAGGAGGTCAGCAGTCAGACTCACACGAGCATTGAGGCTGTATACCCACGTGGCCATCACTTGTGGATTTTGGGTGTTACCAATGACACCACTAGGGCCCTTCCCACGACGAATCCAGGTACTCTCCAGGAACTGGTCGGTTGGCACCCCATTCCAGAGTCCATCCATGTGATGCATATCATAGAACCCTCTCTCATAAATGCATCTAAGACTTCTTCAGGTAACCACGTCATAGATCGAGCGAAGAAATATGGCAACATATTTTCAGCTGTTTGAATGGCCAGAGCATAATCACCTTCATGTGTACTGCGCGTGTATTTCATAATGAGAAAAGTTGGCTTGATGATGATGTCAACCCACATACGAGTTGTTCTGCTAGCAGAGGCCAGTTCTTCAAGGACTTGCATCAAATCAGCCATGGTATTGAAACTCTCACCATACTTCAAGAATACAGGTCTGAGAGCTTCTTCAGTCAGCATGCGAAGTGCACGGACATTTTGAGGGTACTTTTTTCCTTCTAGCATTTTATCCACTTATCCGAATGTGCCACAGAGAACTTCTTTCAGACCACTTCCCGCTGCTAGACTGCCAATCGCACCTATGAAGTCCATCACCAAGTGCATTCCACCAAGGATGGCAACCACATCAGTCAGAAGATTTCGTGTATGGAACAGGATGTCCACTATAACCTTGTAGATCTGTTGATCTGCTGTAATGACCAAAACACTTTGATTGGACTCCCTCGTCACTTTAATGCCATTGTTGATTGCAGTGTTGACATTGTTGTGGTCCGCTGGCTTCATATTAATGAGTGGCATGTACTTGATGGCCGACTTCTTAGCTTGCATCATTCCCGCCTCTCTACAATGGCGGGTGTTGAAGCCATTGTACTCAGGGGTGCCAGCGACAAACAGTATCCGTCTGAAGAACTCCAGATCTAGCTCTTCTGCACGGTGAAATGACACTTCGGCTGCTCTTGTAAGCTTCTCAGAAGGCTCAAATGAGCAGGTTGCCTCCATGGGCATATGAGGTTTTTTCGGACCAGTGTATGGCACAACTTCCAGCTCACAATTTATGGGAACTGACATTTCTTGTTTTGATAGTCTAGGAATGACCTTCGCACTGTCGTTTTCAAGTGATCTGGGCTGTGCTACAATAGCTGCAAGGTTGTGACAGTTTAATCTACAATTTTGGGAGTGAATAACTGCATCAAAGTTGTCAATTATAATTTGCACAAGATCAGCAAGTGCAGTATCATTCAAACCCGACCACACAGCATCTCTTGCTGCAACAACAGCAGCTGAGCGCATAAAACGCCGCACTTCATCATAAGAACAAGTTACATTGTACTTGTACAACGCTTTAATGATTTGCTTATGGTCACCTATGAGAACACCCAGTGCTATTTGGAGTGGAGTAGGCTGATTTGTAACAACACTTGCTACAATGTTTCCAACCATTATGGATTGCAGGGAGTCAGAGAATTTCGAACTTACACGAGTAAGCAATTGCATAAGAACATCACTTATACATTCGGAGGCAATATATTTGTCTATGTGAGTACGATAAGAAGTCAATTCTTCCTTGTTCTTTTTGCACTCACTCGCGATTTGCTTGCCCAGCTTCTTCACACACTCATCAATATCAACAGATTCCTCACAATCTTTTGCAATATTCAGGTATGAGGCAGCATAGTTTTTGAAAACTAACAACGTAGCGATACCATCCCCATGGAAGTTTACAATTTCGTCTTTGAAGTAATCTTTAACTTTTACAATGAGCGACCTACGTGATAACTTCTCACCACCTAACTCTTTGTAAAGTTTCTTTACTTCAATTGAATTCCATGGTTTCATTTTGTATTTTGTCCTTCGACAATTCTACACACAAAGCAATGAAGGGGCGGTCTTCAGGTTCAACCCTTGATTTATTCTGGCAAGCTCTCTCAACCTCAACATGAAAGGTAGACATACAATCTTTATGGTATCGGGCTTCTTCAGCCGGTAAATCTCCTTTCATGCCCAACAACCTACTGAGTACAACTTGTCCCTGCTCATCATTTTTCAGTTTACACTTTTCTATCAACACATCTTTGTATTTGTTTTTTTATCACCAAGCTTATCGGTCATAAACCTAGATGCTGGAATGGGGTATTGCACTGGAACTTTGATGTCATATTTCTCGGGTAATATACGTACACTCACTGACTTTCAAACAAAAGAAACTGTTTTTTAGGGTCATATACTGGGCCTTCACTGAGAACAGCACTACGTAGTCTTTTTGGCTCCACTGTAGGGGTATCACATTCTCTCTTTTTCATGAATGCTGATAAATTCCGCTTGGACACATAAGTGGAAACACAGTTCTTGTGACAACAAAGGATTTTTGCTCCATCTTCCAAGAGAGGCTCTAGTCTCGCTCGAACATCTGGCTGCCCTCTGATGTCGCTGCTCTCTATGATTTTCTGAATCCTCCCACAATTTGAAAGACCTTTCTGACCTCCAGGACAGCTACGCAGGAAATCCTTGAAGAAACATTCGTCTGCAGCTTTTGTAGAACTTGAAAAATAAGAATTTTGTTTACCCATTCTTCAGAGTACAAATCGCATTGAAATAATTTATCCTCAGCAAATGAAAACTAAACAATACTCACCTGGTATATTCTCCATATTCAGCAGTCAAAAAACAATTTTGGAATCAGCACAACCAAGACGTCATCAAACCACCAGGTGGGCAGCACCATCAGCAATAATCTCAACAACCTGAAAAAAATAAGAGGAATAATTAGACATATTGGAATTCACCTTACCATGGGGAAAATAATCCTTGATTTCATTTTATATCCTATAGAACTACTCAGTCTCGCCCAAAACCATAAAAAAGACAGTAAGATCACCAAAATATCTCCACGACTGACCTTGAGTATTGACGAATGTGGGTCAAAACGACTCCCAAAGTATCTGCAACCCCTCCAGATCGACTCATCATCCTAAAAACCCCAAGAAATGACACCATGATCATCAAAATCCATCAAGTATTGATCAGGATATGGGATTTTTCAGTTTCGCCGGCCAACTTGGAAAATGGCGGCCATATTGAAAAAGCCAAGCGGGGGTCAGGTGTACACCCGATGGATTCTTGAATGGGGTGGTATAAGCTTTCAAAATATGTAAAAATTTGCTTTATAACAAACAATGCAGGATTCCATTAAAATCAGGGTTTGTGCTACCGGACTAATATGGAAAATGATCGAAAAACTGGTACCAAACCTCAAACGAAACGCAATTACCATCCCAACAACACTGGAAAATAGGAAAGGCAGAATGTGTAGTGTTCCCAAATTAAAGGCCCGACAAGGGACCTCCTGAACTCTGAAGGACCTCAGAAACGTTACAGGGGTCAAAATTGAAGTCTTCAAGGGAAGACTAGAAGCCTGGCTCAGAACGGTACCAGATGAGCCGGGTGTACTTAGCTATGTACGGTGGAGAGCGCAAGAGAGCAACTCGCTCCTCCACCAAGACAGATCATCTAGAGGCGGGGCCACCAGCTTGACCTTCGTGTGAAGAAAGACCGACGCACGGAACCCTAACAACGTTAATAAGGTTAACAGAAGTGAACGAGAAAATAGCTTTAACTATACATTACAAACAATACAATCAACTCACCAATTAATCCAGTATATGTTCGTCGCTCCAGTAACGATAATTGTGGCGATTCACTGTTCTATTTAAATGAAAACAAGCCTCGTCGCTAAATAAAATATCAAAAAAGATTTCCCTATCAGAATGGACTTTTGTTACACCCTGTATATATATATATATATATATATATATATATATGTGTGTGTGTGTGTGTGTGTGTGTGTGCATAAACCCCTATCAGATCGAACTTTGTAAATAAGTTGGTGTTTTGTATGAGCTACTTTTTTGAGGTTAGGTTACATTAACTCACGTTAACCTAACCTAACTTAGCGTAATCTAACCTAAAACAAATCAGAGGGTGTGTAAAGTCTGAGGAAGCGTAAAAGACGGTTTATTTGACTTCGAGATTTTTTAATTAAAATCCTCACGCGGGTGAAACTTGAGAAAAATAATCATTGCATCCAGTAAAAAAACGCTTTCTCTAAATTCTCATATACTGCTCCCACCCCTTATAGGCCATGAGCCAGGCCCCCAAATTTCACCACCGGTACCATCTGAGGAGAATAATGCTCATAGTGATTTTTGACGAGGCATACATCCCTCGAGTTGGAAAATATGTGATAGCATTGCAGCTGTGGTAGCTTTTTGTGTGTTATCACTAGGCTTAGGATAAATATGTACTTAAAACTGGGTAAATTGCATGCAAATATGCACTAAAAATGAATTAATATGCATTTAAATATGCACTATCAAATATAGCTTTCAGGGAAAAATATAGCATTTTAATTTAATAGGAATATATTTATTAATGAAAAAACACACATTTAAAATGTATGCCGTATGATAATAATTGATCCACTACAAATAAAAAAAATACAGAAAAAATCGTTTACAAATCATGATTACATTTAATCACATGTTGCTTTAAGTGTTCAAACGTCATTCTACGCCCGTTACCTGTCAGAATATTTTTGTACTCAGAGAATACTCGTTCCACGTCAACTGTAACTATATGCTGATTTGTGTATTTTTCTAGAAATTCGCTAAGCTACTTATTTCTTAGCCTTGCCAGAGGTATATCAGCGGATATAAATAATTACATAAATTCATATTGAACTGTGAACGTTTGGGTCCAGGTCTTGGTTGACAGTCACTTAATAATTTTTGGTTTTGTTTAATAGTTGTAGCATTTACCTTCCCATCATGCTTGGCTGTTTGAAGGTGTTGTTGAACTTGAAACCTTTTAGCTGCAGAAACTACAACCTCATGATATTTACAGAACAACACGCTTCAACGAATGCTCTAAGAATGACAGTTTTACTCCTTTTTTCTTTCGGTATCTTGTAAAGTATGTCTATTGCAGTCAGACACCAGCGTAGCACTGATAACTTGAATGCGTGTGGAATAAGACAGTGCTGCCAAATCTAGATATGACAATGTTGCCAGATCTAAAATTTCTTTCAAATATAAAAAAGAGGGTGATAATTTATCACCCTTTTTGTATTCCTATCCCAAAATAAACTTTCTAAAATGTACGTAACACAGAATAAGACATCCACCGTCAAACTAATGGTTCTCTCTTATTCACTAGCGTACATAATGGAGGATCCCCCCCATTGCGTTTCCTGATTCTAAAAATGAGTATTATAAAAACTGTATAAAAACTATAAATTTGGAAACGATACTTGGAGTAATGACAATGATCAAATAGTCATTATATGAAGAGCATTCCATTCCAGCATACTCAAATGGAAAATTTAATATTCAGTTAATTTCACTATAATAATAATTATAATAATAATAATAATAATAATAAATCAGCTGGAAAATTTAGCAGTCAATCAGTATTAAAATGTGACAACAAGGATATCAATTTATCGATCAATAGATATGATCAAAGACATTTAACATTGTGCATCACTCTTGCTTCGTGCATTTCATCATTATTTTGGAGAGCTAATAATTCGGCCACCCCCCTTAAGCAAATCCTGAGTACGCCCCTGCTATTATTATAGACTATATCTTCTTGAAAATTGGTAGCCAATTTGCTTTTCAGAAAATTAAAACAAAAACTCTCATTCATTGTTTTCCATTTCAGGCACTGATAGCACAATGCCTATACATTGCAGAAAATATAATTTCGTTTTCATAAAAGGTGTGACAGCAAAGTTTCTTTTGTGCATAACCTAAAGAATGATTACCATGTTGAGCTTCATGGATTTAAAGGAAATTTAATAAGAAATTCAACCAAGCAAATAAATTTTATGTAAAAGGTATATTAAAAATGTTATTGTTAAAATTGTTACCCCTACCCTAAAACGGAAAAGTCCACAAAGCAAGGAAAATCTAGTATTTTTTTTTGGTTTTCTTGCTTGCATGTTAAAAATACTAGTACAAAAACATTCTGAAATAATTTGGGGAGCAATGTTAATGTAAATATGACATAAAATTTTATGTATTTTATCAAATAATTTCTAAAAATGTGAAATTTGGGGAAAAATATAAATTTTTCCATGGAAATACATATTTGCAAAATGTCCAGCAGAATATAATTCTGAATTTTGAAAACATGAATTTAAAGAATATTTAATGAGATATTCAATTACATAAAAACATTTTATGTAAGTAGTTTATTACAAATATTATAGTTAATTATGATGCCCCTTCCCCATATCGAAAAAGCCCATAATAAAAAAAACCTTGTATATCTTATTCACACTGCTTCCATTTTATTTATCTTTGCATTTGGTATGTTTTCACTAACAATTTTAATATGATTTATTTTAAATTTCAGGTATTGTGGTGGTGGTGGTGACAGTTCTGCTCAACGATAGTCAGAAGTGGATTAGCAGAATCCCTTTTCTTCAGAATGGAAAAGCTCAAGCACAAGGAATTTCTTAAAGACTAGTGTTTCATACACCAGATAGTATCTAATGAAGATGACCATTTAGTCAGTCCTCAGAACTATGACTCCTGGCTATCTTTACTTGAAGCTACCAAAATAAGAAACCAAGCCCCTATTCTAGACATTGCCGAACAGCTTGAAGACAAAGGAAAGACAAAGGAAAGCAGATGAAAGCCTCCGTGATGAGGCTGTTAGTACTGGCTATGCATCATAAAGGCCATCCAGGAGATCGTTATCAGAATCAACGGTGTATGATCCAATCTGCATTTTCTGTAACAAGGTTATGTTTCAAAAGCGCTCCAAGACACGTGAAAAGCTTACATAAGCTGCACAACTGAGAGCAGACCATAAACTACGAGAGTGTGCAATCCTAAAGGTGGATGAAAAGATTCTAGTAGTAACGAGTAGAGACATAGTTGCCTCAGAGGCCCACTATCACGTGTCATGCTATAAGAATTATAGAAGAGTCAAGACAAAGCAACATGGGTACAAAAATGAGAATGAGAAAGAGAATGAAACAGATGGAGATAAACTGTATCAAAGGATTGAAAGAGAAGCTTATACAAACCTTTTCGAGTACATCAGAATTGATATCATTCCCAACAAGAAGATCGTGCCAATCATTTCTTTGATCACAAAACAGCCTCTCCTAACCAGAGAGAACCGTGTCCAGGAAGCCAAGGAAGCTGCTCAAGTTGCCTGCACGAAAAACCTGGTATGGATCCTTGCAAGGCAAACAGATCCAGAGAGTCAGACAATCCCAAGCTGGACTGGGTTTAATATCAGAAATAGGAACCAAGTGCAAATCTCACATGTTGTTGTTGGGTATCTGTCCGCCATCAATGCACCAGCCACAGAGTTGACCACTGTGTTTGAAATCCTCAACCAGTCAGAGCTAATCAGGAAGAAATTGTTTCTGAAAACAATTGTGGTAGTCATGGATCAAGCGCTCTTTGCAAAAGCCACTGAAATTGCCTGGAAGCACAAAGAGCGCTTTTCCAACATTATTCTTAGGATGGGAACATTCCACACCATTTGTTATGCCGTAGCCATCCTAGGAACGATTTCAAGACGCTGGTCTAAAGGACATATGCATAGAAGCTGGGATAGTCGCTGAGGGGTCCATCAATGGGGTCCTTGATGGTAAACACTACAATCGTGTTGTCATGGTCCACAAGTATGTTTATGAATCCCTGATGAGATTGGCATGGGTAGAGTTCATGCTGTGGGTGGAGGACAACCTTCAGGAGAGAAGTGCTGTGATCAAGTCATTCTTAGATCAGGTGAACAGCATGGTTGGCGATTTGAACCAACAGAACTTTAACAATCTGCTACAAAGTCCACTCTTGGCTGAGCTGATGACCCTATGGAGAGACTTCCTGGAACACCTCGGTCACAACAATGGAGAGCTTTCAGCATACTGGATGTCTTAAATAATATGGTAGAGGATGTAATACTTGGCCTTCTGCTTGCTTCTCGTGAAGGAAACTGGGATTTGCACCTCAATGCCCTAAGAACTCTGATCCCATGGTGCTTTGCCTACGATAAGGCGAACTATGCCAGGTACCTATGCCCATACTTTGCTCAGCTGACAAATCTCCCAGAGAAGAGCCCTGATGTGTATGGAGCCTTCAAGACAGGCCAATTCTCGGTGCAGATGTCCAGCAACAGCCCCTTTGGGAGGATTCCTGTGGACCAGACGACTGAGGTCACAGTGAAGAAAGACACTCATACGCCTGGAGGCACTACTAGGTTCAGCCTGAAAGCTGGAGCTCTCAAACGGTACTACGTAACAGCTGAGCATCATAGTGCATTCCTAGGACAGTTAAGACACATGGTGCAAGGTAACAAATCAGAACTCCACCATGCAGAGATACAGCGGCCAAGAATCCAAAAAAATGAGGAAGCAGTGTCAGCAGTCGTTAGCCTCATCCAAGTCTGGGTCAACCCATTCGCAGAGAAGCAGGACCTCATTAACATCTCTATTGCAAAGGCAGCCGCCAGGGACATCGCCTCTGACCTGATGAAGGCGTATGAGATCGGTGAGCAATGCTATACCACCTTCAAGGATGAGAGACTAGAGAAAGACCCACCAACAAAGAAATTCCATGACCCGATGAAAACTAATAAGCTAAAGACATTTAGCAATATGTGTAGGAAGAAGGAAGTGAAATCAAGTGGGAGGGCGATCATCTTGAAAGTAGACATCATAGTGATGGCCCAATGGTGCAGTCTCCAAATGGAGGATATCCTCTTTCACCCCCTTAGACCATTACCCTGGGCCTTGTCCACACTAGATGGATTACTGAGAAAGACACACAAAGCTACTTTACCCACAACTTTCCAGAAGAATGTGACAGTATCAGAGCAACTCCCAGGAAATCTTGCTTCAGTGATTGATGGAATGAACTTAGTCCAAAGAGTAAAAGGTGATGAAGCTACTTTTGGAGATGTTGCCACTACAGTTTTTTCTATGGCACTGAGGGAAGGAAGTCAGAATAGAAGAATAGATATTGTGTCCGACACATACCTGGAGAATTCTATCAAGAACAGTGAGAGATCAGTACGAGGTGGAGAGACCGGGCTCCAGTTACCAGGTATCATACACACACACAAATGTGTATTAAGATCACCATATAAATCAATCCGTAAGCGATCATCAGAGCTTGGAATACCACGATCAACATTACACAAGCACATGAAAATGGACTTAAAGTTGCATCCATATCTACCACCAGGGTAGTGTTTCGGGGTCAAAAAAAGTAACGCGATACGATACTCGATACATTGGCAAAGATGTATCTCGTTACGATATATATGAATAATAAATGTATCGCGATACACATATTATTATATATACATCGCAATATTATTATATACACACATCAGTATACGATCATATATAATTCATATATATATGAATTATATATGAATAATATATGTATCGCGATACGATACGATACGATACGGTACATATATATATATATATATATATAATATACTGTATAATGTATATATATATATATATATATATATATATATATATATATATATATATATATATATATATATATATATATATATATATGAAACAACTGAATTACTTTTTATTTTTATTGAATTTTACAAACCGTGACTTCTCAAAACATTCATCAGACATTCTGTTTCTCTTTGAAAGAAAGAGATTTGCAGCTATGCTAAAAAGTCTCTCAACTGGAGCGCTTAATGGCAGTGTCGTGTTGTATTTTATGAACAGTTCTTTTATCAAAGGATACATGTGTAATTGTTGAATGTCTACTGAAGTTTATGAATGTCTATGATAAAGTATCGCGTTAATGACATTTATTTGTCATTCGCAGTGGTATCTTTCGATACGATATAAATAATAAAAAATGTATAGCGATACGATAGAAGATACAGAAAATGTATCGCAATTCAAGCATCGCGATACTACGCTACCTTGTCTACCACGATATGTTCAAGAGAGCTGAGTAACACTGATTTGGATCATAGACGAAATGCACGTGAATAACTGCTTAGGGTATTTGACAGAATATTGAAACAGGGGAAAGTTATTTTTAGTGATGAGTGTGCCATAAGCTACCTCATTTTATGATATGGGCTGGTATGAATAGCAAACGTCTCTTCGGCCCATGTTGTTTTGATGGTTCTGTTAAGCAACACATTTATCTGGAAACGTTGCAAACGTGGCTAGTACCACAACTGATTAACTTGGGTATAGCAGATGAGGTCTGGTTTCAACAGGCTGGAGCCCCACCGCACTATTCTTTGTCAATACGGGAATATTTGAATGAAGCCTTTCCGGGTCGGTGGATAGGGCGTGGATCCACCATGTTGCCTGCTCTAAAGAAATGGCCTCCAAGAAGTCCTGACCTCTCCCCATGTGACAATGCCTTATGGGGTTTCATCAAGGAACACGTGGCTGCCCCGGAGACAATATAACACCAATGATGAGCATGAAGATGCTGTAAGGGATGCATTTTATCTTGTAACTTCTCAGGTACTCCAGCAACTGTCACACAGAACCTGGCGCAAAGTCATTGTCATGAGAATGACCGTAAACAAACAGATCCAGTCGATGTATGATCTATGTAACATTCTAAAGGTACATACAGTATAATGTAACGTAATTATGTAATGTCATGTAATAAACGTATATGCAAAAAACGTAACTGTATCAGTGATAAATGGGTCTCAAAGGAAAACGAAAATCAGCTAGTATTTTACTGGAGTGACAAGACATTGTGGACACCCTGTAGATGCTTTGCATAATCGCTATGATTCATTTACTGAGTAGAAGTTGATGATTTTCATCAGTCTGTTTTAATTAATATGGTTTACACACTGAAAATATGATTGGCGCGTTTCGCTTGTTTTTCATTTGCAGTTATTTTTTAAATTAACCCTTTGATGGCTAAATAAAAAAAAATCGTCTGGCGTCAACCAGAACAAAATCAGTAAAGCGTACGATAGGCGTTAAAGGGCTCGAGTTGGTTTACTGTAAATACCCACCAAGGTAACCTAGTGGTAGAACGCCCTGCTGTTAATCTGCAAGTCCTTGGTTCGATCTCTGCTCGAACTTCAGATTTAATCGATGAAGGTGCCTCTGCGTCTTCTTTGATGGGTAGTGGTTCGAACTCCACATCAAGCTAGCTGTAGGTCTCTTCTGCTCTGTGACCTTTCGCGAAGGAGGTTAAAGAACTCGAAACATTATTTAGTTCAGTGTAATATTTTATATTTGCTGTTTTATCTAATTCATCTACTGTTTTGGCACTGAGGAAATTTTTGGCACTGTTTTTATATTTTCAACGAATGAATTATCCTTATGTTCTATGAACTTAATTTTACAGTTTTTAAAAGCAGTCTGCAATTTTACATGCTCATATATATATATATATATATATAATATATATATAATAAAACAAGCAACATAACGGAAAACAGAATTCATGTGGACAGTATAAGAAAAAACTAAAGTATGAAACTCTCCATTAAAATACTTTTAAAAATTTTATTGTAAAATAACTCAATTATTCTGAATGTAATAAATCACTGCTGTTACATTAGTACTAGAAAAATACCCGCTGCGCTTTGGCAGCAACCCCCCCCCCCTTAAGTTCGTACATTGTCCACAAATTTAAGTGTAAACACTGCTTGTTAATTGTTTTACATCGATGTTTCCCAACACCAATCACACATCTGATGTTACAACCATCTTAACAAATCGCACAGCACGAGTAACTTCCTGGAAAAACTCTTAAGTCTTCGATTCGTGAACACGACCACCCTTTCAGCCTAAAGGATTTTTTAAAAAAGTCTCGTAATAGTCAAACGAAATACAACGCAGTCACTCTATATCCACCAGCATAGCCCAGCCCAGCCAAGCAGTCTGAGAAAGGGGAGGAGGAACACTGATGGCCCCGCTGTCCGAGCAACTCGTGCGTATCAGCCATGACTTCCATATGGGGCCTTCATTTCCCAGGTTGGTGGCGTTACTGCCCGTCTAAAGGATCCTTCGTGGTTGGTATATGTAAAAGGATCAACCAGTCACTACAACTGAGCACTTAATAACCATCAAATAGTATCTTTAGAATTGAAAATTGCAATAAGACATTAATAGCGCAATGTGCTCCAGTTCATTACTTACTGTACCTAATGAGGGAAAAATAAACGAGTCTTAATTTCATATTCCAAATAATTTGTACACATAACTTTAATTAATTTAAATATAAATGCAATTAGCTGATAAGGGTTTAATCTTTATTCTAATTTGATTGTAAAATACTTTATTTTAAAACCTTTAAGGAACTAATTGGGTTTATTCTATTTTAATGGATATTTTAAACGTCTGCTTTAAAAGTAAATCTTAATTAAATAATTAAGCTTTTAATTAATTTTAATTATTTTATTATAAAACTTTAATTAACTGATAAAGTGTGTGTGTGTGTGTGTGTGTGTGTGTGTGCAAATTCATTTTAAATTGTTCAGATAGTCAAGATTTTTCTTTTCACAAAAATGCCATTTTAGGTTTAATTTCATCGTAGAATTTTATATTTCACGCGAAAACAAACAAATAGAAATCGGTACAAATAGAAAATTTTGGTGAAGGCTCGAAACAACAGTCTTGCTTCGGCGGTGGATGTAAACATACAAAGAGAGACTTTCGGAGAACTGAAATAATTGAAATTCTTGCTTACTACTGTTGCCAGTTAGTGTCTTAGGCTATATGGCGTATTGCAAATGGCACTAATTAAATAAAGAGCTCAACTAAGAGTAAGCCAAATAATGAAAATGTGTAAATTAATTTTTTCTTGTAAAAAAAAATTCTCAATTTTTCAAGTAAACTAAAAAAAATCACTAATCATTTAATTGGTATTATGAACCCCAAAAATCATTTGCTTATATTTGTCCATTGAACGTAAAATTAGAAGTGGGATTTACGAACTTCCTTTGTCTTATATATATATATATATATATATATCAGGGGCGTATATTCAGGGTGTGCTAGGTGTGCGCCGCACACCCAATAGATTTTCTGTAAATTAATATTTAAATAACCCTTTGTCTCCCTCTCTCAACTTTAGTCGAAACGAAAAAGATGCCCTAACCCTTAATTCCGCGCTCGACTGTTACACTGGTCGAGATGAGAAATGAGCTACTTCAATTCAGTTGTTCGGATTGTCTTCACAACCATTCGGTAAAATTTTGGTACTGAGCGATAGAAGCGTCCCTGGACCTTGTTTGAGGTGCGAAATTTAATTTCAGTATTGCGGTGCGGCGATATATAATATATATTCTTCTCCCCTACTATGGGAATATAAATTTATGTTTACCCATGCCAAATCAAATGGAAGAGGGAGAGAGCGAGGGATCAGGGCGGAGAGTGTGCAGTCTGTGAACAGAACACCCTCCATATATGGTATAGTTGGCGGGGCCTATGTTGCCATGGCCCGCGTCAGACGGCTTCTCACTCACTGTCTCAGAGAGTGAGTCAGTGACTGACTCACTGACTGTCAGTTTCCAGTCAGAGCTCATGGGCGGAAATCTTTCTATCCAGTACTGACATATTACTTTTTGTCCCTTCCATAACCATGCCAAACACTGTACAAAGTATATTAAGCACTCCTTTTTCAACACTTAGTTATGAGGACAAGTTGAAAGTGTTAGAGGAAGGAAGGCCATGTCCAGCACTCCCAAACTTGATTAGTCAACACAAAGATAAAAAGTCTGGATATACAAGGCATTTTTCAGTTTCTCAGTATAAATCTGCTGAGTGGCTGACTGGTTGTAAAGAGCGTTCTAAACTTTTCTGTTGGCCATGTTTACTGTTCTCAAAAGAGAATAATATCTGGAGTAAACAGGGATATTCTGATCTCAATCATCTGTCTGCTGCTCAGCAGGAGCATGAGAGATCGCAAGGCCATGTTCAGTCTTTTCTTAGCCATAAAATGTTTGGCAAGCAAAGAATTGACACATTAATTGATAAGCAAAAGGCACATGAAGTAAGCAGACACAATGAACAAGTAAAGAAGAACAGAGAAATTCTAAAACGGCTTATTGATGCAATATGCTATCTTGCTAAGCAAGAACTTCCTCTGCGAGGTCATGATGAGGTTTCAACTTCACTGAACAGAGAAAATTACGTAGAAATTCTCGAATTGCTTCGGGAGTATGATTCTCTTCTAGATAATCATTTAAATACATCCACTGTGTTTCAGGGAACTTCTCCTACTGTGCAAAATGACATAATCAAAGCTATAGCTTCTGTAATGAAAGACAATATAAAAAAAGGAAATTGATTCAGCAAGATTTCTTTCTATAACACTGGTATGCATCAATTTTGCTGTCAAGGGTTTTGTAAGTGATTCTTATAGAGTTGTTCCTGCTGATTTCGAATCTGCAATCCGTTTTTCTCTATCAGCTCAGGTTATCTGGCTATGGCCTCATAAGTAAAACAGAATTTTTCGTGATTTTGTCAAAGCGGAATTGGAACAGTAACATCTATCATCACTTGTTTCACTTGTATAATATCTTTTTTTACTTTTCAGGCATATAGATAAAATATTTCATAATGAATAGCAATAGATTCTGCTACATATGTGGGACGGTTACCATGCCAAATAACCAGTCCCAAATCACTAAATTTGTGAAGACAATGTATAGAGCATACTTTGGAATTAAGCTAGGGGACCAGGACAAAAATTTCGCCCCTCATATGTGCTGCAAGACGTGCATTGAAAATTTGAGAAGATGGAGCAAAGGCAGAGCGAAATCTTTGCCTTTTGGAATTCCCATGATTTGGAGAGAAGGAAAGGATCACGTGACAGATTGCTATTTCTGCATGACAAACCTCCAAGGTGGGCTTATAAATTTATTTTTCTTAAATATTTTGAAATCCTCGTATGAAACTTGACATAATATTCACCATAATGTAATATTCACCATATATAGCATAATATTCACCATAATGGTAATCATACATTTACATATACATACTGTTATAGAAAATACATTTACACATACATATTGTTATACAAGTTACATTTACATATACAATGATTGTATATTTTCTTTCTTTTTCATTCATATTGTCCCCGAAGGAACAATATGAATGAAAAAGAAAGAAAATATACAGACTCCATCGACCTATTTCATATCTTACAGACCGCAGCCTTCCCTCACGAGCCGCCACTGTCTGAATGCTTCTTCTATTTCATTTGCAAGTTTTATATCCATGTTTCTGTGTTTCTATTTTCAGGAATTAACAAGAAGAATAAACACATTGTTGTATACCCTGACATTCCTTCTGCTATGAGACCTGTACCCCATGGTCCTGGAATTCCAATACCCGACCCACCTCAAACCCTGGACTTCGATGATTCTGATGATGAATCAATGACCAATGCCAATGACCAGTCCCAGTCGTATATACCTCAAAATACCGCTTCAAATGAGCCGAAGCCTCTCAACCAGGCCAAACTTAATGATCTTACCAGGGATTTAGGACTTTCCAAATTAGCTGCCGAGATCTTGGGCTCACGACTTCGAGAGGACAACTTGCTGGCTCCGGGAACAACATTCTCCTGGTATAGGAAACGAGAGGAAGAATTCCGCAAGTTTTTTGCAGTGCACGAAAATACCTCTTCCTTAGTGTACTGCTGCAATGTTGAGGGGCTAATCGAATCCTTGGGCCTGCCATATAACGCATCAGAATGGAGGCTATTTATAGACTCGTCTAAACGAAGTTTGAAAGCAGTACTTCTCAACATTGGGAATAGGGTTGCATCAGTCCCTGTAGCACATTCCGTACAACTTACTGAGAGCTACGATAACATGAAAATTTTACTGGATGCTCTCGTATACGACCAACATAACTGGAGGATCTGTGGAGATTTGAAGGTAATACTAATATCATAAGTAAACTATTGCTATTGACTATGTTGTTTTTCCAAAGGTTATTTGAGAGCGTATAAGAACACTTAACTTCCCCACAGAAGTGATACAGTCCAATGCATAGATTTTTTTATCTGATAGAACAAATTCTCTAAATTCTTTAAATATTTCTTTTTTTTTTCAGATTGTGGCATTTGTATTGGGAATGCAAGGGGGATACACGAAATACCCATGTTTCCTCTGCAAATGGGATAGCCGAGCGGATGAGAAGCACTATGCACAGCGTGAATGGGCATCCAGAGAGAATTTTGAACCTGGGTCGCATAATGTCGTTTCAGTGCCCCTTGTACCACCAACAAAAATTTTGCTCCCACCAATTCATATTAAGCTGGGCTTGATGAAAAATTTCATCAAATCAATAAATAAGGAGGGTTCAGCATTCCGATATCTCGAGAGTAAATTTCCTCATATATCTGATGCTAAACTAAATGCTGGGGTTTTTGATGGTCCTCAAATTCGAACTTTGATCAAGGATACTCAGTTCGAAAACGCAATGACTCCAACTGAGAAGAATGCCTGGCAGGCATTCAAATAATTTGTCACTGATTTTCTTGGCAAGCGTAGAAGTCCAGAATACGAGTCCGTTGTCGAAAACTTGATGGAAGCTTTCAAAGCTCATGGGTCGCGCATGTCCATAAAAATGCACTTTTTGTGGTCCCACTTGGACTATTTTCCTGAAAATTGCGGGATTATAGTGAGGAACAGGGTGAACGATTTCACCAAGATATCAAAATAATGGAAGAGAGGTACCAGGGAAACTGGGATATCAATATGCTGGCGGACTATTGCTGGTGTTTGAAGCGAGACGTGCCCGAAGAAAAACACAGACGGAAAGCCAAAAAAACTTCATTCCTGCCTCAATAAACTTTTTTCCATATTCATTGTATGAATAAAAGTATTTATTCACACAAAGTTTTCATTTTTCACGAGTGTTCTTATAATATTACTCGTATCTACAGTGTTTAAGCTAAAAAAATCAATAAATTTGGGGATAAAATTGGACTTATAATAAATGGCCAATAGAGAAAAAACCTGACCTCATTGAGGAAAACCAATGTCATTTTCGAATTCAGCATGGTCGAATTATATAATATGAGTTGAAAAAACCCTCACAGCAGACAAAAAAATTTCATATGCATACCAGTGTAATGCTTGATGAAACTTCAGATGTTACGTCAAAATCACAGCTCTCAACAGTTTTGCGTTTTGTCCATGAAGGTAAAGTATATGAAAGATTCATTGGATTTACCGATGTTAGTAGCGACAGAACCTCTGGTGGCCTGTTTAAAAGCATGTAGTGAACATAGTTGAGGAACATCAGCTCGAAAGCAAGTTAGTTGGACAGACTTATGACGGAGCATGTGTAATGAGTAGACATGTAAATGGCTTGCAGAAAAAAGTCATTGAAACTTATCCTATTGCCATTTTTACGCATTGCTATGCTCATGTGCTGAATCTAGTTTTAGAGCAAAGCCTTTCCAGTATCAAACATTGTAAACACTTTTTCCAAATTCTGAGTGGAGTAGCTGCTTATTTTTCCAAGTCTTCTAAAAGAGTACATGCCTTCAATGAATGTGTTTCCAGAAGATTGCCCTCTGTTGCTCCACCGAGATGGAACTTCACATCTCGTTTAGTAAATACTGTAAAAAGTTACAGAAGCAATCTTACTGATTTCTTCAAGGATATAATCGAAAATTCTGCAGATTGGGACACAGATGCAGTAGTAAAAGCACGGGGATTCTTGTCATTCTTTGAAGATTTTCAAACACTATTGTTCCTTGAGATTTTTTCAAAAGTGTTTGGGTATACTGAGGTTTTGTACAATATATTACAGAGTGACACATTTAATGTGCTGTACTGTAGTAAGAAAATAAGTGACGACAACAACTGAAATATGATAAGGATCAGTTTTGAAGAGCTACGGCTTTCGGTTGTGTCTGAAAAAGATGAGCTCCATGATCCACATCCTAAAAGATGCAGACGAGAGATAGAAAATGACGGAAAAGATGCTTATCACCAGTTGTTTTGCAAGATCATGAATAGCATCATTGGTCAGATTCACACTAGATATTCTTCTCTCTCTAAATTAGAGTTTTTTTCACCTTCTTGCGCCTGAAAAATATGAAGAGTACAAGGTAAGCTTCCCAGATAACCTACTGAACAAAGTAAGAGACTTTTATGGAACACTGTTTGAGTATGTGCGTCTCAAGAATGAACTCATGGTACTCTATTCAAGTTCAGAGTTCTCGGGCAAACATGTTCATGAACTAATGAACATAATGACAGTGAATCAACTCAGCTGCGGATTCAAAGAAGTCTATAAACTAGCAGAATTGATCTTAACAATTCCAAGGACCACTGCTTCAGTAGAACGTTCTTTCTCGGCCCTAAAACGAATAAACACATGCTACCGGGGGACACAAGGACAGGAAAGGCTATGTGGTCTTAGTTTGTTTTCGATAGAAAAAGGGCTGCTAATAGACTTGAAGCAAAGAAGTTCCTTCTATGATGACGTTATTGCTCACTTTTCTTCTCAGAAAAGAAGACTTGAGTTTATGTATAAATAAAGTCGGTTGAAAGGATGCTGTAGGAAATTGGTGTTAGTTTTTTGTTTTTACTTTTGAAGTTAAGGTTCACCTATTTCTTCCAGTGCTTTGTTTATTCTTAAGAGTGTGGATTACCTATGTTCATATGCTTAACATATTACACTGCTTATACATGTGAAGCAAAGAAGTTCCTTATATGAGGACGTTATTGCTCACTATTTTTCTAAAAAAAGAAGACTTGAGTTTATGTGTAAATAAGTTCGATGCTTAAAGGAGCCCGTAGGAAATTGGCGTTAGATTTTTTATAGTTCACCTAAATTCTCCAAGTGTTTAGTGTAATATTGAGACGGTGGATTGCGTATGCTTACCATATTACTATTAAGATTTATTAATAACTAAGTTAATATGAATTTCAGTTATTAATTTTACTCCGCATGATATTCCGCACACCCAATTCACACAGTCACCATCCGCCACTTATATATATATATATATATATATATATATATATAATTGTACTTTACAGCGTGTATGGCAGCAATGCTCACGATTTTTAATTTATCGTGTATGTACTGTATATACTGTACCATATGTATGATGCATATGCAATTTAGGGTGTGTTTATGGTATATGGTGAAAAATGCGAAATGAAAATGCAAGGGAGCGGAACCCTTTATTTTGTGAGGATACATGGGGAAACAGAACAGGCAAAATTTCTTTGTAATCCAACAACATTTAGAGGTTCCCCACAGCTGATAGGTATTTTCAATTTATAGGGCAATGGAAATTTTAATTCTCAGTTTAAATGATAAATTGCATCTCCAATATACATCTCCAATAAGTATTCAGAACAAATATATCGTGTGAGTATATTCACTAAATTCATAATTAACGATTAAAGTACATGACACCTCGAGTGTTGGCGTTCATTTTTTCATCAAAGTGGCTTTGGAGGCTGTCGGCAAGACTTTACGATGTTCTTCGACGATTTGAATCATGAACTGCATCTGCTCTTCGTTCCGAGTCCTTCCAGCCTTCGTGAATTCTTGAATCAATGCTATGCCTCGCTCTGCTGCATCATTCACTACATTTAAGGAATCCACCCTGATCTTTGCTGAACCAAAGCTGGTGTTGTTTTCCCAGTTTGATGGATCCTCTTGCAGGAAATCGACCGGAAGATCTAGAAGGGTGAACAGATTGTACGTATTGGAAGAGCAAAAGTCTGCCAGGGTCTTTCCTCTTGGATCTGGAATCCAGACTCGTCGGGGGGGGAGCTTCTGACCCTTCAACGGAATTCATATTCTCTACCATTTTCCGCTTCTCATCATCATCGACTGCAGGATCGAATAGTGCAAGGCCCACGTTTACCTCATTGAGGTACCAGAGATGCCGATTAAAACTCTTGTACCCAGCGGCGTTGGTGTTTTGCAACTTTTGAAGGAGGGCTAAGTCGCTTCGTGGAGCGCTTGCTGCTTCTCTTGCTGAAAACCACGGAAGGACGTAATCTTGAGCAACGAAGAGACAGAAGTCCCGCAACCCAGAAATCAGGCGGTCACTGCTACTTGCTCCACGAGATGTTGAAGGACATTGGTTCATGTGCATCGTGAACTGGTATCTGAACATTCAAATCTTGAAAGAGTAAATTCCACGCGCCATCCACCGTGCTCGGTGCAAAGCCCCTGGAGCCATGAACACAGGACTCCGACCTCCGTGAGGTACTCCTCCCAAGAAAATGACTACAAGTTCAAGAAGCTCTTTGTAGTCATCTCTGGGATGCTTCACTTTCAGAAGGTCATTTGCTTCATGAATCATCTTCTCGGCCCAGGGACTGATCACTGCAGCCGTGTCCTCTTCGTCCGCGGCAGTGGAGTATTCATTCAATTTCAGTTGCGGCCAAACATTACGGAAGCTCTGGAAAATCGTAATCTCAGGTCCTTTGGAAAGGTCTCCAACAAGGAAAGAAAATACTGCTTCAAGCAGCAGTTCAGCACGTGATGTCGACACGCAAAGTAAATCATTTCACGCCCGAGAGCCTGCTCTACTCGCACACACACTCCTCCATGGATGCCGGTGTTGGTGGCTGTCGTGTCAAAGCAAAGAGCTTTGATCTTCTGGCCAAGATCCCAGTTTTCGATGGTTTCGATGATGACGATTGCTGTCCTTTCTGCCTTGGAGTCTGGGAGTTTGGGGATGGCTAGAATCTTGCTCATCCCATCCCCGGTAACTAAGATGGCTAAACGGTCGATTTTGTCTCTTCCCATTAAGTCTGCCATAAGTTTTCCATCCCAGTGAAGAACAAGAGGGCATTCAGGCTTGTAGGAAGCTCTCACCTCTGCTTCGTGGGCTGATCTGTACCTGGATCTGCTGGCCCGAATAGCACTTGGACTGAGGCACATCTCACTTATGTCCTGACCCATTTGCATGCCAAAGGGGATGAGAACACGAGCAGCTGCCCTGTCGCTCATCCGCGTGCGGTCCAATGCCGCAGCGACCTCCGAACTGATTGCCGTCGTCCCACGGCGATGTTTTGGAGCCGACGATGTAACTGGCTTTCTTTCGGGACTTGTTTCCTCACTTGATGACGCTGACGATGAGGTTTCCATAACAACTGTAGCAGAGATTTCTTCCATTTCCTGCACATGCCTGTCTTTCCGCTTCAATTCCTGAGCAGTTCTTTCTTGGGCCCTTGCGACTTTTTTGGCAATCTTCTTGTCGACATTTCCAATCCTTCCTCTCCGACCCTCCTCCCTTTGAGCAAGCAGGAAGTCCTTGTCCTCCTGAATTTTGATAAGATTTAGGGCATTTTGGTGACCAATGTCGAAAAGGTTGTTCAAGCTTGACCTGAACGCAGCCTGGTTGTCCAAATTGGTCTTCGTTTTCCGCGAAATTCTCTTCTTCAAACCCTGCCATTCGTCATGCAATTTCCGGACGTGCTTCTTGACGTCGTGCGGATGTTTCGTCGGTAAACCTTCTGTCACCCAGATTTCAATGATGGCTTGTGATGTCGAGGACACACTCTCAGCTAAGGATTTCTTCTCTTCATTGTGGAGATGGAAAAGGTACTTCAATACATCACCTCTTGAAGGTAATTGCTGACCGGCAATAGTAGGACTTGATGACCCCACAAGCCAGATTGATTTCTTCGATCTTGTACATGCCGCCATCGTTCACCAGTTATCTGTGAATAAGACAAAACAGTGAAATTGGTAAGTTAATTTAACCCATTCATGGATAAAGTACCTCAGGAAAATGTGTAGAAATAAGCCACCCTCTTTGTAACCGTAATCTGTGTTCAAACAATGATTGGCTGATAACCCATGAACACAATATGTATTAAAATTATAATAATTTTGCGAAATCATGCATACATAATCATTTACAGTATATCCAATCCTTATATAAATTTAAAATAATCTACGGTACACTACACTATTTCACTCAGACGATGCGAAAAAAGATGATTGCAATACGCTGAAGCAGAGAGCGTCCAAAATTTTATACGCATAAAAATTAAACCTTATAACTATTTTTGGAAACAAAAATATTGCCGGTAAAACAAGTCATTATATTACTTACAAACACTTCATAATACCATCCATTACAGTGCTAAGTAAAAAAAAACGTTTGAAATATATGAATTTTTTAAATAACACTTACCATTATGAGAACTGTGATGCTTCTTGGCCACCATTACGTAAATGCACGAAAGACGTGAGTAATTAAGAGAAAACGATTTAGAATTAAAGAAAATTCATTTGTTGGTATACTGAAGTAAAGAAATATGGATTATCAGAACGCAATTGACAAGTGCAATTTCTAATTTTGGGGACGCTGTGTATCAATGGGTTAATAAACACTAGAAGTGACTTAAAAAGGGCGCATAAATAAATGAGCATATGGGTAAAACTTTGGGGTCTTTGGGCAACCTCTAAATATTTGATGATTTTCCAAAAAAATCATGTGCTTTATTTGCTCCCGGAACCTCATCATTTGCGGGGTTCCGTGACCCGAAATTCACACTTTCAGTTTTTAAAAGCACCCTAAATTATGCATAGTAAACACATTAAACTTTTCGACTCGCATGCCGGTTTTACACTAACTTATTTTCAAAATTTAAATAAAGACATCGATCTCAAGAGCTTCGGAGTCCCCTGGGGAGGAAACGATAAATATTCCCACTTCTGGCTCCCCCGATAATGGGAATGCAGACCCGGCAACGGGGGTTGTTCTGCTACTGCCCATTCGAATTCGAGGTGTTCTGGGCCGCTGCCTCATTCCCTTTTCACAAACTTCTCCAATATTCGTGGCCCTTCCTAATATTTTCAATCTTTCCTCCTCTAAACCTCACCTTCTCTTCCTCACTTTATTTCTCCACCCGTTTCACAAAGCGTCCCTCTCAACAGTCGTCCCATGCTTCGCGTGGGACGGCTATGATGCACCTGACCTTTGATCTTTCTACTATTTCTGACTGGAGCAGAGAAAACCTTGTCTTTCAGTGCCTCAAAAACTCGGTTTCTCCATCTGTCAACTCGTCACAATCTTCCACACGACTATCCCCTTACCTTCAACAATACACAACTCAATCCTTCGTTTCTCATAACATTTTTGACATTTCCTTTTCTCGTGATCTTTCCTGGGGAGATCACATATACTCTCTAAAACAGCTTCGAATAGGTTAGGTGTGCTGTGCCGGCTCTGTAGTTTCTTCACCCCCAGTCAGTTACTGTCTCTATTCAGGGTTTCTTGTTCGCCTCTGTATAAAGTACGCTTCTCCTGTGTGGGGTGCATCAACCCACACAGCTCTACTTGACCAAGTGGAATCAAAGGATTTCGTCTCATCAATTCCCGCTCCACTCTTCACCGCAATGTTGCCTTACTCACTTTAATACTGCTGTTCTAAACTTTCTAACTGCATACCTTCTTTAAAGAGAACAGGCATCATCAGACTTTCAACACGTTTTCACTCCTTTTCTGTCCAACTCTCTAACGCAACAGTTAATCGGTATTTTCAATCTTTCATCTACTCAACCGGTGAACTCTGGAACAATCTTCCTCAATCCATCTTTTTCCCTATCTATGACCTCCAATCTTTCGAAAGCAGAGTGTCCAGCCATTTCAAAAATCTTGTACCCTGATTTTGGCTCTCTTCTTCCTCTATGGGGGTCGTTTTTGAGACATTCGCTCTTGTCCCATCCTTCCTGCGTAAAAAAAAATAGAAGCAGAAGTTTCGTTTGTTTCATTGTCCCAGTTTTGATTTTAAGCTGTTTAATGCATTAGACATTTTACATTAAACATTTCGTTAGCCAGTTCAGTAAGTCAGTTGAAATATCTAAAGGATCTTCTCCTTTGTAGCACCCCTAATTTAGCTTTAACGAAAATATCACGACTTAACCTAATCAACTTTCAAGGGCATACAACTGAAAAGAAGAAATTCGGGGTGCTATAAAGGAAAAGATCCAAAAATTGCTCCACAGCATTACTCTTAAAAACTTTTGACTTTCAGTTAATATCAATTTCTTCTTGTAATTGACTTTGTATCTCTATGAAATAGCGTCCTGCAATTTACATTATCAAAGCCATTTATCAGTTCTAAATACTTAAATTACTTCTCATGTAAGTTCAGCTAATTTTTCCTCAAATATTTTACCAATCCGTCCTGGATTCGGGGTGTTCTAACCCGAACCCTTTTTAACTTATCGGTGTCTTCTCTCAAATATAAGTTGTCTAACATTAGAGACTGAACCTAGGATAAGCGTATTATATATCAAGAGACCTAGGTCTAAGGCTAGGCTCAAAGGTCATAGGCTGGTTCTTAATCTTGAAACATTTTACTTGCCAAGGACTAGACAAATAAATAAAATAATAAATCTATTAACGACATTTAAAACACCTAAACCTACATGGAATAAATGGATAAATGCACATATATAATAACTATTTTCTCCTGTTTTCGAGAAAGCCAATAAATATGAACACTACATAAACTGCGTCACAACTTCAAAACATTTTTAACCCACTGCGCATGCGTCTAGGCGCAGAGAAGAGAAAACTAAATTATTATACAAATAAAACGTTTAATTTCTACGCCTTTATATATATATATATATATATATGAAACATTTACGCACCATTTTCAGAAATTTAAAATATGTAGTAAATATTTCAAAACAGTTATTATTCATTTCAGAAAGCTAAATTAATTATGAGATGTCGAGCAGACGTTTCATACATATAAGTGAATGTTTAGTACCATTTAGAGTGTATGACTACTGTTATACTATTTCTTATTTTCCTTAAAAAGTTAAGAATTTTCTAAAGTTATATAAGAAAAGTTTCCTTAATTATACATTTTCACGGCTTCACTGATTTGCCACTTACCTTAATTGGTTTATAGCAGTGGTGCCCAACCTTTTTAGCTCGCGGGCCGAATTTGTTATCTTAAAATGGGCCAAGGAGACATGTACAGTATATATATATATACGAGTGTGTATATATAGTGTGTATATATATATATATATATTTTTTTTTTCGCCGTGTATATTTTCACTCTGATTCTTTTCCACGTTTTTGAAGTAAAGCATTCACCGCGGTGAAAGGAATTAATTAAATTCTCTTCAGTTCCAAGTACAGTGTTAAAAATTTATAAATTGTGAGGATGGTTCGGTACTTTCAGCGTTTACATGAAAAGTAGTTCGAAATAATTTTATACTTTTTGATATGTTTCAATATCTGAAAATTTTTTGAAAGTAGTCAGTCATATTCAAGCAAAGATCAAATGAAAAAGTTGATTCATAAATATTGCTGAGTTCATTGTTGTATTCACAGTGTAAAAAATTTCCTTACTTTATTGTTTAACGCAGTGGTTCCCAACCTCGGGTGGCGACCCCAAATCAGAGTCGCGGGGGTCCTCAAGTAGGGTCGCGAAGGGTCACTATATTCACTATTTCTTAATTCAATTTATATTTATATACATATTTAAATTTTATCATAATCCTGAGGGTCGGGAGGTCCTGTTGGTGGCCAGTTTAGGGTCGCAGCAAAAAAAAAAGGTTGGGAACCACTGATCTAAAGTTTAAGCAATAAAGTAAGGAAATTACTTATTCTTGTGATCATGGCAACAAACTCGAGTGTGAATCATTTATTTTATTGAATGAAACTTGGATAACAGCGCTTGAAAAATATAGGTAACTTTTTTTTATTTTTGCTTGATTCATGGAAGGCCGGATAGAAACTACTGGCGAGCCGTATTCGCATCGCTGATTTATAACCTATAAAAGGCTACAACTGGTAAGGCTCTCTTTTTAATTGGAAATAAATTAACCCAACACAAGTGTAGTGTAGGACTTACAAAGGGTTGACAAAAGTAAATAGACACCTTCGGTTTTTCTCTAAGGCTCTCTTTTTAATTGGAAATAAATTAACCCAACACAAGTGTAGTGTAGGACTTACAAAGGGTTGACAAAAGTAAATAGACACCTTCGGTTTTTCTCTAGTTTTTATTTGAAAATAAAAGTCAATAAATAATAACAAATTTATTAAATCAATATATTTAGAATCGTGCTGCTTTCCCCTTTTCATTATGTAAAGTTGACACGTTCTGGCATTCCATTGATGAGCTTTGTCATTTGTTTTTGAGGACGATCATCGTGGTGTCTATTTTCCTTTGTCAACCTTTTGTATATGAAGTCCTAAAAATGTTCTAGCTGGTTTGTGTGAGAATGGGCACATGTGCTTAAAGCTAGGTTGTTTATAAGACTGTAATTATAGTCACTGGTGGTAAACTGGTAGTTAAGGATCAAGAAGCTTTGAGCCCGAAATACCTTATTGACATGTAGGTGTAAGCAAATATTAATTACAGTGATCTACAGCCAAAATGTTTCGGAAATAAAAGTAGTCAATCTTTACTAATTTTGGGTCACTGAATACGAAAATGATGCCTAAAATTGGCAATTGACTCTATTTATAAAGATATCAGGCAAACCTGCACCCTACTAACTGGACTGCATCTGTCGCGTAATATGTAGACGCCTGTGACACATCGACGCATTGACTCTACTGCGCATGCTCGTAGTCATATTTTTTTTATTTTAATAAATTAATATAAATATATACATACTGTATATACACAATAAAATGTAATTTTAAATTTATCTATTACATTATATATTTGTAAATTATTTATTAAAAAATAGATTGGGTCATTTTATCATATTGCTTCCCATAATGTTTTTGATATTAACATAAATGGAATACTAACCTAACTTAACCTTACCTAATTTAAAATTATTAAAATGCAATGTAATTACATTAATTTATTAAAATAAAAAAAATATAACTACGCGCATGCGCAGTAGAGTCATGGCGTCGATGTGTAATAGGCGTCTACATATTACGCCACAGCATCAATTCATTCGCGGAAGTCATACAGTGCACCATTGTCAAACTCTTTTTAGTGTTTGCTTTTGAAACTGAATTTTTTTCAGCCTAATTTGAACAAAGATGCCTCGTAATTGCGTGAACAGTGTAGATAACTTCTGTTATGTTTGTGGAGAATTGACTTTTGCATCACAAAAGCGTGCTATAACCGCCGTGATTAGGAAAGCCTATCACCATTAGTTTGGCTGTAAGATTGGAGATCAGGACAAGAGCTGGGCCCACACATATGCTGCAATACTTGTGCAACAAACCTTCGCCAGTGGTTGAATTGGAAAAGGAAATCTATGCCTTTTGCAGTGCCAATGGTGTGGAGAGAACCAACAGATTATGTCAGCAATTGTTACTTCTGCATGGTGCCTCCAGTCAAGAAAGGTATTTGCAAGAAGAAAAAGTGGATTTTACAATATCCGAATATACCCTCTGCTATACGCCCGGTACCTCACGGCGAAGGACTACCGTTCCTGAGCCCCTACACTCATTCTCCCTGTAGTCAGAGGACAAGGAGAATGAAGGAACCTGCGAAACTTGTGAGCCTTCAACTTCACAAGACCCTGAATTTGTTTATAACTTGACATCTTCTAAACCGCACATGATAACTCAGAATGAATTACACGACCTTATCAGAGATTTAGAACTGCCAAAGAGTAAGGCAGAGCTGTTGGGCTCCAGATTGCAGCAGTGGAATCTCCTCGCTGAAAATGTTAGAGTGTGTAAGTTTCGTGACCGTCAAAAAGATTTTGTCCCATTCTTCATCATGGAAGGTGACCTTGTAGCTTCCAACGACATCGATGGTCTGATGGCAGCTCTCAACATTATTCACAATCCTGATGAGTGGAGACTGTTCATTGATTCATCGAAGTTGAGTCTAAAAGCTGTTTTGTTGCATGCTGGCAACGTATTGCCATCAATTCCAGTTGGTCATGCAGTCCACATGAAGGAAACATATGACAAGATGAATTTGCAACTTTAGAACTGCATAAACTATGACAAACATCAGTGGCAGGTTTGTGGTGACTTGAAAGTTGTTGCTGTCGTGCTTGGACTGCAGCCGGGCTACACAAAGTATTATTCTCTTCTGTGTGAATGGGATAGTCGGGCTAGTTCTTGAAATACAACGTAACTTGATACTGTTTGGAGACATTTACTCTAACTGTGGCGAGGCTCTAAGTAAGCGAGGCTGCCAGAAGATGAATCAGTGCCAGCACTATCAATATTATCTCTTTATATGGTCGAATTAGACTACACTGATGTATTCCTGTTTTCTGTGTGAATGGGATAGTCGGGCTAGGACTTCTCATTACATGAAGAAGGATTGGCCACTCCGACACTCATTGGAACCTGGAACAAAAAATGTTCAGTATCCTCCACTTGTAGAATCGAGCTAGATTTTGTTACCACCCTTACACATCAAACTGGCCGTCATAAAAAATTTTGTTAAGGCTATGGATAAAACGGGGGCAGCTTTTAAGTACCTCGGTGGTAAATTCCCAAAGCTCAGTGAAGCAAAAATCTAGGAGGGTGTATTTGTTGGTCCACAGATCCGCGAGCTTCTTAGAGATGAGGAGTTCGACCGTATCCTAGGTGGTGAGGAGAAGACAACGTGGAATGCTTTCCGGTTAGTAGCAACCAATTTTCTCGGAAATACCAAAGCTGACAATTACAGGGAGCTGGTGGAAAACCTGCTGTTGTCCTATCAAAAGAAGGGCTGCAATATGTCTTTAAAGATACATTTCCTCCATTCGCACCTGGAATTTTTTCCGGCCAACTGCGGAGCAGTCAGCGATGAACATGGTGAACGTTTCCACCAGGATATCTCAGCGATGGAGAAACGCTACCAGGGGAAATGGAGTCCATCATTGTTAGCAGACTATTGCTGGACAATAAAAAGAGATGCTCCAGAAGTTGAATACAAGAGACAAGCAAAGAAGCGACGGGTTGAATCAATAAAAGTGACTGCATTATACAGGTATGTTACTAATATATGGTATCTATATACGCAAAATGTGTAACTTAAATTTTCTTGGAAACTGTAGCCAATCGACTGTTTTTATGGTCATATTCGTTTTCAGCACCCCAAAATCCATAATAGGATCTTAAATTTCATGCACCTATTATTATGCTTCTACTTTAGGGCTTTAGGGTATTTGGAAATGCAATTTTTTCACATTAAGCCATACTTGATTTGGTATTCATATAGCGCAGCTCCAGTTTTAGGGTTTGAATATTAAGTGTGCATGAAATAGAGACCAATAATAATAATAATAATAATAATAATACAGAACTTATGAAAATTATAAACGTTTATGCTCAGATAATGGCTTTTTCATTCTGGTTGCAAATACAGTGTTAATTAAGCTAAAGTTAAATATGATTCAGAGAGTGACAAGATATTTAGTTCATGGGTACTTACGTATTATCGGGACTACCAAACTGTTTATTATGTATTTTTGTTCTCATCATTTTCGTTTAAACTAACGAAAATATCACAACTTAACCTAACCAATCATCAAGGGCGTACAGTTGACCTAACCGGGCATTCAGTTGACCTAACTGGACATCAGTTAATTCAGTTAATTGAATGCTCGGTTAGGTCAACTGTACGCCCTTGATGTTTGGTTAGGTTAAGTTGTGATATTTTCGTTAGTTTAAACGAAAATGACGACAGAAAAAATCCATAATAAACAGTTTGGTAGTCCCGATAATACGTAAGTACCGGTTCATGTTTAAGACATCCTTACAAAAACATTTTATCGTGAATTTTAAAGTTTTAATTCATTGCTTTGTGATCTAGTTAAAGGCAAAGTTATTGAATAATAAGTAGTATGTTTTCAAAAAGGTAGAGGGGGTGGGGGTAGTGGGGAGGGGGTGTTTGTGCCAGCCCCAAAATATAAAAAATAAAAATTGGGAGTCGGGGCGGGAGGGTCAGCCCCCTCAAAAGTAAAAAGTAGAAAATTTGTAACCTAACCTAAACTAACGTAACCTTATTTTTCACGCTGCCCCAAGAGTAAACTAACCTAACCTAGCAAGATTCAGGTCTTTATAGTACAATGATTCGGCTATGTACCATCGGAAGTCGAATCCCCGACCCGACTCTTTATAGCACAATAATTCGTTTTTGCTTAACCTAACCTCATTTTTCACGCCACCCCAAGAGTAACCTAACCTAACCCAACCTAACCTATTCTCACACATCATCCTCTCTTGGTGTGACGTCATACTATGAACTTTACCGGGCACCATTTTAATAGATAAAAAGTTTTAAAGTACACCTAACTTAATATATCCTATGGTCGAACCCTTCTACAGTGTTACCTCTCACCATGAAATGGGGAATCATCGCACGGAACATCTGAAAGGTGTATATATAGCCTAGTGGTTTCTACACGTACCCCCTCTCCGTAAATGCATTTTGTGGGTATGGCTTAACTCACTCGGTATTCTCCGCTTTATCTCTGGTCAGACCCGTACAAATGTACTCAATACCATGATAAGGGAGCAATACACAAAATGAATCATTGAAATATGATGTAATGAATTCTCTCTCTCTCTCTCTCTCTCTCTTTCTCTCTCTCTCACGCCGAACATATATTATTACTATTATTTCCAGGTTGGGAGTCAGTGAATGATGAATATTATTATTATTATTATCATCATTATTATTATTATTATTATCATTATTATTATTATTATCATCATTATTATTATTATTATCATTATTATTATTATTATCGTCATTATTATTATTATATCCCCAATCCCCATCCCCAAGATTAGCTATTTCCAGTTAGGTCACATACACACACACACACACACACACACACACACACTTTGATTAACCCATTGCCGAAACTCAGAGATCACATAATACTGAAAAGTACCCTGCTTGAATCATAAACTCCTTAATCACTCTATGAAACTTTATATTCTGTTAATGAAGTAATTTTCCAGTTCTTAGACTATGGCCCTTTTCACTTGCAAACTAGGCCAAGACAGGATGGTCCAAAAGTCCCTGTCTATTTTGCTGAAATAATTATATTTCTATTTTATTTTCTACAGGATATATGATAATAAAAACCCACTCTAATAGACAGAGTTTATTTCAACAACAGTTTCGATGCCCACCCGAAGAGGATGCCAGTGGACATCGAAACTGTTGTGGAAATAAACTCTGTCTATTAGAGTGGGTTTTTATTATCATATTTTGACCTTCACTTAGAAAAAAGTGAAGGTTTTTGCATTTACTACAGGATATAGATGATGATGGATGTACAAGAACGTGTGATGGTAGTAACACTACGTATCCAAAGGAAGAAGTGCAAAGAAATTCGAGAAAAATTCGAAAGAAGATTTCATAAACCAGGACCTACAGACAAAGCACTTCGCGAGCTCGTCAATAAATTTAAAAGAACAGGATCTGTTCATGATGAGGCAAGATCTGGACGTCCAGGTACCTCTCAAGAAAATGTCGAATCGGTAAGAGATGCCTTTGAAACAAATCCTAGAATGTTAACTCACACGGGCACTCGGCCTCCTTCCCGCTAAAATTTGTAACACGGAGCCAAAAACGACTGTTCTAAGGATTTTAAAATCAACATTAAAAAAGAAAAGTTACTGTACCATATTTAAGTGCTATTTGAGTTACACGAAGAGGATTATCCAAGACGAGCCGCCATGTGCACAGAATTGATTAAAAAAATTCATAGCGAAAACTTATTAAACCACATTCTCTTCAGCAATGAGGCAACACTCCAAAAAACACTCCGCACATGCGTAAAGGTTAATCGACATAATTGCCGTATCTGGGCTAGTGAAAAAACAACCGAGTTCTGGTTGGGTATGACATGATCGAAAATTTATGGACCTTTATTCTTTGCAGAAGCTACGGTAACAGAACCAATTTATCTTGACATGCTTCAGAAGTTTCTTGAACCCCAGCTTCGTTCAGATGGCATTCTCGACATTGTTGTCTTTCAACAAAATGAAGCTCCATGTCATTGGATTGGACGTAGTGGAAACAGACCCTGGGCAGTACGATCTCCGGATTTAACATCATTAGACTTCTTTGTGTGGGGCTTTATAAAGCCTGAGGTTTACAAAACAAGAGTTATAGACCTGCAGGATATGCGAACCCGCATTGTCGCGGCAGTCGCTAAAATAACCCCAGAGATGCTTGCGAGTGTGTTCCGCAATGTAGTGGACAGATTTGAGATTTGCAGAGACACTGATGGTGCTCACGTCGAATCTTAGACCAAAGTTTGATAAATAAATATACATCTAATTATGTTACTACATTTTTATCCTAAAATACTATTATTTCAGCAAAATAGATAGGGACTTTTGGACAACCCTGTATAATGCCTACTAAGATAAACCAACACGAAGGCAAACAAGTTCTACCTTTATTGTAGACTCATGCTAGTTATATTTTAAACACACCTTACCTAATAACTCAATCCTCTTCTCTATAGGTGGGCACAATGCTTGAACTCAGGGACAAAAATGCTTAAAATCAAATACACAAAGATAGATAAGGTTTACCATTGGGTGTAGGGAACACCGAGCCTTAGTTGTCCAATGTTTCCTTTCATAAAGTTTAGGTTACAGCCTACTTCCAATGGTATGCTATGGGAGGCCAATATCTCCATTTACACATCTCACGAATCACTTCTATTTTTTTGCCTTTACCTCTTGTACCACATTTATATCAACGCCACATTTATTCACACATTCGCTAAATACAGTTATCTTTTACATGGTTTTTCTCTACTTCTCACACCTTAGTAAGCACTCACTATTATACAAATTTTCACAGTATTTACTATTATTATTCAATTTCTTCACTTCATGACTATTCATTCAACACTTTTACCAAATATCCTCAATTCTTATACAGTCAAGCCATTGTACACTATTGATTAACATCCACAACATAAAGCTGATGTGTTTCACCAGTGCTACCCAGGTTAATAAAACACCCAAATTAATAAACTTAACTTTATATGACAGAATAGCCTTAATTCTAACAAGTTTCAAATATTACTCGTACATATGCTTGCCAATTTTTAACTTTTACTTTGACCCACATTCAAATTTATTTCTCATTTAATTGACCAAAATTGAGCCAACTTGTAACAATGAATGACCTTATTAAGGAATAATATCTACAATTTAATACAATGTCAGTCCAATAGAACATGATTATTGGATATTTGAAAATTATCAGGATTTTGTAGGTATGTTTAATGATTATTTTAGCTCTGTTTTTACTGGTGAAAATTGAATAACTTTGATTTTAATTCTATAAACTCACGCATTCATGCCAAGTTTCATATAAAGAAAGATGTTGTAAGGCATGGAATTAATACAATGAAATCAAATAATTCTGCTGGACCTGATAATTTATATGGTAGGATTCTTAGAGAAAGGGTGGCTAGCTTATCTGAGGCACTAACTATTTTGTTTGTTAGATCTCTTAATTATACAGAGGTACCTGATGAATGGAAAAAAGCAAATGTGTAGTCCCTATATACAAAAAAAAGTAGGAAATTACAGCCCTGTTAGTTTAGCATTGTTGGTAGGACAGATACTAGAAAGAGCTATAAAGAATAATATTCAAGATCATCTGGAAAGTTTTAATCTTATTTAAAGTTACCCACCATGAATTTAAAGCAGGAAGGTCTTTTGTCTAATTTCATAGGTTTTTAGAATTTGTAACTGATGAAGCAGATAATGGACATGATTAGGGTGGCCAGACGTCCGGCTTTAGGCGGACAGTCCGCCTTTTGAGCACTCTGTCCTTAGGATGGCCATTTCCAAATTTCCAAAAAGGAGGATACTACGTATGTGGCCGTACGTTAACATATATACAGTATATAATATATATATGTTAACGTACGGCCACATACGCAGTGTCCTCCTTTTTAAATGGCCACCCTAGACATGATGTAGATGTCATTTATTTGAATTTTAGTAAGACATTTGACAAAGTTCCAGATAGGAGACTTCTATATAAATTAAAAAACTAATAGGACATCAGGGTCAATTGCGAATTAGGTACAAAATGGCTAGAAGACAGAGAACAGAGAGTAATTTTAAATGGTTTTAAGCTTGGTTGACAAAAAGTGAAAAGTGAGGTACGACTCTTTATTTTGTATCTAAATAAATGATTTAACGAAGGAGTAGGTAATAAAATATTTAAATTTGTGGATGACACAAATATAGAAATATAGAAAATTCTTACAAACTACAAAACGATCTTGATAGATTAGATAAGTTTCCCAGGCTAGTAAATGGCAGATGGAATTCAATGTTCAAAATGCAAAGTCATCTGTTTTGGTAAATATAGCTAAAGCTTTAATTATGAAATGCAAGGAAACCGGATAGACGATGTCAGTTGGGAAAAGAGATCTAGTTAGTAGTGATCTAAAATTTTTTAAACAGTGCTTAGAGGTGAGAAATAAGGTAAATAGAATGCTAGGTATTATTAAGAGGACTGTTAGTTACAAGAGTAAGGAAGTCATCCGTAGATTATATACGAGTAATTCTTTTGTTAGACCTTACTTAGAATACTGCCTTCAGACCTGGTCTCCTCATCGCAGGCACGATATAGATATATTTGAATGTGTGCAATGTTCGACAACGAAGCTTATCTCTGGCTTAAGAAGATTGGAATACAGCGAAAAATTAAAGGAACTAGGTATATTTAGTTTTGAGAGACAATGTTTGAGGGGTGATATAACACAGCTCATCAAAATGTCTTCAGGTTTGGACGAGTCTTGATTAACAATTTTCTTATTATGCTCTCAAGAATTTGAGAGCATAATAAGAAAATTAGAAAACAGACTTGTAGAGTGGATCTACAAAAATACGTTTTTTAATCATAGAGCAATAGATTTTTGATGTGACTTGTCATATGATGTGGTAAATAGTAGCTAGCTCTTTAGATAATTTTAAGAAAAACTGGATGCTTTCATGAATGAAAGAAAGGGTTTATAAATTGTGTAGTGTTAAGTTATGAAGGCGACTTTGGTAGCTCTGTAAATAGATTATGATAATTAACTGACTAGAAATTAACCAAATCCACAAGATTTTAAATTCCTTGAATTGAACAAGTATATACTATTGCCATATTAGGGTGTACCATTTTTGGGTAATTTTCAAAAAGTCAAGGTCCAGGAGTCTAATGTTGTGCCAAATGATGTCCTAAACACGAATTTTACAGGCATTTTCTAATCCGACAGATTTTGAATCCCCCCCACCCCCCCTTGGAATTTTGCGCATCCCCTTTTCCTAAAAACCCCATATATCTCAAACACTATCAACTTTATCGAAAAATGTTATAGAATAAAAATGATTTAGAATCAAAAGTTCTATTTGAAAAGTTCATCAAAATAGAAATTTACTTAATTTTGAAAATTTTCATTTATTTTTTAAAAATTTAAATTAAAAAAAATTTTTGCTTGCTGTGCCTTCTTCTTAAATAAGGTGTTACCACCACCTTTGAAGCATCACCCCAATGCAGCTTCGCGGCGATGGGCTTTGTATTTGCTAGTTATAATGCAAATCATAATTAGTTTTTATTATAACTAGCCTATACAAAGTGAGGACAACCTCAAAACTATATATATATAAAATAAAGCTAAAAATTAACACTTTATCTATAGTTGTGAGGTCCCATCGTTTTTTTTTCCTTTATTCAACACTTTCCTCAAAAAAATAAAAAGAAACAAGTTTCCTAATTAGAAATCATTGATATAAGAGCTTTTTAAACATAAAAATAAGAAAAGACAATTTATGGTATATTTAATAACAAAAAAAAATCAGCCTCTTCTAAATTAAAACAATCTCTGCAAATAAAAATACTTAATCTATCTGTTAATGAACTATTCTTTACTGAGTTTCATTCTTTTAAGAGTCTCTTTACTAGGATCAGGAATTAGTCTTCTATTCTCTTCCACAATTTGCAAAAGACCTTGAAATTCTTCTTCATTTTGACATTTGTCATGAAAGTCTTGAACCAGCTTGATTCCTCTTTCAGCGGTATCATTGACTACTCTAATAGATGAAAGAATGTTTTTTAGTTTGTTGTAGTCATCGACCTCTTCCCATGTTGATGCTGGTTTCTTTATCCATGAGTCTGGTTTTGACCCACAGCATTGAAATAAATGCCATGAAATTGGACCTACTAGCTGATGAAGCTTTGTGTCTTCCTTTAAAATGGGGAAAACAGGTTGCCCACATACATAATTTTCTGGAACTGGATATTTGTTTAAGGATTTTGCGATCTTATCTTTTTCATCATTACTTAGCGATCCAAAGAAACTCAAAGGGACCACTTCCTCCGTCAAATACCAGTAATGATTGGCAAAAGATTTCAAAGCAGCATTTGCAACTTCCCTATCTTCCTTCTTGTAATCCACCAAATCATGATAAAACTTCAGATCATTAGCTGGACTATCTAGTGAATTAGAACATAAAAGCCAGTATTTTCCATAAATTAATGCATTAAATAGACACATTCTCTTTAATTTCTTAATCAATGATTCATCATATGATGCTTGGTGGGCAAAAGCATACATTTTATTTGTATACAAAATCATTGCCATCCACCTGGCACGGTGCATTGCACCAGGTTTCCGCCAATGACTGTTTTCTCTGGAAACCTCTCCTAAAAGCATTAAAGTTGTTTCAGCAACTTCCTTATAGTCATCACGTGGAAAGCAGTCAGATTTTCTTAAACATTGGGTCATAAATTCTACACATTCTTCCTTTAGGCCTCTTTGATACCTTGATTTAACATCAAGAACATTGTATGTAGATTTCGTATTAATTTTCTTCCATTCAGACTCGCGAAATTCTTTGAATAACTCAAACTCAGGGGATTTACTTGGGCCAAAAATGGTTTCATACACAGCACACAAAACTCTTTCAGCCACATGATGGCGGCATGCTAACCAAATCAATTTCTTTTGCAAAAGTTCTTCAAGTAACTTACAGGAACCTTTCATCCATCCTGAATTGGATGCAGTGGTATCAAATGATACTCCAAAGACATTTTGCTTCAAGTTCCATTTTTCAATACTTTGAAATACAGAAGTGGCTTGAGACAATCCAGTGGAATCATCTATTATAGAAACTGATAAAAGTTTTTCTACATTTGGGTATCCAGTAACAAGTATTGCAAGGCGGTCTTCTTGTTCTGAACATGATTTAGTAAGCAGCTTGCTATCCCAATGTACTAGGCAGTGATCAGGAGGAGTAAAATCCTTGATGCAAGTTTCATATTTTCGTTTTCTTGTCTTTCGAGCGGCTCTTGCAGATGTGGTCCTGGAGAGAGACAGTTTTTCAATATCCTTGCCACACCTAATGGCTACTGCAGCAGCAAAAACAGTCCGTTGTCCAATAGAGAGATTAAGTCTGTCTGCAGTGGAGGAAACCAATGGCGAGGCAAGAATATTTTTGGGGCTGGAAGCATTTGAAGGTCCTGCTGTAGGTTCTGTCGGAAACTCTTCATAGCTGTCTGTCTCAGAACTGGTCGTGCTAGAAAGAAGGGTCTCTGATGTTCTGGCTGTAGCACTCACTTGCTTCACTGATTTATGTTTCTCTTTGCGTTTCTTCTCTTTCTCTAATCTAATGTACTTGCGCTGTACTTTTGATGCATAATCTGCATCTAGCAAACCTAAACAATTAAACATGTCTCTCGTTTTGTTCTTTGATCTTCTAAGAATGAAATATCATATGCTTTCTGAGGCTCAGTTCTCATGCGGTCTTTTTGGATTAATTTAACGGCATTTTGAGAAGAGATATCAAAAAGGGAATCCATAATTTTCATGAAATTAGAGAGTTCATTTTCAAAGCTTGCTCTTTTTTTGTGCTTGATTAAATTATTATGCATTTCTTCTAGATTTAACAGCATCTTCCTGCCTTTAGGGTTTTTACTAATATCTATAGTAGGAATGCATGCTTTTTGCCATATTATTAGTAGCTTCTGTAGAACTTCATTAACAGTAGAATCTTTTGTAACTTTTGGACCCTTATACTGCATTCTCCGTAAATAAATAAAATTGCTTAGAACATCTTTATTGGATGGTAAAACAATTTTAGATGAACTCATAATATCAGCCTGCAAGCGACCAAGAATATAGTCATGCTGTTTTGTAGCTGTTTGACTCATTTTTTATTTATTTTTCAAATAAAGCAGTCTGAAAAGAAACAATAAGAGTAAAAACAATGCTTGTTTATTAAAATTCAATGTAAAAAAGGATTTTTAAATTTGGATTATACTCACAATATACTCATAAATAATGTAACTTAAGCACCTTATTTTATATTAATACAATAAGGTGCTCTTGGACAAAAGAAAATGAAAATTTTCAAAATTACGTAAATTTCTATCTTAATGAACTTTTCTAATATAACGTTCGATTCTAAATCATTTGTATTCTATAACATTTTTCGATAAAGTTGATAGTCTTTTAGATATATGGGGTTTTTAGGAAAAGGGGATGGGCAAAATTTCAAGGGGGGTGGGGGGATTCAAAATTTGTTGGATTAGAAAATGCTTGTTAAATTCGTGTTTAGGACATCATTTGGCACAACATTAGACTCCTGGACCTTGACTTTTTGAAAATGACCCAAAACTGGTACACCCTATTGCCATATTGTATCGGATTGAGTGTATCAGAGCTCGGAGATGTGAACCCTTTGGTCGGTTTTATAGTTATACCTTTCTTTTCAACCTTTTAAATGTTCCGTGCGATGATTCCTCATTTCACGAATGTCAAGCTTGTTTCCCCCCTCTCGAGTTGGCCTGGTGAAGTAGAGAGTTGGATTTTTGTGCTCTCCACCTCACATAGCCAGGCACGCCCGGCTGATCTGGGATTGTTCTGAGCCAGGCGTCTAATCCTCTTTTGAAGATGTCCACTGTAACACCACTCGTGTTCCTTAGTTCCTTTGGCAGCTGGTTAAACAGTCTTGGTCTTCTCACAACAAAACTATTTTCCTTCAGGGTTAAGGGTGTTCCCTGTCTAGCCTTTAATTTGGGAACACGACACATTCTTCCTTTTCTACTTTCACTGTTGTTTCGGGGGTTATAGGGTTCAGTGTAAGATTAGGGGTTAGGTCCTCCATTATTTTCCAAGTGTAAATAATGGTGTACCTCCCTCTTCTTCTTTCCAGTAAATATAAGTTTAATTTACGTAACCTTTCCCAGTAATTTAGTTCTTTGCATCCATTGATCTTGGCTGTGAAGCTTCTCTGAATCCCTTCTAGCTGATTAATGTCTTCTTTTTTATATGGGGATGTTAGGATCGAGCAGTATTCCAACTTAAGTATGATCAGTATTTTTAATAGAAGAATCATTATATTCCTATCCCTTCGTTTAAAGGTTCTCAGTATTTGTCCAGCTGTTCTTTTTGTTCTGTTCACTGCTATCTAAATTTGTGTTTCAAATTTCGCGTCATCAGTCATTACAACTAAATCTTTTGCTTCAGAATTTCTCTGAATTTCCTGTCCATTTGGGGTACAGTATTCCATGAATTTTAAGTCCTCCCTTCTTCTGTATCTTAACAGTTAAAATTTCTCATTGTAAGTTTCATATTGTTGCCTTCCGCCCAATTGTAGAGTTTGTTCATGTCTGTTTGTTGAGATCCTATATCCTCTGGATTTCTTATTTTTCTATTAATATTTGTCTCATCGACAAACGATGTTACTGTGCTGTCACTGGTGACGTCCTCATTATGTCAGTGTTCCTTGTGGTACTGAGCTAAGGACTTCTGATTCTGATAAAGATATTCCATGAACTGTAACGACTTGCCGCCGCTCACTAAGGAAATTATATATCCATTTTCCTACTTTTCCTGTTATTCCCATATATTTCAGTTTATGGTCACACTTGTCGAACGCCTTGGCAAAGTCTGTGTACAGTATATTACATCATAGTTTTCATTACTTTCAAGTACATCAATAATGTTGTTATAGTGTTCCATTAGTTGTGATAGGCATGATCTGCTTGACCGGAATCCATGTTGGTTATCATTTAATTTTTTCTGCGTTTCCAAAAAGTCATAGATTTTTCTCTAACTATTCTATATATATTAACTGCTCTGGCATGAGGCAACTAAACGTTTTTGTCAAAATAGGTCATGTATATATATATATATGTATTGTTATGTATGGGAATAATGAATAATAAGGTAACGATTAATTAATCGACAAAGTAATTAATTCATTACAGGTCGAAATTCACCATTCGACCTGTAATGAATTAATTACTTTGTCGATTAATTAATCGTTACCTTATTATTCATTATTCCCATACATAATATATATACAGGGTGTTTGAAAACTTTCTGTACAAATTGTAATGGGGGATAGGCAACACCAAGACAAACCCTTTTCGTCTATAAGTGTATGTCCGCTGACGTCACCATTCGGCGCGAGAGGGCGCCGCTGCAATTGGCTAAAAGGTGAAGTGGGCTAGACTCGCGCTTGCCGCGGGCATTCTTAAATCGGACGTAGTACGCGTAACATGGAGCGCTTCACGACTGCTGAGATGGCTGACATGCATATGGTGTATGGGGCTGTAGGCCTGTTCAAAAATCAACTTTTTCTTATTTTCATAGGTTTCTGTACATTTTCCCATGCTTTTTGACCTGAAAAAGCCGAAAATCACAACTATTTTGACCTAGGATGTTGGGAAGCATTGCCGCATGGAGCTTTAAATTTTCTGCCTTGAAATCGGCCAAAGCGCCAATTCCGGGGTCCCTTGAATTATGTTTTGCACTTTAACTTTTGATCTAAACAAGATAGAGCAACAAATTAGGTATCAAATGAAAGAGCATAAAATTAATAAATAATAATAATAATAATAATAATAATAAAAAATAAATAATAATAATAATAATAATAATAATAATAATAATTATCTATCATTTTTCAGGAAACAACAGAAACTCAATCAGAATCTAGAAAACCATCTACAAGTTACAACTTCACAATGGCATTAAGCAAGGAGCTGAGGGAGCTCCGTGGGCGCACAGTTGATATCTCAGAACCTCCACGTACTGTCCACAGGCAGGTGTCAACTGGGCCATCTACCAGATCTCTCACTGAAACTTTCCTGGTTGGATACCCTTCAGCTTTTATCAGTGGTTCCCAGCTTCCCACCAACAGACAGGCGTTCCAGTATTTCCTTAATCTTCAGAATTTACCGGAAAATGCAGGGAGGCCCATGGTTCAAGACCTTGCATATGAAACAGTTGAATCTATCATCCCATTCTGGCAGATGGCTAGGATCAAGACAATGACCAAGTACAACGCAATGAAGCTCTTCATGAAACTACATGAGAAACATCGTGCTCTGGTGAAAAGCAAAGGAAGAGCAAGTAACCCTGGAGGAAAAAGAGGAGCATTTGTGCTGGAATTAGACAGCCTGTTCGATATAGGAGCTCCAGATGCAATCCAGGAAATACAGAACAACAGACTGTTATCCAGAGAGAAGAAAGATGAGGATATCAGGTTCTACGAAGACCAAAAGACTGAGAGGAAAGGTCATATGTCTGGTCATGACAAGATTTTTGAGACAAGATCCCTGCAGCAAGCAGCGAGGAATGAAAGACTGCAGCATAGACAAGAACAAGGTAAAACTAATTACTTTGAACGTCACAAAAAGTTTTAAGTTTTACTCCATTGCGATATTTAGCATGTACTTAACAATTACTGTCTTAACATGTTGTACTATTTTACAGCTGCAGCAGAACAAGAGGCAGTTGTTCATGTGGATGACATTACCTGGGGTGACTCAACTGACAACGACGCTAACACAGAGGACATGGATTACCATCAGCCTCGTCCTGGATGTTCTCACCATCAAGACACTGTGACTAGTGTGACTTTGACGTTTCCAAGGAAGGTCATGGAATGTGATGTCATCTGCAATACAGCTGATCGTCTTGGTTTATCAGACAATCAAGTTACTGCCATGGTTTCTGCCACCTTGAAAGCTGGAGGGGCTGATCTGGATAACTTCGTCATCTCAACCTCAACAACACGTCGCAACAGAATGCTGTCCAGGTATAATATCAGCCAGAGTCACATGTCCAAGTTTTGTGAAAACCCCCCACAGTACGCTGCCTTACACTGGGATGGAAAGTTGCTCAAAGATGTCTTGGGCAGTGAACCTGGAAGTACCTCAGAGACTTTAGCTGTGCTAGTGTCTGGTCCACCTTCATACACTGAAGGAAAGTTATTGGGAGTACCTGTCATCGACAATTCTTCTGGCACAGCTCAGGCTGAGGCTTCAATGGATTTACTGGAGACATGGGAACTTACGGATAATGTTACTGCCCTTGTTTTTGACACTACATCCAGTAACAGTGGAGTTCACAGAGGAGCTGCCAAACTGCTAGAGAAAATGCTGAACAAAAAGGTGTTTTATCTGGCCTGTCGACATCACATCCTGGAAATCCTAGTAGGAGCAGTTTGGGAGAAGCTGTTTGGGAAGGTGAAGGGGCCAGATAATCCCTGGTTTGAGCATCTGAAGGATGTTTGGACGGACTTGTCCAAGGAAAACCCAAAGATGCTGGCTATCAACAGCAAATGGCTGAAGGAAAAGAAGAAGAACAGTGAAGAAATACTCCAAGACATTCTAACAGCAGAAAGGCTTCCAAGAGCCGACTACAGGGAAATGGCTGAACTGACAGTCATTGTTCTTGGAGGAACGCCTCCTCGAGGTATTCACTGGAGTCGACCAGGCGCCATTCATCAGGCCAGATGGATGGCCAGAAACCTGTACTCCATGAAAATGCTGATGTTTGCAGATCAACTTGAGTACGACGAAGACACTGTATCAAAGCTGGAAAGACTCAACACCTTCCTTGCGCTGTTCTACACTCCTGTATGGATGATGTCAATGTCTGCTGCAGATGCTCCCGTGAATGATCTAAGTCTAATCCAGGACATGTTGAAGTACAAGAAAACTGACCCAGAGCTTGCTGATGCAGTACTTAATAAGATGGAAAACCACAAATGGTACCTGACGCAGGAAGTCGTGCCATTTGCCCTGTTCAGCAGTAGATTGAGTGACACATTGAAGCACGACATTGCTGCCCAGTTACATGCCACTGAGAAGCCAGACAGCTTCAGAACAGG
>JAJOZX010000087.1:1477500-1492500 GCA_023014485.1 Bathynomus jamesi | reverse complement strand
AAATTTCTTCAGGGGGAAGTCGTTTTTAAGAAGAAAAAATACAGAGATCTAGATAGTCGTATACTAAAATTAATAGAAAAGTATGACTCGATAAATAAGCTTCAGTTCTTAAAAGGGGTTGCCCATAATCTCAAATTTTAAATGCCTTTTATGCTTTCACTTTATCTGTTTTTTAATGTTTGTTACTATTAAAATGTATTGTATGTAACTGTATGTAATAGTAAATATTATAAGTTTTTTATGTTTTCTAAAACCTAACTTAGATAATAAATTTTATTTGTACGCGGCGAACTGTCCGGGGACGAACTGTCCGGGGACGAACTGTCCGGGGACGAACTGTCCGGGGACGAACTGTCCGGACACCAATTTCCAAGTGCTTCACAAAAATAGATCCTGACTTTATGTACACCCTGTGTATATATATATATATATATATATATTATATATATATTATATATATAATTTCTGAAATATTGTGTGTTCATTTGGGTAACTTTGTGGTTCTCGACAGAAAGTTCTATTTTTGGTTCGGATATGAACTCACTTTTCATGTACAGTATTAATAAACGATTTTTGAGTGTTTTTTGAGAGAAATTTGTAAAGTTCGTTAATTCTGAGATGATATTTAAAAGATCGCTGCGAAGTGATTACGGAACTAATAATAATTAAGAACTATTTGCACAGTAAAATAATGGCAAATTAAAGCCAACAGTTTTGAGCATAATTTGAAAATGTTTCATGTAGTTAGAGCTATAGCGTTGCCACTCCGTTATACCACTTATCGCTATAGATGAGCGAGGTTCAGTGACATGAGGTCTGTTCAGTAGTTGGATAGGTGACTTTTCTCTGCACTCCGATGATCTAGCAAGAAATTAGATGTTTAGTAAACGTCATAAACGTTAAAAATCGTTAACAAAACTTTTATGATGTTTACTAAACGTCTCATTTCTTGTTGGAGATGTAGCGATCCTTAGGTAGTATGGATCCCGCGTAAAGCTGCAGGTCACATGACGGAATCTCAACATCCCAAAATATTATTATTTTATGATGTCACGCTTTACTACAGTTTAGATGCAGAAACGTCGAGTGACATTATTTCCACCAAATTTACAGCACTTTCCGTCGACCAAAAAGCAAAAAACAAAAAAACCAGACGAAAATCTTGCGTTCGCTTTTTTTTTCCGTATATTTCAGGGTTTCTGTTATGGAAGTGTAATAAAATGCATTATATTATGAAAGCTGGTCTTTTGCGAGCATATTATGTAAATTTCATGTAAAGTTTTATGTTTTATTGAATCTTTGCTTTCCTACCAGTAACTGACAGAGACCCGCAAGAAGAGTAAATTTTAATTTAAAATAAATGTAGATGTATGCATCCAGTGATTTTGGGACAAAAGCCCCCTGGACAAATTGCTGGGTAGGGCAAGTCAGGTGTCACATCTAATCTGAAAATATCAGGAGATATTTAGGTGAAATAACAAATATTAACCTGTTATGTTAACTGAATGCCCAGTTAGGTCAACTGAATGCCCAGTTAGGTCAACTGAATGCCCAGTTAGGTCAACTGAATGCCCGGTTAGGTCAACTGAATGCCCTTGATGATTGGTTAGGTTAAGTTGTGATATTTTCGTTAGTTTAAACGAAAATGACGAGAGCCAAAATACATAAACTGTAAACTATAAAAATAAACTAAACTATAAACATAAACTGTAAATAATAAAGAATAAAAATAATGATTAAAAAAATTCTTATTATTATTTTTCCTAGGGGGCTTTTGTCCTAGGGGGCTTTTGTCCTACACTCGATACAAATGGTTTAGGTCACAATCGCTACTTGCAGCACTGTGTAATCTTTCAGTTCTATTTTTAAAAGTTTTTTCTTTCACCTACTTTGAATACAAGCCCATGATCACTTTTTATACCTTGTTAAGAAACTTTGCCATCCATTATTCATAAGAAAATCTATTAATTATATACTTCCTGAAAGTTATTTCAGTTTATTTTTAATTTTTAATTTTATGCAATTCTAAAATAATTCAGAAACACGAATTAATTTCGATGTTTAACCGGTTGTAAGGAAAAGTTTAAAAAATTGCCTTTCATAAAGAAGTGAACGTTATTTTAAGTCATAAAACCAAGATTTCATAATTTTTATTTCATTGAATCAAACATTAACATGAAGATTTGAGTCTCAATTTTTTTTCTTTTATGAATCTTGAATATAGACTCAACTTTGCAAAATATTCACGTTACATGAAGTCAATGTTGCGAGCGTCTATAATTTAGCTCTTACATATTACATAAAATCATTCAACTTTGCTACTAAATTTATTGTATATAAAACTGAGTTTGAAACTGTATTGCTTAGTTTAAGGAAATGTATTACGTTTAATATTTTTTTAATCTCTCTATTAAATATTCAAGGATTCGTATATATATTTAATGATTTACAACACTTAATTTCAGAGCTGGTCACTGAATCTGAAACTCTTATTCTTATGCATGTGGAGTACACGCAATAGATTAAGGTTCCTTTTGGGGCTGACACTACCATTTTAGATATGTAAAATAGTTGAAATCAAATTAAGTTATGTAACTCAGTCCTTGTAATTGACAGAACATTTATATCTGGTTATTTCGACCAGTCATTTTCTTTCCCATATAACAGATAACGTAATTTTAATAGTATATTATACCGTAATTTCGAACAAAGCTGATGAGTCGTATTTTACCGATTCATTGTAACAATTATGATTGATATTTGGGTAGAGAATAGATGTAATATCATTATGGTAACCTTGTTTTCTAAGTAATGTTCGGCTCTCCAATCGATTATATTCCAAAACTATACCTTTCATAGTTTTAAAATTAGATAAGTCAGAGGAATAACTCGCAGAAAACGCGATGCGTGAGTCTCAATTCCCTATCTTAATTCTCCTTCCTTGAAGGTACCGCAAATAAAATTTTTATTGTAAACTTAGTTCTAAATACATAAATGTAATTATAACTTCTAAGAGCGAATTTTACTTGGTACGTGTAGGTTATCTCCCCCCCGCCCCACCCATTTTGACAGAATATTCGTTAAAACTAACGAAAATATCACGACTTAACCTAACCAATTAATTATCAAGGGCGTACAGTTGATCTATTATTAATTATAACATTGTTTGTTTCTGGAATAGTATTTACTGTTTACTAATAGATCAACTGTACGCCCTTGATTATTGATTAGGTTAAGTCGTGATATTTTCGTTAGTTTTAACGAAAATATTCTGTCAAAATGGGTGGGGGGGGGGGAGATAACCTACAAGTACCTTTTATTTCGTTGCATTGTCGAATATAGGTAATTATTTGAGTGGTAAAGATTCAAACTATAGTATGGAGCGTACTTTATATAAAATATGTCCTTGTAAAATGCTTAATAGTAGTGTAGATAAGTTCTACATTTTTTTAATTTTACAGAGAGTGTGCAGAGTGGCATTTAGGATTAGGGCGGCCAGACGTCCGGCTTTAGGCGGACAGTCCGCCTTTTGAGCACTCTCTCCTTAGGGTGGCCATTTCCCAAAAGGAGGACACTGCGTATGTGGCCGTACGTTAACATATATATATATATATATATGTATGTTAACGTACGGCCACATACGCAGTGTCCTCCTTTTTAAATGGCCACCCTATTTAGGATGGAAACATGGAAATTTTGACTGAATTCTTTAAATTAACAGTATTAAGTTGTTCATTCAACAGTATGGAAGTACTGGCAATGTTTCAATGATCTTATTTGCTGTTAAAGTTAGTAATCTTGTAAACATTAAAATTTACCGTTTGCCCTTTAAATTGACACTAAAAGATTGATCAACTGAGTTACTATAATTACGGTACACACTTAAGTTCTTTTTAAAGATAGTGCTCTACTGACATGACAAGATCAACTCTACTATTCCATGTGCCAGCTAGGTACACTGTTGGATTATGGTTACTTGCAGCTTCCACGCATTGTACTAAATTCCTGCATTTATTGCGGATTTCTCTTTATATATACCAGAATGGAAAAACTGACGTTTGGTTATGTTTTTGGTATATTATTGTTACTGCGAAATCGAAAATGTCTCTTCCGTGTTTGTTTTATGCTAAATTGAGATGTGTTCGCCATTACGTACAACTCCGCGGAATTGATGAAACATTCTTTGTTGAACTGCTTACTCAAATGAATTTCATCGTATCTTTTGGGAACTAAAATATTATTTTATTTATTAATAAGCTTTCCCCTGCTGCTAATTTGTCAATGTTTTAATTATAATTAGTTGACGATAGACAACGGTCCCAGTATTAAAAGGGCCAATTCTAAATTTCACGGGCTACGCCGTGGCTAATGTCGTAACACCGCTTCCCGTCGATCAGCGAAGTTAAACGACACTGGGTTTGAGTAGTTGTTGGACGGCAGATCGTCTTCCACGCCTAAATTATGCAGTGACCCGTGGTTCGGATCCCACGTAAAGTTATAGGTTCCTTCCGCCATATAATCTTTGATAATGCGAAGGAGGTTAAACAACCTTATCAACCAATCTTCTAAATTTCACTGTAACACTCACATCATAAATGAATTAAAAATGAACTCTTTTAGAATAAATTTAAGCTAAGTTCTCAATCTTTTTGTGAATGAATAATGAATTTAACTTACTGTGCAAAAGAATGAATGGTATGTAAATTGACACTTAAATGTAACAGTATTTTACGGGATTTAAAAAACAACAATAAAAACAGTTTGAATTATGAATTGCAGAAGATATTTATCTGAAATGGATATTTATCTGAAATGGATTTTGCTCTTTTTATCATTTCAACAATCATGTTATTTTAATAGATTTATAATGTTTTAATGATAGACGTATGTATGTTAAGTTTAAATTTAAGAGAGTGAAAGTAGCAGTGATTATAGCATACGAGTATGTGCCATGTGATGAGAAATGTGTAGAAAAGGAGGACGATTTCTGGACTGTGCCAGGCAATGTGGTTGGAAACATGAAGAATGCGGTTGAAATGATCGTGAGGATTAGATTTGGTTAGTTGCAGCTCCCAAGCATTATATATATATATATATATATATACACACACACTTTTGTTTTTTTTTAGTTTGAACGACGGTTCAGGATCGATCTGCGGTCGACCCCTCTGCAGCATCCCGCCTCATTTGCGGAATTTGGTGGAGGAGGGAATTACTGTCTGATCTCCTCCTGCCCTCGTAGCCAGCCACGCATGGCTGGTCAGGGACTTTGCACAGGAATCTGTCCAGCTGGTTCTTGAAGTTATTCAGGTCGGTGTGCTTGAGATTCCTCACTTCTTTTGGAAGGACATTGAAAAGCTTTGGGCCCCGTATTCTGAGTATATTTTCCATCCTCTTTTTCATGGCCCCTTGTCCCAACGCAGCTGAGACCGTACAAAATCTGCCTCTTCTCTCATTCCAGTTTGTTTCTATTTCATTTCTGAGGTTAGGGACAGAGCCCTGTAGCTCTTTGTCATTACCATATCTTAGAAATTGGAATTTTCCTTCGTTGAACTTCATATTGTTGTCTTCTGCCCACTGGAATAATGTTTCAATGTCGTTTTGTAGTTTTCTTATGTCATCTTCGTTCAATATTTCCTTACATATCTTTGTGTCATCTGCGAAGCATGATACAATACTGTCCTTAATATCTGCATCAATATCTGCAATCATTATTATGAACAGCAAGGGAGCTAATACTGTCCCTTGTGAGACAGAGCTCACGACTTCCGAGACTTCCGATTGAACTCCATTTACCACCACTCTTTGCGTTCTTTGCGTCAAGAAATTAAATATCCACCTTCCTAGCTTTCTAGTAATTCCTGTATTCTTAAGTTTGTGTGCTATGATTCCATGGTCACATTTATCGAAGGTTTTAGCAAAGTCCGTATATATTACATCAATGTTTTGTCCTCGAAACAATGTTTCTAATATTTTCTCCTGGTGGTCTAGTAGCTGTGACAGGCATGATCTTCCCGCCTGAAGCCATGTTGATTTGGGTTGTACAAGTCTTTTTCTTGTAAGTAGTAGGTAGTTTTGCCCCTAATTATACGTTCAAAACACTTTATAAGGTATGAGGTGAGAGCCACTGGCCGATAATTTTTGGGCATTGCTCTGTTACCACCTTTAAATAGGGGAACAATGTTCGCGTTCTTTAAGGGGAGTGGAATTTGTCTTGTGTCGAGTGGTTTCCTCCATAGTAAGTATGCGGTTTTGCAATATTCTCTTTGCATTTCTTCAGAAATGTGGCACTTCATGTGTCTGGCCCTGGCGCTGAATTGTCTCGCATCTGTGATAAGGCCGTAATTACATCTCCTTCCGTGAACTCGAAGTCCATTAATAGGTTTGTGCCGGAATTTGTTCTTGGTTGATCTGTATCTATGTCGAAAAATTCGTCGGGGTTTTCCACTTCCATCTCGGACTTAAGGGTGCTAAACACAGATTTAAATTGTTCCCTAAGCAGTTCACTTATTTCTTTCGGGTCATTTGTGTATTTGGCCTCCCCGTCTATCAACGGTCCAATACTCTCCTTACACTGCATTTTCCTTTTCGCAAACGTGTAGAAGTATTTTGGGTTATTTTTTATGTTTTCTGCTACCTTGTGTTCCTCCTCATTTGTCTTATGTATGAATGTTTGTTTTAGGTCCATTTCTATTTCGCCAAGTTTCCTCTCTAGTTTGAGTCTCTTTGCATCAGTTCTGCATCTGTGGAGATGTTTTACGGTTTGTCTTCGTTGTCTGAATAGTGTCCTGATTTTCCTCTCGAGCTTGCTACGTTTTCTTTGCTGTCTCTCTGGAATATGTTTCAGTATTATAGGTTTGGTTTCAGTCCCTATTATACATAGTATTTCTTGTGGAATCTTCTCGTGAAGTAGCAATTCCCAATTTACCTCCTTTAACTCTGTATTTACGTTTTTCCAATTTACTTTCTTTGAATTTATGTTTAAGCCTTCAAATATTCCATCTGCCTCTCCAGGATGCGTTTTCGGACCTCTGGATGCTAACTTCAATTGTATATCGATGAGGTTATGGTCGGAGAACTTTGTGTGCGTTCCTTTTTTATTTATTATTATCTCGTTGTTATTTGTCCAGATTAAATCCAAAACGTTCTCCTTTCTCGTGGTTTCACAGATTTCCTGGGTAAGGGCGTAATGTTCCATAATATCTTATAGCATTTTTGCTTGGGTTCTATCGTCTTTAGTAATGTTGCCATGAAACTTCTCAACATATATAACTTCGTCATTTTTCTTCCATGATATGAATGCGAAATTAAAATCTCCGAAAATTAGAATATTTGTTGCTGGAGTTTCAAGTAATTTTAATATGTTTCTATTTCATTTGTAGCAAATTGGAATTCACTTTTTGTGGTGTTTGGTGGTCTGTACATGTTCATAATGGTTAGGTTCAGTTATTTTACTTCTAATATAATAACTTCAACTGTGCTGTTTGATTTGTTTACCTTCACTTCACATGTGTATGTGTTTTTCACGTATATATGGCGCCTCGGTGGTGTAGTGGTTAGCGTCGCTGACTACGAATCCATCGGCCCAAGGTTCGAGACACGGTGACGGCAGCCGGCGCGCAGCAAAACCAAGCTGTTCATCCTTCCACACCATAAAGAATGTGGTTGGCAGATAAATGGGTACCTAGGTGGCCTAGTGGTTAAGACGCTGGGGCGGCTAGTGGGGCGTGGTTCCGATTCCACGTTAAACTGTAGGTCTAAGTTGGAGTAAAAAAGCTTGACCTTCGTCAGAATGAACAATTCGGGCGGAAGCTAACCAAAGGTTAAATAACCTTGGTTAACCTTGGTTTTGCTTTCGCCCGAATTGTTCATTCTGACGAAGGTCAAGCTTGTTACTCCACCTTAGACCTACAGTTTAACGTGGAATCCGAACCATGCCCAACCAGCAGCCAAGCATCTTAACCACGAGGCTACCCAGGGTACCCATTTATTTTCCAACTAATTTCTTTATTGAGTGGAAGGATGAACAACTAGGTTTTTCTGCGCGCCGCCTGCCGTCACCGGGTCTGGATCCCGGGACCGATGGATTCGTAGTCAGTGACGCTAACCACTACACCACCGAGGCGCATTATATAGGGTGAACCAAATGTAGGTGGACAGTAAATGATAACGTTTATTTTGAGAATACATATTTAATTTTTTGTATACTATAATACAAAATAAAATTTAAATAAATTTAGTTATAATATTTAATATAATAAAACACAAACACCATAGTTATAATGAACACCATAGTTATAATATAATATAACACAAACCGTATTCAACCTACTGTCCACCTACTTTTGGTTCACCGTGTATATAGATAGATAGATAGATAGATACACGAGGGTTGTTCAAAAAGTAAGTTTACAAGGTGTTTTGAAGAAACTGTTTTATTACAAGGCTAGTAATTATTAAAAATATTTCAACAACTTACTACTTTTCTACACACTCACCAAACAGATTCAAACATTTGTCGAAGGTGGGACAAACTTTCCGATGCTGGTCGAGTAAAATATAGAGTCCTTAGTTTTAAACCAGTTCCGTACTGTCGCTTTTGCATCAGGATCGTTTTGAAATTGTTTACCTCCGAGGGGTTCCTTTAGGGCTGGAAACAAATGGAAGTCGCTTGGTTGAAGGTCAGGACTATGGCGGGGGGGGGGGGGATGCTCCGTGACTTTCCAATAGAACGATTCCAAAAGTTGGCGTGTTTGATTTGCAGTGTGAGGGCTTGCATTGTCAGGCAAGAACGCTACACCTGCAGTAAGCAACCCGGAACGTTTTCTTCTGATAGCCGTGCGGAGTCGCTGTAAAGTTTCACAATAAGAAGTGGCATTTATTGTTGTCCCTTTTTGCATGAATTCAACATGCAAAACGCTTTGATGGTCCCAAAAAATCATTGCCATCACCTTACCGGCTGATGGTGCAATCTTGAACTTTTTGGTTCGTGGTGACTCCGGATTTTGCTACTTTACAGTGTTGTCACACATTCCTAACAAAATATTGTACTACCAACAACATTACTGTAATATGCATAATGCACCGGTAATTAACTTTGTAAACTTACTTTTTGAACCCTCGTAGTATTGAAGAGATTGTTAGGGTTTTCCAAAATAAATAGAACAAAGACTTCGTACATATGGCAATTCAAACATTAAACAACATTAAAGCAACATTAGGTCTGGGTGGTAGTTAGATGGGGGACCATCCTCTGCGTCCAAATTATGTAGCGACCCGTGTTTCAGATCCCACATAAAGCTGCAAGGTTCTCTCTGTTATATGACTTATGCGAATACGAGTATCTTCTGGTATGCCGTATTGGAGCCAATGTGTGCGAAAAAAATCAGTTGACTCCACCTGTAAAAGGGTTCAAGGCAAGGCCGTTTCCTGACATAAGCAGACTAAGCGGCCGCTAGCCCCTGCTGCTACTAGGGGGCCCCTAGACAGGCTCCCAGGTCATAGCTCAGTGGGCAAGAATAGGAATATAGCTGAAGTTATTATTAATATTATTGTTATTATTATTATTATCATTATTATTATTATTATTATTGTCGTATTAATTAAAGTTTTTGTATGAGACAAATGTGATAAAACGGAGACAAACGAAACTTTTTGGTCGTTATGTGTAAATAACTATTGTGAGATCTTATTTTTATATTATTTAACTTTATTCTTACTATATGCTTATACTTTCCTAAATGCTTAATTTTTCTAGTATTGTAAAACATTATTATTATTATTATTATTATTATCATCATCATCATTATTATCATGATTATTATTATTTAGCAGATTAGTTCTGGTGAACTAGGAACTAGATGTGACTTCGTGCATCTTGGAAAATGAAACGACATTATCCATCAGGAGCTGAAAAACGGAAAAAGAAGAAAATAGAGGAGGAGAAGCTTTCCAGTAGCAGAGGTGAGATGTGCCACTTGTATATTCTTATGATTACAGTTCAGGCAACTAGGTTAGGTAGACCATCAAGCTAGGCAAGTGCTCAGGAATCGTGTAGAGTAAGCTAGTCTCTGTAATATTTATAATATTTCGAAATGTGAAATTTAATGGATCACATCACCTCAAATTCTGTTCACACATATCAATTATCAAACAAGATAAGAAAGAGTATTTTAGCAAAATCTAACAGAATATGTAATGTTATGTTCTTCTCAGGAGCACTACTGAAATATATGGAAAAGCCATCCTCAGCAAAGCCTGATGAGCATCATGAGCCAACAGCAGGACCATCCTCTATGCAACCTCAAACACCAGTAGAAGTAGAGCCTGATGAACCAACAAGTGGCGCATCTTCTGTTCAGCTTCAAACACCACACACAGGCATTTCTACTGAGCAACAAGAACCAAGATATGCTCCACCGCTTGATCCGTATAACTGGCCAGTTGTCCTGACAGATGCCTTGAAGACAGATCTGGTGTCTCGAGGACCATTTCAAATCAGTTCAGATTTCACATTCCCTAAAAGAAAGGACGGGAGAAGCTTTCATCACCATTACATGTACAGAACATTAATTAATGGGGGAAAAATAAAGCGAAGCTGCCTGATGTACTCTAGAAGGAATGATGCTCTTTATTGCTTCTGCTGCAAGGTGTTTTTAAGGAAGTTGTACAAACTAATTACGGATGGGCTTTCAGACTGGATAAACGTTGGTTCGCTTCTGAAAGGCCATGAAAATAGTTCAGAACATGCAGATAACATGGCAACATGGAAGGATCTGGAACTGCGGCTAAAAACTGGGAGGACCATTGACCAAACTGAAATGTCATTAATGAAGGTAGAGCGAAGACGCTGGCGAGATGTTCTCACACGTCTTGTAAGTATAATCCAATCACTGGCAGAGAGAAACCTTGCTTTCAGGGGGTCTTCCTCTACATTGTACAATTGAGACAATGGCAACTTCTTGAAGGAGGTTGAGCTCAAATGGGTATACTGCTTAGGGCCCCCTAATGGCTAGAAACGGCCCTGGTTCAAGGCACTTATTATTTCGATACATGATGTAGAAAACTAGGAATGTTTATAAAACACATTACATAACATTATTATATTGGAGGCATTCTATGATATAAATACAACTATTCAACCGTAGTTAGGCAAAGAATGAAACAGCCGGTAGCCTAAAATTAATTTTCATTGAAAAAAACAAGGTATAACACTTGAGTGATGCATTTGTAAGAATGCTTTCAGATAGTTAACCGATAACCTTGTAGGTTACTGTTTATATTGTGCATGCGTAACGTACACAAGTAAAATTATGCCATTTTGGAACATTTGTGGCCAAATTCTAGATTTAAGCTAAAATACCTAAAACATGGAGCATTTTATGGTCAATTTTAGGGGCGTTTCCAAACTTTTAAGCAGTAATATATATATATATTATATATATATATATATATATATACTGTATGTAGTGGAGGCCTAATATCCCGCGGCGGCGACTCTTTTGTGACCGGTTTCCCCAGCGTTAACCAATAATTGTGACCATTGTTTATATTCCTCGCTCGGAAGACCGGATTCCCTGGCGCCGACTCTGAAAATTCTCAACACTTTTGATAAAAATCCCCCACCCTCAAGATAATATGATAATATATTGTATGTTATACACTTTTATTGTACAATACATGTTTGAACGTAAGTTTAGGGGAAAACGTTGGTATTATTCTACTATTACACCCGTCTAACGTCCAGCAATTATTATATATTCATTAGGTAGATGTTTTAATTCTAAGACACTTTTCTTCTATAGCGTTTCCGTCGCAAATGCTTCGTTTTCGAGATATAAACGTTTTTTTGGTGTGTATCTAGTGTGTGTTCGTACGTTCGTTTGTGTGTTCGTACGTTCGTTTGTGTGTTCGTGTTGACGTCACATGTCTGCCCAATCAGAGCGCTCCATCCATTTCGAATTTGAATTAGTTTGCTACCGGAATGGCTTCGTGTGAGACGTGCTTGTTCGATTATTACCGCTGTATTGTCGGTTTCTATGAAAATTTAGAAAAAGTGTTGAGTTTCTGCGTGCTCAGTGTTCTACCGACAGTTGTGAAGTGTCCACATTGTAAAACGGAGTGTACATATCGTCAAGACCAGAAACTGTGGCGTTGTAGATCAGTTAGGCTAGGATAGGTTAGGTTAGGAAGGTTAGGTCAATTTTGAAGGTGAAATTTATGTTTTTCCTATGGTTTTTGATGTGTTTTGAACGAATCTGACCGTCGGAAATGACTCGTTTTCTGTGATTTCTCCCACATTGCCAGCTGGGGGGGGGGGGTATTTCAAAAACGAGTCATTTCCGACGGTTTTGAAGGTCAGATTCGTTCAAAACACATCAAAAACCATAGGAAAAACATAAATTTCACCTCGAAAGGGAGACGGGTGTAATACTGGACATTTACCAAAACGTTAAATACACGTACGTTAGAGTGATTTTCAAGAAGGGTTGAAATTTGTCGGCGCATTCACTTTCCCGTGGTAGGGAGCCGCCCCATTACGCCAGGGAATCGAGTCATTTACATACAGGGTGCGGCATAAGTCGCTTTATCGAGAATAATGAAATTACCTTGTAAGGAATTATATTTATTATTTATTACAGAAATTGTTTCAAGTGCCCTACATCATGTTCAATACACACGTTGCATCTTTAAACCACTGAACAACGGCCAGAAACCTCGGGATTTCGATCACAAAAGACTTTGATACGCCAAGAGTTCGAGACGTTGAATAATAACAAAGAACTGTGCCGCGCAATTTGATGTTCAGTAGTTCAAAGATGCAAAGTGTATTGAACATGATGGAGGACACTTTGAACAATTTCTTTAATAAATAATAAATATTATTCTTCACAAGGTGATTTCATTATTCTCGGTAAAGCGACTTATGGCGCACCCTGTATATATATATATATATATATATATATATATATATATATATATATATATATATGCATATAACTGCAATGACCGCGCAGTATATAAATGAATAGAAACGACATAAGTATTAAGGAACGTTTCTGCACACGAGGAGGAGAGATAACGAATAAATGAAAAATGAGGCGAACCAAATTCAGTCTAAAGCATAATCTAACCTAACCTAATATGAATTAAATCGACCTGCTTTAGGTCGAACCTTTCGACCTTATATGTATGATTAGAATTTTGGGGTGTCGACTTCATGCAGATCGTCTGTATGTAATTCGACTTTGTTCCTCAACATTATTTTTTTCTGTACAGTGCATTCTCTTTCACCTGATTTCCATATGAAATATATTTATTTCGGTTGTTTACAGTCGCCGAAAGAAGTTTGCTGAAGAAAAAAATTTATCAGATAGAACTTAAATTTTCACTTTTTAGTCCATACTTTTTCTTATTGATAACTTTAGACATCAAACACACTAGTCTTATCGTCTGAATGTTGCTTCATTAGCGTTATAAAACAGAACAAATCAACTTGGCATATGAACAAATGTATAAAATTGGATAAAGTTAAGAAAAAGATAATCCGTTTCGGAATTTGAAACACCACCGCAAATTGTCTCGAAGATGAAAAGCTAAAAAATCAACGGTCGATATCTGCTGCAATAACAGAAATCCTGTATCTCAAAGTGATTAAAAGATCAGAGAAGCGTTTCAGTAAAGAAAACGCCGCATGATATTTCGTGTTCATATGAAAAGGGAATATTAATAAATAATCTGTTACGGAGAGAGATGCTTTTCTAATGTAAATGGACTCGTTTTAGAAGACAGATGGCATGCAAATATGGGTATTTATTACTCTCTCTCTCCCTCTCTCTCTTTCTTATATATATATATATAAACACACACACACATATATATATACACAGTCGATTCCGGTTAATGGGGTCGCCGGTAGCCGGATTATTAGGCTAAATTTCTAAAAACAAAAACAAATAATTGAATTATTGTACTATTAAATCCGCTTATTGGGGACAGTCAAGCCGCTTTATTGGTCCGCATTGGGACGCCAATTGGGACACTACACACACACACACACACACATTATTACTCAATTTGGTAATAGTGAACACGGATGGTTGATGTGGCGTTGTATGGATAATGTACAGTGTACACAGTTTGCGCTCTGACCTTATTTGGTAATACAATGTGAAATAGGCTCACAACAAGCTGAACAGTATTAGTGTGATTCAAGCTGTCACAGCGACAAGACCTTTTACTTTCTCAAAATATTGATCTGTGGGATAAGATCAAATCCCTGCCGGCAAACAGCAGTCAACGTCAGTTGGCAGAAATAACTGACGTGCCGAAATCGACCATTGGTGCTACGCCGATTATGACGTGTCTGACGAGAGCATTATAGAGCAAGTAGCAGCAAAGCGTCTTCAAAGAGGGCCAGAACCAGACAGCGATGATGACGAAGACCTGAGCCTCAAAAAATAACGAATGCAGAGGCTAAAGCGCGCATAAGTGCCTTATAAAAGTATTTCATGCAAGAAGGAATGACAAGGAATCCTCGATCTGCTTTAGATGCATGCATTGATTTTGTTTGTTCACAATTAGTAAAATCTTTGAAACAATCCACTTTAGATAATTTTTTCTCGCAATAAATATGTGCGCGCTTCATTTTTATGATCCTTTGTAATATGTATATAGAGTACATACCATGCCTCAATTAAAACAGTGCTTTTTATTAAATAAATATTTTTCTTTTATAGTTTCATTTTTTCCTCAATAGAAGACATGTTCGTTTAACTGGGCCAGCCTCTTTTATGGGACAAAACACACGAGTCCCGTTTTGTTCCAATTAAACGGAATCGACTGTGTATATATCTGTATATATATAATATATATATATATATAATATATATATATATATATGATACACACAGACCGTGCATGGAACAAGGAACTATTCTGGGATAATTAAATCCACTATAGTCCGAATAAGTAATGGTAAATGACAAATACCATAGTTTT
>JAJOZX010000087.1:1350000-1475000 GCA_023014485.1 Bathynomus jamesi | reverse complement strand
CTCACTCACCTTCATTCCCATTTGATTCCGCACAAAAGAATGAGAAAGTGAGAATATCAAACGAGGCATTTTTCAAATTCGTCTTTTCCCAATTCATGTCGTTCTTATTCCCATCCACGGCCTTTCCCACTTTGGTCCGGGTTAGGTTACGATTGGTTAGGTTAGGTTATGATTGGCTAGGATACGATAAGTTAGGTTCTGATTAGCTATGCTAATGTTAGGTTAGGTTTTGATTGGTTAAAATAAGTTAGGTTTTGAAATATTAAACATTCCCACTCAGCGCCGTTTCAGCGACGAAAACATTGTTTTGTAAATCAAGATACGCTTTTCTCAAATGTGAATTTTTTTCACTTTTGTACATTTTCACTTGTGGACCACGAATGAGAATGGGAATGACATTGAGTGGGCAGTAATCGGCCAGTTTTCTCACCAGTAAAGAATAATTCACATACTCCCCCATCTTTTTTTTTTAAATTATGTTACCCTCAGTTCGTGTATACACATTTTATTATTTGGGAAAATAATTGTCCAAACATACCTCTCGAATTAAATGCAAAATTTCACTTTTACGTGGAGGTCGAAATGTGACAATAAAAACCACACTAATAGACGGAGTTTATTTCCACAACAGTTTCGATGTCCACTGGCATCCTCTTCGGCTGGATACAGAAAAACGAAGCTGTATCCACCCAAAGAGGATGCCAGTGGGCATCGAAACTGTTGTGGAAATAAACTCCGTCTATTAGTGTGGGTTTTATTGTCACATACCTCTCAAATTAATGAAATGTGGCAAAGAAAAGGGATTCATATAAGTTTTGTTATATCATTAGTAAATATGTCATTTTGTATGGAAAACACTTACATAAACATAGTTTAGTAATTGGCCCATTCACCTTAATTTTTGATGGCTTTTGTGAATCTAATCGGGAAAGGATTCAAAGATTCGAAATCTCGTAAAACCCTTTGAGGACTTTTTCGCAGCGAATCCCATTGTCTTAACGATAGAATTCAGCAAGGTTCCCGATGTTCTTCCCTCTGAAGCATTTCAAGTGTTGATCATTTTGGTCCAAATATTCTCTAAATAGGTTTTTCCCCTCTCTTCTTTCAACTATTCTCCCTCCCGGAGTTATTTCACTCTTCATATACACCGTTTCCGTTGTTAAGCTTAATCACTGCAATCGTATTTTTTGCTTCATGCTTCTAGTAAAAGAGATACCAATGTCACTGTTATGAGTTTCAGTCATATTCCCAATATGTTGTTAATTTTGCTTTTTATATTCCATTATACCTAACCTCTTAATATTCAAAGTATCTCCTCGTTCAAATTAAGAAAAATTAACAACAGTTTCTATTTTTGCGTGAATTTATTTTCAGAAAATTTTTTCTTCTTTTAAATTCCTTTCCGGGTTTCTAATGTACGGGTGTTCCACAAAGGTGTTCCCAAAAATAACTTGTTACATAACTATTTTGGGGGACATCTTTTTCGATCACCCTGTACAATTTATTGGGGTTATTGTTTGTCTTCATTATATATATATATATATATATATATATAGAGAGAGAGAGAGAGAGAGAGAGTTACAAGGGGTTACAAGGAAAAGAAGTACCTCAAAAGGCCTTGCGGCCCATACCGAGGAGGTACCAATGGCAACGGGTGCCAGGGAAAATTTTCTACACACTCAAATAGTGTGCAAGATTTGGTCTAACCTTTTCTTGAACTGATCCACCGAGGAACTGTTCCTGTTATTAAAAGTTTATTTTTCTTTCAACTATCCTAGCAGTAGTAGAAAACTGGATAGAAAAGTAGAAGGCTCTCTCCCCACCCTCCGCTCCCTCCCTGCCAGAGGCAGGTACGGAAAAGGTTGAAGAAAATACCTTGACCCTGGAAAAGTAGCCAAGGAAATTTTACAGGAAAGTGGAGAATATATAAATAGCTCTATATTTACCTTGCTCACAGAGACACCGTGCAAGCGAACTCCTGCAGAGTTTTCTTATGTTTTAATCTTAAACTATCAACGTGTTAAAGTAATTCCCACATATACTAGTCCTAAATCGTTTCAAATCCAACTTCTAACCATTGTTGCGAGTTGGGTTATCATTTGAACTAAACATGCTTCTAAAATCGACATCTTTGAAGCGTCGATTGTAGCCCATATGCCTAACGAAAGGGATTAACTTTGTGGCATTTTTCGCGTTTCCAATCCACCTACCTACTTCCCCACCAATACCCAGCGCGCGCACTTCGGCCATTAGCCGGCGGTGAGGTACCTTATCAAAGGCCTTCTAATCAATCGCCCTACTCTTATCATACTCACTCAACATGACGTAGAAAAACTCGAGCATGATGGTGAGACACGACCTATGCCGTCTAAACCCATGTTGGAGTCCCCAAGTAGCTTGTAGGAATCCAAATGGTCAACAATCCTACTCGCTATTATCCCCTCTAAATATTTACCTACAACTGAAGTTAAATGGTGTTATTTATAGAGGTTCCAAGCCTCTCTTCCCACCCATGAGATAGCAGTAGCGTCCTAATCGTAACAGTAGAGAAAAAGCCAATACTAAAAGTTTTTCTTTTTTTTTTGCAGTCAGAGGAGAACATCCCTAACCTAAGCTAAAAGGACAGAGTGGGATGGGAAGGGGTCCTAGTAACCCACGGGACAGGTTTGTACAACAGACTTCACCCACCCTCCCGAAAGAGAGAGAACCTAAAGGAATTGGCAGGCAATTTCTCTAGAATCCCACGACTCGGGACCGGAGGGCTGTCACACCCCAAGTATAAAGTTTACAACACCCAGAAGGAACGTGCATAACCTTTATACCCCCTGCGGAGGGAGAGAGAGAGAGAGAGAGAGAGAGAGAGAGAGAGAGGAATTTTTTTTCGCGGAACGCGACGGAACAGCATTCCAGTACCTTTTAGTTTCAATATGCAAATGAAAATTTTATGTTTTCATTTTCACTCCGATTTGATTTTTTTTATTACATTAAAGAATTTTAGGAATAAGAAAGACGCTTTTTTTTGGATTAGGATGATTCGGGGTGGGATAGGGTAATAAATGGCAAAGATTGTAGGAAATTTATAGTCGAATTCCAAAACCTTTCTTTTCAGAAAAAAGTTGAAGGATATTCCATAGTTTCGGATACGATTTTTATTATTGTTGCTGTTAATGTTTCCTATTTTCTTAAAAAAAAAAAAAAAAAAAAATATATATATATATATATATATATATATTAATCCCTCTGCTCTGTGTACTGATAACACATGTTTCGATCGAAGTCCGTATAAAAGCTAATTAATAGTGAAAATCTAGCATTAAATTGTTATTTGAGAAGTGCCAATGCCTGTGTGAATATGTAATGCGCGCTAAGGGAAATTTTCCTAAGTGGTGAAAGTACGACATATACCATAAAAAGTAAAACAGAGAAAATTATTCTAACTCGATTAGTTCCATCTGAAAAAAAATTAGGTGCCCATTCATATGATTAAAACAACAAGACTGTTTATCATCAAAATTCCTATAGCCATCCCTCGATATCCCACGCGGCTGCTCTCACGAGCACCAATCAGTAGACATACACAACGCGTGACATCCCCAATTCCCCGAAGTAATGGAGGATGGGGATGTTAATTTCCCATTTATAAAATACAAAAAAATGTGAAGAAATGTGTGCATACACCAGGACAAGGGAGTCACAAGAAAAGACCAGGCGCAAAACAAAAAGTTGATAGCTCTAACAAATGAATTTATGTAACACAGGAGATAACAGATAACATCAGAAAAAATAACTGCTTGGATCTGTTATTTACGAATAACACCAACTTAATCAATGATATAAAAATAACACCAACGAATATCTCAGACCAAAACATTATTAGGTATCCACCAATATGGCGAGAACATTAAAAGAAAATATTCATACTGAAGAAAGAAACAAATTTGAGATTTTTAATGTAAACTCTAAGACTATAAATTGGGACGAAATCACATCCCATATTGCACAAATAGAGTGGAAAACAGTCTTAGAGGATAAAACAACTGAAGAAATGTTAATAACCTTGGAAAAAAAGACTGGAAATCTTAGAAAAATATGTTCCGAAAATACAGCCAAAGGAAAGAGGAACTATTTCGAGAGGCAAAAGCGAACACTATTCCGCAAGAGAAGTAGAGTTGCCACGAAGTTAATTAAATGCCCAGACAACAGTACCAAAAACGTGATACAAATAAAATTAAAAAATGTAAACAGAGAAATACAAGTCCTAAGTACGGGTCGTTCATTCTTACTTGTATGATATATATATATATATATATATATATATATATATATACACACACACACACACACACACACACACACACACACACACAAACACATATATTAGGGTATATTATATATTAGGGTGGTTATCAGCATATAGGGACAAAAATTATTTTTTTAACTTTAGAGTTCAGAAGGTCGAATTTTGTTCTTTATCATGAGAAAACTTAGCATGCCATTTTTTAAAACAATCAAATCATATTTAGGGGTGGCGCACTAAGGTAGGTTGATTTTCCGCATTTTTTTAGATATCGACTTTGGACTAGTCTAGATAGTCAGGGCTTAATATGATAATAACTGACAAAAAAAATTTAAAATTAATAAATGCTTACCTGATGGACAGAATTTTCTTGAGAGCAGCTTCTCTCACTTCCAAGTCGTCAGACTTCATCATGGAGTACAGCACATTCTCGGGCAGCAAGGCAAAAGCATTGTACTTCAGGCTCTTGAAAGCAACACCCTGGATTTCTTCAGACTGCTGCTTGATCCTCTGGATCATGTTGAAGATGTACAGCTGCTGATTGTGGAACTTGCTGTCCCTTTTGATCTCAAACCAACTGACTGCATACACTTCCACAATGAACTTGATGGCCTGGTAAAGCTTATCCTGTAGTTCTGGAGGGTAAGCACCTCTGGTCCACAGACACATCAATCTAATTGCCAAAGTCAACCATCTTGTATGGTTTAATGGTCCAATTTTCCAGGCAGCAAATCTTGGGTTGACTTTGCCCCTGGAAATTCCAAGCACATACTCCAAAAGAAGCCTCTGGTCGCTACTGAGATCATTCAGTGTCTCCTCAGCAAATTCCATGTCATCCACGGGGCCACTGAGTTTGGTGAATTCCACTTGTGGCAGATCTTAGTAGTCAATTTCACAGAGTTTTCCCAGCGGACCAGTGAAAGCAGTGGGACTTTTGGTACTGCCATCAAGATGCTTGAAAACAGCTCTGAAAGGAAGCTCATTCTGATGGAGTGAACAGCCAATGGTGTGCAATTTCCGCTCAATTTTATTTTCCAGAGCTGTTACAAGGCCTCCCTCCCAGCCAGTGTTTGTATTTGTGTTGTCAAGGAGGACAGCTTTCAGGGTATGAACACTGTTAAACTCCTCCAAGACACTAGCAACTTCTTCACCAAGAAGAACTCCAGTCGCACCTTTAATTGGGATGACTCTGTGAGTAAGATATGTTCCACTTTCAGTTCCCGGCTCCTTTGTGAAAGTCAAATGGTGCTCTTGTCCCTTTCCTTTCTTCAGCTTAGTCTCCCCATTTTCATCCTTAACTTCTCTGTACAGCAAAGTGTCCTTGTCAACTTTCCCATCAACCCCAATGCAGACTAACTTTTCCAGACCCTCATTGTGCTTTTCATCACTTTTCACTTTCATTCTAGCTTTTTCCCTGTCCATTTTCGATTTATCAACTATTATCTGTTTCACATCAAGGCCAGGCTTAAGCAGGTCCATAGCTTGTAAGTCCAGGAGGAAGGCATTAGCAAGACTTGCCCCAAGATTGGAAGAAACATCACCCCTGATCAGTTCCATGGCATATCTGGGGGTTTTCAAAAAGCTGTAACCTCCACTTGGGTGCCTCCTTGGCTTGAACTCTTCAGCTTCACCACCAGATGGCTGAAATGAAAATAAAAAATAAATTACTAAAGCGAAAATGGGGGAAAATAGGGGAAAAAGTAGGGAAAAATATGGGTAAAAATCGACGAAAATGGGCGGAAATAAGAATGAATTACTAAAGCGAAAATGGGGGAAAAAAGGGGGGAAATAGGGACAAAAAGTAGGGATACATTTGGGTAAAAATGGGATAAGATATAAGAAAAAAAATATATTACCTCTCCTGATTCTCCTGAGCTGGATTGAAAAGAAATAGCTTGTGAAGGTATGGAGGCAAAAGTGGCCAAATCCACTTCCTGCTGCTGTTGAATCTGGCTCTGTAATCTTTCTGCTTCAGCTGCAGCCCTCTGGTCTCTCTTCACAGCAGCTTTATCCACAGATCCCAGCTGGAAAGAGCCCTTGGGTCCTATTTTGGCCCTCTGATCTCTCAAGTATTCCCTCTCCTCTACTGGAACCTGAAATATTAAAGTATATTAAATAGCGGATCTAAAATAAGAGATAAAATCCTGAAAAAAAATTGATTATTAATTTCTATTACCAGGAGGGGGGAAAGGAAGATTACAGGAGGAAAATGCGGATATTTTTCAATTACAAGCATTGAATTTCCTTCCATTTAAAAGGCACCTAATCGCACTAAGTTAGGCCAGTTAACAGTTAAAATAATAATAGCATTACCTTCTTACTGGGAGGACAAGTGCAGATTATGTGCTGTGTTTGACAATTTTCTTTCTTGCACTTCACAGCATTGTCATCACAGGGATGAACAGGTAGCTTACAGGTGCAAGCAGAAATGTCAAAAAGTTTATCCAGCTTTTCCTCCAGATTCTGCTCCTGGACTGTAGAAAGAGATTTCCTGTTTATCTCTTTTGCTTTCTTGAAGCACACTTTATCCACCAATTTCACTACATAATATTCCTCATACAGGGGCAGCCGCGGGTTCACTGCCTGGTGCCTGCCAGATCTCAATCACATCCTTTGCTATCATTTTAGCAATATCATAGTCTTTGAAGTCCGGGTGGCTGTTTTGGAGGAAATAACTGTACTGAATAACTTGGCGGAGGGTAGGAGGCTCTGTTTTATCCAAAGGGGAAGGGTGGCCACTGAATTTTTTGGCACTATCACTTCGAGTTAACACTGCAGACTTCCGTTTTTTACCCATTTTTATGAAATATCTGAAAATAAACACAATTAAATGAACGCATCATAAAATAACTTAATTTAATACACATTTTATAGGTAAATATCATTAAAAAATACAAAATAATACACTAATAAACATCTATAATGCATTTACAATAAGTTTCAAGCATCGTTTTGTTAAAAAAGCCGAATTTCAATTGATTATTTTGATGAAATAAGGTCCGATATTTTGTTTGTTTACATTGCGCGAATACCGCGCGCGCGATTTTACGCGTAAAATTCGACAATTTTACAACTTAAAAATAATTAACAATCCTCAAAAAATACAATCATTTTCACAAATATGAGTTGGTGCAACGTTTTTTATACATTAATACAGTTCCAAAATCAACCTACCTTAGTGGCGCACGGCACTATAAAAATGTAGAGTAATGTACTTTTAATCAACAGTAAAATACGTCATTTATTTCTTTGCAAAATTTGCAGAAATTATTATTAAAATGTTTATATGAAATATTCATATGTTTTCAGATATATAGTTTTCTTTATGATATAACATCAATATATGTAACTACTTCTTGTGACTTTTGGCATCTGAAAAACTGGCAAGGAGCAAGCTGCAACTCAAATCCTCAGTTAACTACATGCTGAGGAAGTGCGCATGTGGCAGTAATTCATGCTCCATTTATTTCACGATAAGGAGTTTCACGCCCTAAAATTTTAAATTTGTTTGCAATCATGGTTAGTACTAGTTATAGTACTCGTTCTAAAACAGATATATGGCTTGTTGGTCCAACTTTACCAAAAATATTGGGCGATAAATTCCCTTCTCAGCAGCAAGTTTTGGCACATTTTTTTACCACCATTCAGAGATGAAGCTCCCTTTGAAAGATAGTGCTAAAAACACTTTGATCAGTGTTATGGGTTTCTGGAAGAAAGCCAGTATTCCAAATGCGCATGAACATGATCTTATTAAGCGGTTGCTGAAACTTCATTCTGAATGGAAACCATTACAAAAAAGTAAGTCCCGTCGATCTCAAAAGCAAATTTCCAATGAAACACACTTCACATCACGACTCAATGAACTATTTGACATTGCACACGAGAATGCTCTGTCTCTGATGAAAATAGAAGATAATAAATTTCTTATTGTTCAGCGCAGTGGAAGAAAATGCCACATAGCTGGCATTGATAAAGTGACAACACTCAAGAAAAGAAATAAGATAGAGAGCGAAATTTTATTAGCCGCAAGAGAAAACATGAAAAATAAATACAACAATTAAGCAAAGTTGCAACAATAGATTCAAGTTCCAGTAGTGATAACGAGTCGATCCATTCGGAAAATAGTATATCTCAAAAATTAAAACGTTTTTCTCAGGGTGACACCCAACCACAATTGAAGAAAGCAAGACCTCAAACATAACATAATGACTCCCGAATTAGCGAAAGCTCTAGATGGAACAAAGACAGCAACCGAGCAGCAGCTCATATCGTTGTTGCTACGGCAAAAAGTTTAGGATGTGATGTAGAGTCACTATCGATCAATAAAGATTCTATTCGCACTAAAAGGATGAAAATTAGAAAAGAAACTTCAGCTAATATCATTGAACACTTTGCTCCAGAAACCCCCCTAGTAGTTCACTGGGATGGGAAAATGCTACCTGATATCACATGAAAAAAATCTGTCGGTCGTTTGCCTGTGGTAGTGACTGGTAAAGATATCGACAGGCTTCTTGCAGTCCCTAAACTTACCTCCGAAAGTGCAAAAGCAATTGCAAAGGCTGTTGTTGAAACTATAAAAGAATGGAATTTAACCAACCAGATCAAAGCTATGTCGTTTGATACCACGGCAAGCAATACAGGAAAGAGAGGAGGTGCCTGCATCCTGATTGAACAAATGTTGGACAAAAATCTTTTGCACCTAGCTTGTCATCATCTTATCCATGAAATTATAGTTGAAAATGTATTTGGCGTCCTTTTTGGTCCCTCATCAAGACCTGATATTGCTTTATTTACAGCTAGAATGGAGTAACATTGATAAAAGTAAGCTTGAACCAGTGATTGGTGATAAAGAAGTGACCTTAGACATATATGAATGGAAGGAAATAATTGAATTCTGTAAAACTAACCTAGAAGAACGTCAACCAAGAGATGATTACCGAGAAACCTTAGAATTAGCATTGTTGTTTCTGGGAGAAGTAGCCCCACGAGGAAGAAGACTGATACAACCAGGTGCTCTACATCGTGTACGTTGGCTAGCAAACGTAATTTATTTTATAAAGATTTATCTCCTTCGTTCAAGGTTCGTCTAACATCAGGAGAAATATCATCATGTAAAAGCATGGTTCCAATGCCCCCAAGCAACTTTAGCTCCTGCAAATGACCTAGGGCTCCTTCAGCAATTAAAAACTTATACAGACACTGTCGTCTCCAAATCTGCAGGCAAGGCATTCGGTAATTATTTATGGTATTTAAGTGAACATCTGATTGGTCTCTCTTTCTTTGATGATCGTGTACCTTTAGAAATGAAGAGATTGATGGTCGCAGCTCTAAAAAATGAAGGAGATAAATGCCCTCCAAATAGAATGTGTCCAACGATTCCTGAAGGAAAAAATCGTCATCATTTGTCACAGCAAACTCTCGACAACTGTTCTCAATTTTAGGGTTGGAAGCTGACTTTCTAACTTCTGTAGAGCCAGCTCAATGGGAACAGATTTCACATTATCAAAACGCTTCCAAGATCCTTAAAAGCATGAAGGTTGTCAACGATATTACAGAAAGGAGAGTAGCATTGATAAAGGACTTTAACGCCTCTGTAACGAGAAATGAGGAACAGACAGTTTTTGCTCCAGGTCGTTCAGGAGCATCGTAAAACATTCTCAGATGCAAAAAAAAACATGAGTTGAAGGTCTCCAAAGTTCAACCAGGTGACAATGAGTTGTTAGCACCAACGAAACCCCCTCCATTGAGAGGATAATACTCACCCTTATGAATGAGGGGCACCTGGAGCTGAACTCATAAAAAGACTGTAAGCTAAAATCTTCTGGACTCTTGAGGCACCTCTAAAACGTTTCCGATTTGTATACAAATTGGTATTCTGAGTTTTCTAGGGAATAAGAACAATATTATGGTTCCGAATTTAACTTTTTGAAGATTATGTTTATACAGCCACCCTAATATGAAAATGAAAATGAAAAGGTTTATTGGCAGACTATAGTCCATATGACAAATATTATTAATACAATGACAGTTCATATACTAAGGATAGAAATATATACAATTGATTAGAAATAATACTGTAATGTCGAAGTTAAGTGGAGCTACAGACAGACGTTTTCGTACCAAGAAGTCCATAGCTTAGAGGATAAATGGTAGGACTCATGGATAGCTTGGATGATCGGGTTGGTTGATTTTTTAATTCTTTGCATTAGACTGTATTGAGCACGTCTTGTTACCTCCGGGAAGCTCGGGACATTGCGGGTAGCAAACATTTGCGAAGCTGAGCATCTCGGGGGTAATTTATGTAAGAGTCTAAAAGACCTGTTGTACAGCAAATTTAGAGTTCTGCCAGAACCTTTTTTATAATTCACCCACAGTTGCTGTCCGTATGGTGGCCGGTATATTCCCCCACGGTATATTCCCCCACGGTAAATTCCACCATGTATATTGCACCGAGGGTAAATTCCTCCACGATAAATTCCACCGCGGAAAATTCCCCCTATGGAAAATTCCACCGCGGAAAATTCCCCCTGATTTCTTTTATTATTTAGTTTCAACTTTGAATATATCTATAAAATATATCTATAAAAAAAAATCTATAAAATATAACTATAAAAAATATATCTATAAAATATAACTATAAAAAATAATTTATAATAATAATTTAGTCAAATAATATGAAAAACGGTACACAAACTGGAAAAAGTCCAACTACACTAGGATTTTTATGAGACAATTTTTAAATGAATCCATCAAATAAAACATTAAAACTAACGAAAATATTACGAGTTAACCTAACCAATCGTCAATATATATACTATATATATATTAGGGTGCATTAAACGCCCCATGATTTTCAAAAAGTTGTTGGATTTTAATGTCTATTCCCTCAAATGTTACACTTGTTGGTAGAAGTATGTATGCAAAAAATAAATCAAATCGGAGGTGGTCCTGTGTGGCCACCGGCCACTTTTATATATTTAGTAGTGATGCACCGAATATTCGGCAAATATTCAGTATTACTTATAATACTAATATACAAATATTCGGTATTACTATACTTACATTGATTGAAAGTTGAAAATGTATAAAACACAATGCCAATGTCACTACTCCAACTTTGCTCGTTTCCGCAAATTTGGCCTCGCTTTGCGGTCACATTCAACCACTTGAAGAAGATTTTGGAAGTGGTCTTCTCCTCTTGCAGCTGAGACAAAATCAGTTGTGAGCTTTACTGCTCTCTCCGCAGGGTCATTCACAACATTTAACCCATCCACAATGGACTTGGCTGCCTTGAAGTGGTCATTGTTCTGCCAATTGTCAACATCCTCTGTTAGGAAGGTCATATCCAGGTGAAGAAGGTTCACTGTAAACCACGAGTCCTCGTTCACAAGATCAGCCAGGGTTGTCGCTTCTGTAATTTTGGGAAATGACGGTTTGCCATATCCAGAACCGTAGCGGTGTTTTGGAGTGCTTGGCATTTCATCTGGTTGTATGGCCAGTAACACATCTGCAAGGGCACGACGCTCCTTTTGAGGTACTGCATTGCTGAACAGTGCCAAAACAACCAGTTCTGGGGTTAAATACCACAAATGTCTATCAAAGGCTTTCACAGTGCTGACTGAAATGATTGAGTTGACAGCTTTATAGTTGAGCAGAGTCTTGTATAAGCACAAATCAAACCATGGGGCATTTGAAGCAGACTGACATATGAGCCACCAATCACAATAAATATAAACAACAAAAACAACAAACTCCTTCAGTTTTTCCTGTTGATGTTGTGTTGTTACAGTTCCTCGAGGTAGTACAGAAATTTGCTCTTCAAGTAGGCATATTTTGATGGAATAAAGAATCTTTGACATCCACCTTGCTTTATGCATGGCCCCAGGTCTGTGGAGTGTTCCTTGTTTTGTAACATCATCATCGAGGACTACCTGGCAGAGTTGTGCCATTTCCTTGTAGTCTTCCCTACAGTATGAAGCGCTTGTGCGGATTGTGCTTAAAACCTTGTTTTTGCAGGATAAAAGCAGTTGTTGTGCATCGTCATTGTACATTGAAATGTCAATTTTGGTTAAACTTTCATCCTTTGCATGCGATATGCGTTCCCAATTCTTCTGGAATCTTTGGAACAAAGATGCTTCTGGAGACTTTGATGTCTCAATTTTGAGAGCGTCAAACACATGATCCAGGATTACCTCTCCAACATGATGGCGACATGCACACCACAGAAGAGCACGGTCCAGTTTTGATTGAATGGTAACACAGGCAGCTGTAACGTGTCCAGTGTTTGATGCTGTTGTGTCAAAACATAAGTTGACAACTGACTGTTTGCACTTCCATGAATGTAGAAACGTGTAAGTGTGCTCGGCAATGATGTCACCTGATGACATATCACTTCCACGAGGATATCTAGCCACTCCCAGTAGCTTTACATCAGTGGCATTCCCAACCAACACTGGCAATCTTTCTTCCTTGCCATTCTTGTTTGTGAGCGTATGCATCTGCTTGCCATCCCAGTGAAGTGTTGCAGCTGTTGGGGCGATCCAATTTTCTCGAATATCTTTGGCGATAGCACTTGTTATTGATCGTCGAGCCTTATCAGCAGTTGAATACGACTTGGCCACACGACGTGGATCACCTCCTGCCTCTTGAATTACAGCTTCGGTGAGCACAGCCTGTTGAACAGGAGTTATGTTTAGTCGAGTAGCAACAGACACGACTGAAGGCCTTTTCAGAATATCATGAGGAATAAAGGCAGACGTACCTGCATATGTTGATCTGTGGTGACTACGCTTCCTTTGAAGCTCTGGAATCGCCTCTTCTTCAGTTTCTTCCAAGCTATCTGCAGAGGCACTATCATCAGAGCATACAGAACTTTTCATCTCTTGTACACTGGATGATTCATGACGTTCTCGTCTTGAAGCTTCCGCTAAGATGCGTTTTTCTTTTCTACGATCTTTATCAGCTTTCTTCTTGTCAACACTACCAAATGAGGCTACTCTGTCAGATTTCATTGACTCTAAAAATGCTCTATCTTCCTCATTCTTAATGTTTGTCATTGCATCTTTTGTCCATACACCAAAGGTCTTATCAAGACGTTCATTCATGGATTGCAACTTAGCCAAAGTGTTTGGAGATTCTCTGCGAGAAACAGGTATTTGACGCAATTTGTTATTGTCATTAAGAAGGTCAAGTATTAGTTTGCAGCATTGATGGTCTGAAAGCATAGGAATATTTGCTTTAGTGTAGAATGTTTTCAGCTGGATAAGGACTATGCTGGCAGATTTCCATTTGAGTGGCTGTGTTTGTTTGCCTTCACATATTTCTTTCTGGATGTGCCACATCACGCATCAAAGAACCTGCCGGCAAGTTGGGAGGCGGACTCCTGTCAATGTACCATCTCCTTCTGTAAGAGCATTGCCAAGACCAAAAATGGCACTTGCTAATCTGGTCTTCTTAGCTTCCATTGTTACAGCTTCCATTGTTTCTGAAAGACAATAAAGGATATTATTAGACTATAAGTGAAGTTTCGTTTATGGTACATGTTTTATGTAAATCACCCCTTTAGGGTGCATCAAACGCCCTTAGGTTCTTGGATTTTAATGTCTATTCTCTCAAATGTTATGTAAATCACCCCTTAGCAACTCTGTATTAAAAGAAACAATGTAAGTAGTCAACTGGTTGGTAAATAAAAAAAATAGATATTTTTACATAGCGTGGCCCCCGAAAATTGCCGCGAAAATATAAAAGTGACCGGTGGCTACCCAGGACCACCTCCGATTTAATTAAGTTTTGGCATACACACTTCTAGCAACAAGTGTAACATTTGAGAGAATAGACATTAAAATCCAAGAACCTAAGGGCGTTTGATGCACCCTAATATATATATATATAATATATATATATATATATATATATATATATATATATATATATATATATATTGACGATTGGTTAGGTTAAGTCGTAATATTTTCGTTAGTTTTAACGTTTTATTTGGTTAGGTATACCCGGACAAAGTTGGGGAACGTAAACTACACTAGGCACCACTATTGACGAAAATTCCACCAGGTAAATTCCACCAATGGTAAATTTTTAACCTGTTTTATGTGAAAATAAATTTCCCATTTTTTATTTTTTTAACTTACCTAATTTTAATTAAAATACCAATGGTGGAATTTACCTTTGGTTAAATTTTCCATAGGGGGAATTTTCCGAGGTGGAATTTACCGTGGAGGAATTTGCCCTCGGTGCAATATCCATGGTGGAATTTACCGCGGTGGAAATTACCGTGGGGGAATTTACCTAGAACCCTGTCCGTATATATTACTGCAGAAAGTACGAAAGAGAGTGTCTTTAGCTTGACTTGTACAGAATCGAAAGTTCCTTATGGTCATATTCGCTTTGGCACACAGGCTTCGAGATTGTTTTCTTATATCCGAGTCATCACTCAAGGAGCTGGTAATAGTTTGACCCAAATACTTAACCCTTTGGCTCACGAATTATGACATAGGGTAAAAGAGAAATTTGCCTTTATGTGTGGTTATATAAGTATCAATATGGTTTATTTTTCAGCTATACAATTGTCTACCCAGTGAGTGAAGGGGTTAAACTCTTGTACTTCCTCAATTACTTCACCATTCATTTTAAACCTTATATCAGCTGGCTGATTACAGCTTTTAGGATGAAATTGCATAACCTTAGTTTTTGTAACATTAAAAAGAATATCATGTTTTGCGAATACACTTCGCAGACATTTAGTAGCCGATCCAGACCTTTAACAGAGATACTTATTAACACCATATCATATCATCGGCATAAACTAAGTTATTTATCCTTGTGTAATCTATACAACATCCTACTGTTGCCTCATTAAGTGAAGCAATTAATCTGTCAATATACACATTAAACAGCATAGGGGAGAGCAAGGAGCCTTGTCTCACCCCGCATGAGGAGCTAAAACACACGGATAGTACATTGCCCCACCTAACAGTGAAAGATTGGTGGGAATACCAAAATTTCAATAAATTTAATATGTACATGGGAACCTTCCTGTTTTCTAGTTTTGCAAATAAAATATTGTGGTTCACCCTATCATATGCCTTACTTATATCAAGGAAACAGCTATAAATGGTTGAATTACTGTCAATGTATTTAGATATTGTTTCTTTAAGTACATAGATACACAGGTCAGTTGAGTGGGACCTTTTAAAGCCAAACTGATTAGATGTCCATAGGAAATCATTTAATCGGCGTAACAAAAGTTTTTCTAGTAGTTTTGAGAAGAAGGAAGCGACAGCAATAGGCCTGTAATTATTGCTGGACAGAATGTCTCCGTACTTATTTTTGACCAGGGGCAAAATATATACCCTCATGAACTCTGCAGGGATATAGCTATGAGCAAGCATGGCTGATAGGAGCAATGATATATGCAGACATACTACGTCATTTGCATATTTTAAGTGCTCATTCGATAAGTCATCTACCTCTGACGCAGAACCAGTCTTTAACTCTTTAATTAACCTCTTTACTTCAGAAAATGATATCAAAGTATTTTCCCTTGTCCCTCCCACAATCGTTTCGCTGCAATCTATCTTAAGATTATCCCTACTCACACTGTTAAGAATGTTAGAGTAGTAGTTTTTCCACAGCTTTGCAATTTCATCCTCCCCCGACACCCCATCGATTGTCGGTGGGAGGACATTTTTGACACCCGTTTGATTTTTAACAAATTTCCAAAATTTGTTATTATCGTTATTTATGCGAGCTTCACAGGCTTTTGATGCTCGAATAGACTCTTCTTCCTGTTTACATAGCCTTATGGCCGCCTTATACTGACCCCGACTTCTACACATACTCATGTATACTGGTCCTAATCTGGGTCTATCATGAAAGCACCACAAATCATAGGCGTCTTTCGATTCCCTCTTCAGGGGGGGCAATAAAATCATTCCATCCAGGAATAATCTTAGTATGATAGTTGTAAGATTTAATCAGGGTGCTTCCTGCTTCTTTTAACAGGGATATTATCTTACTATAATACCTACCTAATATATATGCAGTGTTGGGCGCATTACTTTTTTAAAGTAACAGCGTTACCGTTACCGTTACTTCTATGGAAAAGTAATGCGCTACAGTTACCGTTACTCCTATGGAAAAGTAATGCGTTACAGTTACCGTTACTGTTACCGTTACTTTTATAATAAATTAGAAAATATAGTATTTCTCAATATAAGAATATGATATATCTACGTTTACATCGCAATTATAAAAGAATTTCTGAATATCGAGCAAATATTTAATTAAGGTCAGATATATAATACAATGAAACAATACCTGATTTTAGACATGTACTTAAATAATAAGCAATACAATTTGACAATTTTACCATTTGAAATAATATTGATAGCGATCAATAGATCTTAAGTAAAAAACTAAGTGTAAAATAAAATTGCTCTTTGCACTTATTATTACAAAAACGAAAATTATTGAACAGAATACACTAAAATATATGGTGAATAAAAAATTACAAAATGCCTAAAGGATTAATAGATTATTCATATAAGAAAAAATAGAAATCTTAAAACTATTGCTGAATGTCTTTCAGGAAGACATTGTTACATTTCAGAAAAACTAATTTTTCAAAAATGTCCTTTTTAAGGACAGTCTCTCCACATGTTGAATCACTCAGTGTCACGAGTGTTGTGTTCAAACATGTTTGCACACATTTACTGTGAAGCCATTTTCATTCATATACGTTTCCAAGTTGAGCATATAAGAAAGTAACGAGTAACGAATAATGACTGAAAATGAAATGAAAAGTAAAGGCGTTACCAATTTCGTTACAATATAAATAAAATAATAGGGTTAATCCCAACACTGTATATATGTATATGTATTATGTATATATATTGTTATATATGGGGAATGTAATAAGGTTAATTACTGGTTATAAATTAACCAAGAGACAAAATTGCTCATGCAAACGACACGAATTTGTATGTGTAAATATAAAAATGAAATAAAAATGGTAGAAGGGAAGAATGAAATAATTTTAAAATCGATTTCATGTTACGCGAACATTAAATTACATTTTTAAACTTCGGGTTAAAATCAACCAGAGGTTACCGTATAAAGGGTGTAGAATGGGTGTAAATCACGCTCGCGTTATCAAAAAACGAACGGTTATTTGATAACTCAAGAGTGAATGATTGCTCATAGTTGTTTTTGTTTACCCTTTGGTTTCGCTTGAGGAATATCCTCGAGAGTAGATTTTAAATTTTAATTTAATAATTTCTTTAAGAAAGACGGAATAAGTATAACGAAATTGAAATTAGAAAAGAGAATCAGTGTTTCTCGAAGCTTTACATAAAGCGGGTCCCGTGAAGATCCTGTGTCTAAAATTGAGCAAAATTGGATTAAATTACTCTTTTTGAACTTACCTGAAGTTCGTACTAAAAATATCGTGTGTGGCATAACGTACCATTGTTCCCCGACTTGAGCATAAATTACTCGAAAAGCAAACGGGTTGGCTTAAAATAAAAAATAAGACGTAAAAATCGTCTCTCCTAAAAGGTTAAGAGAAAGAAAACGTAGGAACTCTGTGTACAGTTTGGTAATTTAAAAAGACTCAGAGAATAGTCTATCATAAATTCCCCCGTACAGAAAACAGATACTGAGTTCCTTACAGTCGATATATAAATAAATAGAAATTGTATACGGTACTTATCGTACTGTATTATTAGGCTGACCATACGTACCGTTTTGAACGGGACAGTACCGTTTTTTTTATGGGTTCTGTATGGGTTCTGTCACTGAAGAATAATTGTAAGCTCAATATGTTTATGTACTTACTTTTTCATGAATACAGAATATTACATAACCCCCGTCCCTTTTTTGCCATCCCAATGTCCCGTTTTTGTCTCAAGGAAATATGGTCGGCCTATGTATTATACATAGTTAATATGGTCAATTAACCAAGTAGAATTCAAATAATTCTATGGAAATGTATTATGCACCTAGCTAATACGGTCAAAGTGCCGGGTAGACAAACAATTGTTACACTAAAGATAATTCAATCTAAATTGTATTATGCATGGTAGCAAATATGGTAAAAGTCGATTATTTCAAAAGTAATTTCTTTAACAAATTTTCATAAATGTAAAAATTTCATTTTTGCATTGTAATTTCTTTAGTGTAAAAGTCGATTATTTCAAAAGTAATTTCTTTAACAAATTTTGGTGCTACTATAGCGTGATTCCTACCGGTGATTCCTACCCGTTTTGATTCGAAACTACAGTACTGTAGAGTGTGATTCCTATCCAAGGTATAAATGAAAATATAATAAATATAAAATGCTATTTATTATTCAATTTTATTTATTTAAAAAATAGTTTCGGTGCTACTATAGTATGTGGTCTACCTACGATTGGTTAGGTTTAGTCACGATATTTTCGTTAAAACTAACGAAAACATCATGACTAAACCTAACCAATCGTCAAGGGCGATTAGTAAACAAGGTAAGAAGCTATAATTAAAAGGTAGACCGCCGAATCGAGGTAGGAATCACGCTATAGTAGCACCCAAATTTTCATAAATGTAAAAATTTCATTTTTGCATTGTAATTTCTTTAGTGTAAACTCTTTGACGAGTATATTATTTTTGTTAAAGGCTTTTAAATTATTCCCCTATACGGAAGTAACAAGAAACCTAAACGATATTATTTTGTTGTGTTGGCTTGAACCTCAAGCAAGCGTAATTAAATAAATACATGATAAAATAAAACACAATAAAATCCATCATATAACATATATATATATATATACAGCTTTTAAGAGGTTAGGTGTGCTGTACCGGCGAGCCTCTCACGCAGACAAATGCTTTACTCACCTGAGTCGGGATTAAAAAAACATTTGTCCACCCATTAATGTGCGTTGACGATGTTCGTGCGGCTTTCAAAATGTTGCGATTACACATTATTCGCACTGTACCAATATGTAATCATTATTTAGATTCAAATGTGAATTCAGTAAAGGTAAATGAATTCAGTAATATGGAATTACGAAACACTACGAAAATACGGAACATTAAGAGTAACAATAATAACTTAGATTACTTTAGTTATTTCGTGGGTTAATATGCAAATTTATTGAAATGCATATCCATCAGTTGTTTTCTTATCTGCGCCTATTTTACCGTGTAATATTTTAACTATTGTTATTTCTGTTACTATTAATTCTAGTATAGATGAAGCTTTTACATAAGCTTCACTGTTTTAAATATCTTAACAAAAGCGACAGCTAAAAGAAAATAAAGTTTGAAAAACGCTGTTATTTCGTTTGACCAGAAACCGTAAGTTGTTCCTAGTGTACTCTCATACTAAAAGGCACGTTAATACTAATAAACATTATAATCAATACTTCTGCCAGTGGCGGTTTTTCAGAGGAGGCGGGCCTCCTTTGTTTTATCACTAAAAACTATGAAAGAGGATTTTATTGATAGTATTAATTCTATACGATCGTGAAATGCAGAAAGTAGGGCATCTAACACTTTGTAATCTATTCTATTTATATAGCATATATTGTACATAAATTTGGGCCTTCCAACTCTCCCTGACCACCAGCCGCCACTGTCTTCTGCGTAAAGTACAGTCATAAAATTCTGCATATAAATATTTTAGATATTAAATAGATTCATTCCTACCTATAATTTTCAATTCTGGAGATAGGGATTGAGGAACGCGGTTTTTGGGGGGTTGAAAAACAAAACGAAACAACATAATTGATGAATTAGTTCATTTATAAAAGCAAAACTGCAAGCAAAAGTTTGTTTATTTTTTTCGCTGACGAAATACTTCTTGTTTAATGTTTATTATTTTTTCCTTCAATTTATCTCTTGGAAACATTTTTCCCGCGACTTAGATTTGTATATACAGTATATATCTTTTTAAAAGTTCGGTTTTGTATTTCACGTGAAAGCTTTTAGAAACAATAATGTCACTGTTGGTGGTAAATGTTGCGGAAAATATAATTTTGCGTGTTCAAAAATACGTCACATTGAATTATTGCTCCACGGCTTTTCTACAAAAAATAAGATAATGCTTGGGTGTATATATATATATATATATGTATATATATATAGCCCGGTGGTGTAGTGGTTAGCGTCGCTGACTACGAATTCATCGGCTCCAGGTTCGAGACTCGGTGACGGTAGCCAGCGCACAGCAAAACCCAGCTGTTCATCCTTCCACACAATAAAGAAAGTGGTTGGTAGATAAATGGGTACCCTGGGTGGCCTAGTGGTTAAGACGCTGGGCTGCTGGTGGGGCGTGGTTCAGATTCCACGTTAAACTGTAGGTCTAAGGTGGAGTACGTTATATAAGGAAGAACAAGAGTATGATACAGAGTTAATTAAACCTGTTTAGAAACTACATTTCTTAGTTTAAACATTATAGCATCACTCCTTGAAATCCATTTTGTGATATAATTTACATGATCACTCCACCTCAAATTCTTGTCAAGCATTACACCAAGAATTTTGTTACAGTACATTCCTTTATAGCGATTTCATCAACATTAAGTTCATCAAGATACCCATTTCGTTTATTAGTAAAAGTCATGAAATTTGCTTTACTGGTATTTAGAAAGAGCCTATTGGTGGTCAATACACTGATGAATTCGATTTAAATATATTCTTAGCTAAATTAACATCTTTGCAAGAAAAAGAAACAGTTGCATCATCTGCAAACATTATGAAGTTAAGTGTATCAGATGAGCGTGGAAGGTCATTTATATATAATAAAAATAACAGTGGACCCAAGACTGAACGAGTAGTGTGGCCGCAAAATGGTAGAGTGCAATTGCATGCAATGTTAATTAATGGTACAAGGTGCCAACCCCCTCCCCCAAGGGTGCAAAAAAAAACAAAAAAAGGAAGTAGGGGGGATCCCCCCCAGCTGCCACAAGTTGGGGTAATCCACCTAACCTAAGAGAGAGAGAGAGAGGATAAAGAGAGGGAGACCATCCTTCGCCTGGGACCGCCAGATACATAATAAAGTTCTTGGTGTTTGCACTTGGCTTAGAAGGTCTTAATTAGCCAGTCGGCTTAGAAGGCATAATCTGGCTTAGAAAGCGTAACTGGCTTGTTTAGATGTATGTATGTATATATATATATATATATATATATATATATATATATATATATATTACTAACATTTGAGTTGACAGATTGCGCTATTTATTTAGTTAATGGAGATGTTCTTGACAGCATCAGATGGCTTAGAAATCCGTCAATTGTCTCAAGCAGCCATTTGGTTTAGAAGGCGTAACCAGCCATTTGGTATAGTGTATACATATATATATATATATTTATTGTAGCAAACGTGCATCGTTTATATATATTCCCATCACCCCAGCTATTCCTTAATATTGTTTTTATATATATCCAGGAAAGCGTTTATTGGATAATAAAACACAAGTACCTATAGTGTATACATATATATATATTTATTGTAGCAAACGTGCATCGTTTATATATATTCCCATCACCCCAGCTATTCCTTAATATCGTTTATATATACATATACATCCAGGAAAGCGTTTATTGAATAATAAAACACAAGTACCTCATTCTGTTTATTTCGACGAATTATTGGAATTAATTTCATGAAATTTATAGAAAATAAATATACAACCAAAATAGCTCTGTAGAATCTATACACACTTTAAACGATATATATAAATATATACATTCTTAAATAATAATATTAGTGCAGGAGAAATCTATATACACATTTATGTTAACCCCTCCGTCTATGGCCCTGGGTTGGTTCGAAGTCGACAGGGGTTCTGGTTAGGAGGCAGCAACGGATCTGTTACTTGCAGTAGTTTCTTCTATACTACTCTCCGAGTTCTTCTTTAGTGGCTCGGAGGATTCTGAGAGGCTTATTAAATTCTTTGAGGTTTCTCTCCGATTCTTCTTGTAGCTTATCGGGAGATTCTATTGATTAAGTTCTTCTGAAGAGAGCACGGCTCGAAGGGGGAAAATAAAAAGTTTCTCTTGCTGTAATTTACTTCTAAACTGTTACAGGTAATGCTCAGCCTCGTAGTTGGAATCAGAACAATCATGGAAGAAATTGGTGGGCTTTATATACCCCAATTCTACTAACATCATCATTATTAAATGTTGAAGAGGCTGTATTATTTTTGCACAATATTTGAAAATAAAGTAAATCTTTTAGCTGTGTAAGGTTTAAACGAATAAACAAGATATTTGAAGATGAAGCCATATTTTTATCTTAAACGGCGTATTTTCAGATCTGATGTTATCATGATCTGCCAAGTTAACTAAAAGTGGAAATTGAACTATGCATCTTTACACTAAAATATGCATATGAGTAAAAATTAAAGGTTTAAGATTTACAATTAAATGCTTAGGCAAGACATGACTTCAACATTTATAATGAAGAAAGAATGTATACAAAACATGACATGGCAAAAGTTACTCAGGATTCATTATTCAGCTAAATCTAAAAAAATGATTATGAGATTTTAAAAAACAACAGGTCATCAATTATTTGGCAAAGTAGAAAGCACATCAAAATTTATCACAACGGAAAAATAATAATAAAAATACATAACAACAGTATTGCCGATTCGACATTCCTTATGGCGACATAATGTCCGGTCGGACATTGAGTACATTGTAATTTTGGTCTACTGTAACTATGATTATAATTATCAATTCATTTATTATCGTTAACTACAATTTCATTAAAGTACATTGACTACGTTATTTAGTACATTACATCATTAAGTACAGTTTCATTAAAGTACATTACATTATATTAAATTAAAAGTATTACAGTTAATTATAATTAAACAGTTACTATAACTTTGTTTTGTTACAGTGTTTCATATTAATAGACAATTAAGATTTTAGAAATATAATACAAAGTACATGGGCACATACGGTATGGATGAATATGGTTGAATAATAATATTTATACTACATAACATATAAATAATGACTTCTATAGAGTGTACAGTTTTTATTATGATGTTAAAGAATTTTCATACATTGAATACTAGAGATATGATGAAGGGAAATTAATGACGGGAAAATGTGACGTCATAGTTATTGAATTTGTACGTATAGTACAAATCATTATTAGGAAGACTTACAAGAACGAATTAGAGACAAAGAGTGGGTATTAATGACTAAGAAGTACAACTACGGGTTCCAATCCTGTTACATGCAATGTGTATGCATAATCTAGGGTCGAGGGTGAGATGCAAGACAATCATAATTAATTATAATAACTTCTATAACAAAAATGAAAAATGGAAAATGGATACGACTAAACCATAGAAATGGGAGATCGTAAGGTTATGACACAAACAAAAATAGGAAGCTACAAATACAATTTTTATCCAAAACTCGCTTAGGCGATTTTGGTTTCTTATGTAAAAATGAATATGGATTAGTCATTGTTCATTTTTACATTTATATTAAATAATAAAATTTTAACAAACATAGAGAAAATAAATATACTGCAAAAAAATATGTAAACATCAAAATAATAATAGTACAGAAGAAATCTATACCCACATTACGTTCTACTCCGCTTAACTAAAATACTAAACTCGCACGTGATCGAGTCTACAGTTACATCATTGCTGCTTTGCATTATGCAATAAATACGATTTAACATTATTTCACCGCTCAAGTTATAGGAATGCCTATACTCAATGTAAAGGGCCTTCAATTCGTTCAAGACTATTTCTGTGCCCACTATACATTCGGTTGGCAAGTTATCACTCTTTAAACACGGACAGAATACAATCAAAAGCACGCGTAAAGAGGGCGTCGTTAGCCACAACATCATTATTAAAGTCAAGTTTATAAACACCCTTCCAATCGAGGGTTTATTCTTACCAATCCGAGCTTTTCAATCGTGAACTCTTCTTCACAATGTATATCGGCAGTTGAAATAATCTTCTAAGTCGTAGGGACGGTTGCTCATTATATAACGAACTAGTTCTTCATGGTGAACCGTGTAGGTGAGCTCAGCCAGCCCTGTACCGCTCAAACCCTTTGTACCAAAGTTCATGATATTTCGAAGAGTCTAAACCTTTTAAATAAGCATCCAGTTCTAGACCATTCTCGCCAAGTTCATTTCTACACTCGGTAAACCCGTCGAGCAGAGTAGTGTAAGCGTATTCAAGAACCGTATCAAAATAAAGCATATCCGTAACACGTGCGTCTAATATAGGCTTTAGCTTGTGGAAACCGACTATTTCAAACATTCTGTCGAGGATGAAGCGGTTTCGTGCGGGGACAAGAACGTCATTATCAAACGCATTCTTCCACATCAGTGTCGTATATCAATGCATTGCTGATCGTTATTTATACACACCGTACAAACAATGGCATATGAAGGGTATCACTAATCTGTTCTCTTCTTGTACCTACACCTGCAGGTATTTTGTAACCCTCCTCGCTTCACTTCTCAACTATCACGAAGACTCTATTCATCTCCTCAACACTTAAATAAACAACATTCCGTTTACCAGAGTTTGTTTGTCTACAAGTCGTTTCCAGTACATAGTTAACGGCACCGGTTTTACGCCTGAACACACGCAATGACTTCGTCACGGACACATCGTATACGGCATTGAGAATGCTGCTCAAAGGAAGCTCCATCGTATTCTTTTGTGAGGAGTACATGTCCGGTCGGTTCAAGCTCTGAAATGACTACGAGAAGCCGGTGCGCGGCTTGGAACGGAGACAGGTGTGGGAAACGAGTCATACGGGTGAGTCATACCAAGCGTTAATGTTTCGTCTACGGGTTTGTTTGTTCCAACATGAAAGAGTCATGTGAATACTTGTCCCCCATTATACTGGGCAACCGTTTAGAAAATTTTTCCATCTGCGACACACGAAGTAATATCGGCTTTAATGTTTTATCACTCCCACTCCCCAGAATGCGCACCAGACATTCGTTCAGGGTGATTTTTACGAACTAAACACATTTTATTCACACTCCGGCGCACTATTTGAGAGAAACATGCCCATATTTATCCTTTTTGCATAGTAAGCAATGCTTGTCTCTAAATTCTATTAAAAACTCACGCAGGCCTTTAGCAACAACCTCACTGCAAACCTCGTCATGATATATATTAATGTAGTGGTAAAAATATTTCAGATTGTCCATTATGACAAGATTTACATCCTCAGCCGTAGGGTACGACTACTCGATATGATGCAACATGACATAAAACCGCTCGTCACACCACTCATCAACAAGACTCACTAACCACACCCGTTGCTTCTCTTCTGCACGTGTTGTTTCTTCCACTTCACGGTATATTTAAGCTTTTATATAGTTTAGTCCTACAATATAGTCCATTACAGCGTTTCTGCCACGAAATCCTGCATTGCTCTCGCCAGAATAGCCGTAGAGTATTTAAATCTCTTGTTCCTCAAGCTTCGCACGGTTCACTGCAGCCTTAAAAGTCCCAAAGGATGGAGGAATTGGGATCCTTTGAGTGTTCACCACATCTTCAGACTTTGGCGAATACCACTTCATACACGTCAATCACGCAATATTAAAGGTAACCATCACTATTTTTCGTCTACATGAGATTTCTCCAAATACACGTATGAGATCCAGGGCTTGCAGCGGTCAAATGAGCACGCAGGGGTAGAGATATGCCCAGGTAGTAGCATGAGTTACGTGACCTTTGTTCGATCATAGAGAGGGCGGAACTTAGGACTTTTCATGTACAAACGCACACACACACACACACACACACACACACACACAAAGGAGAAAATGAAACGTTAATTGAAACACGATTTATTTAATAAATACACCATCGAATTATTCAAGGGATATATATTCAAATATGTGTAATAAATAAAATAAACATATCGATAACAAGTAAATATATATATATATATATATATATATATATATATATAACAATCAAGGGTTATGATAGCCAAAGGGTACGGTATCATAGGTACCAGGCACCTGGTAACATTTCCTATAGGTGTTACGACACACTTTCGTACCCCTAAGTTCCTTCACACACCCCAGCTTCTGGGCCCGAAAATTGTGGGTCCATACACTCAGTTGGGGCGGTTAGTCGGCCTCATCTTCCAAGCACTCTAGCTCCTTCAACGAATCAAAGTTAACGATCCGGCGACGGTTCGCCTGGTTAAGCGTGATGCCCTTAGCCTTCACGATATATTTCATCTCCTCCCTCACCCGTACCCCATAAGTTTTTGGACCTGTTGAGATAAAAGAGTCGGTGTATGCGATGTCACCATACTCATCCTTGACCTCATCAGTCAACTCTCCGAGAAATTCACCAATAGGCGGCATGTATTCACCCTCTCTCGCTGTGAATATCACACTATCTGTATCGGCGTAGAGAACCCTCTGCCCAAGAGAATTCAATAGACCCCAAAGTTTGATGCGAGCGTATACGGTTGGGAAGCTGACTAGGGGTATGTTTGTAACACGCGATGTGTCTGTGGCCAATTCAGTAATGTTGTACTTTATTATGTACGCATTACCTACATTCACGATCTCCATGACCTCTTTATCGAGAGCATTGGCATAACCCCACACCTCGTTATAACTTTGGGCTAGATGAGCGTTCCCCTTGCCTGTATTCTGTGAAAATTTTCCCAAAAGACTATTTAGACACAATTTTGCACTAAAGCGCTTCCCTGGGTTCTTAATAATTTGGGAACGGTCAAGTTGTATCCCCTCACGGTCAAAGTAACGCGGATAATAAGTCGATTTTTCATCTTCGGTATGAACTCCTCGCTGATACCCTGATACTTCTACGTTATCGTAGGCCCCTTAACAAAAATTTTTAATAAGCCATTGTAAGCGGGGATTATTCCTGAAGACTTCAAATTTGCTAACGTTACACCCATTTTTAAAAAGGCGACCGCACAGTAGCTAGCAATTATAGGCCTATTAGCTTAACGTCAATTGTCGGTAAACTTTTGGAATCCGTAGTTAGGGATTGTATCGTCGATCACTTAGAGAGTCGCGATTTGATTAATAGTAGTCAGCATGGGTTTCGACGCCATAAATTTTGCTTAACTAATTTGTTAGTGTTATAACGAAATAGTGCGCGAATACGATAGGCATAGAGCGGCTGAAGTTATTTATTTAGATTTTGAAAAGGTGTTCGATACAGTTCCGCATAGGAGACTAATTGCGAAGGTCAAAGCGCACGGTATACGCGGTCAGGTAGCTAACTGGTTAGAAGAATGGCTTCGTGCTAGGAGACAGAGGGTCGTAGTTAATGGTAGTGAATCGGGTGGTTAGATGTAGGTAGCGGTGTCCCACAGGGTTCAGTGTTAGGCCAATTGCTATTCGTAATTTACATTAACGACATAGATGTAGGATGGACTAGTAACGTGTCAAAATTCGCGGACGATACTAAAATAGGCGGTAAGGTTGTTAACGAGGACGATAGAAATAGGATCCAAGACGATGTAAATAGGATTATGGAGTGGACAGATAAGTGGCAGATGCAATTTAACGTAGACAAATGTAAAGTTTGCATATAGGTTCTCGCAACAATAATTACACGTACACGATGGATAATAGGGAGTTAGCGAGCGTTGACGAGGAAGTAGATTTAGGCGTACGCGTATCTAAGGATTTAAAGGTTAGGAACCAGTGCCTGGAGTCTTGCGCAAAAGCTAATAGGATGTTAGGCTTCATAGCGCGTAATTTCGAATTTAAATCGAAGGATATTATATTGCCCCTTTACAAGTCCCTAGTCAGGCCTCATTTAGAATATGCAGTTCAGTTTTGGTGCCCGTACTTGCGTGAGGATATTGATAGGTTAGAAAGGGTTCAACGTCGTGCCACGAAACTGATTCCGTCATTGCGCAACAAGCCTTATGAAGATAGGATTAAAGAGTTAGACCTGTATTCACTCGAAATTAGGAGATTAAGGGGGGAGCTTATTGAAGTTTTCAAAATCGTTAATAACATCGATAATGTAAATTTTGACAAATTGTTCACTTTCGATAACAGTAATACTCGTAATAACGGATTTAAGTTGCGTGGCAGACGTTTCATTAATATCGCTAAAAACTTCTTTACGTTTAAAGTAATTGATAAATGGAATAATCTTCCCGCGTCAGTCGTTCATTCTACCAGCGTTAATATGTTTAAGAACCGTCTTGACAGACATTTAAAAAATATTAACGTTGTTTAAAATAAAAAAACAGTCACAGGAGCTCTGGGGGTGGTGGTCGAGGATGAGTCTGTTGACGATTAACGCCAGCTTGTGACATGCCAGCGTGTGATGCCAGCCAAAAAAATAAAAATAAAAAAAAATAATTAGACTAACATCAACGTAGATGTAGCTCGTAGCGTAAACTAACCCACTTTTTGTTTAACTTGACCTACTTTTTTTGTTTTTCTTATCCTCTCTTTACTTTGCATGTCTGTAACTCTCGTTTCTTGCATGTTTGTAGTTTGCATGGTATGACAATGAGTTAAGATTGTGTTTGCATGGTTTGTAAGCGTTCTTATTTTACTTCTTTTCATGTTTCACCCCTCTCCTATTTTCTCCGACTATTTTTCTGACTTGTCGGCAGTGGCCGGCGGATGATGATGGTGAATCTTTTTTCTCTTTTTCTGAATGAATGTTAACCCACGAGTGATAGGTGTTGCTTCTTACTTAACCCCTTATTCTCTTCTCTTCTCTTAACCCCCTACTCTTTCCTTTCTCTTGGGCTAACCTTAGAGTGGATCTTAGGGTCTTTGTTAGCCTTAGCTTCTGTAGATCTGTAGATCTCATGCTCCCACAAGATCTTGTGAGTGAACTGGGTGCCTAAAGCTGATCATGGGTGCGTGTCCATGCATGACTGTCGGCAGGAGATCTACCGTAGATATCTCCTACGATTCTACACTCAGGACGGTGGCATCCATGGCACCAGCAACCGTTAAAGGAGTACGCAGTTTTCTCACCAGTGACGGTCTTCGCTTAGACCATCAACAGAAAAAACACGACCATTGACCTTAATGGGTACTTCCCCGGTGTTGCGGGCATGTTTTATGTATACACCGGTTTGCTGCTGTAGGTGTATGAGCCAGTAAATAGCCTTGTGTCCATAACTGCGAGGTTTGTTTCTGTGAATGACGGATAAGGTGTCATTAGGCATGAAATTGTTCTTGAACACAGTAAAGCACAATGAAGCGATCGTGGTTGCGATTTGCAGCGGATCGCAGTTGAACCGATCTATGTACATCCTTCAAAATGCCTGGAAATACTCTAAGCTCGCGCACACCATTCACGCAATAACGCTCACATTCATCAGCTATATTGTAAAGATTATCTTCATTAAAACTGTTGTAGTAGCGGTCAAAATCTTCACGCTCACTATCACTCATGTTGGCGTAGTTAAAATAATGTTTGGGAGGAGTAGTCGTACGTAATTTAAAGTGTCGCTAGTGAGGAAAGTGTAAGGGAAATACCGCTTTCAAACTTCGGCGGCTACGCCTATTACCTTCGGTAGCTTTGCTAATTTTCAAGGTGTGAATAATAAAGTGTCTTTCAACTGTACATTACCTCTTATTTGCATCTGTATAAGTTTGTTTTCTCTTTTCAAGGGATCACCTGTAAATATCTCCGATGACTCGTGCTCAAGCAGTTCCTTATAAAGGAACTGTGTGTCAAATTTTGCCCCGTTATGGGCAAGAATGTACAGTCATTTTTTTTAACTTATCCGCTAACTTGACAATATAGGATACAAAGAGTTTGACAGGCCTGTCGTGTGCAATCGTTTTAAAAACGTTTGTCTCTTTACCAGATTTGTGACATTCCTCTCACTCAGCCTCCATGCACTCATCGCAGATAGTCTGACTTACAAGTAGATGTGGGATAACCTCTTTGGTTTCAGCAATCGTATATGTTTCTATATCGTAGTACACAGTTATACAAGGTCTATTTTTAGGCTTAGCATCTCTCATATAACATACATGCTTTACACCATCTGCCTTATATTTCTCATGGCATGTAGGACACTCACAGATTATCATTTTCCTGCACGTGCCAATTGACTTAAGGAGCTCAAAGCAATTATTATTGAAAATGTGCATCTACACAAGTTACAATCCCTTTTCTCAGCTTCAACTACTCGGCTTTCACATTTGGAGCTTTTACAGTGCTCACATACCATGTGGCAATCCTTGCAATGTTTCACTATATCATCCGCAAACTCGAGACATCCCTTACACAAATCATGATGCCTTCCATATTTTGGACTTTTATCATAACTCGCCTAAAGAGCCCTTATTTTACGGATGGGGAGATACATTGTCTCTGACAGCCCGAAAATAAGTAGGAGTCTTGTACGATCTCTCACACTGCTTTTAAAAATATACACAGTCCTACGACGATCATCCATTCCAAATGCAAGTATACTAGCATTCATTTCCTGCTCTACCCTTCTCAGCTCTTCAGGACCTATATTACAGTCAAACTCATGCTTGCAATCTGTAGCCAGTTTACGAACACGCTGCACAACCGTAAGCTCCCAAATTTTTTGGGTCCGTTTATTGAGCACAGTAAACATACGGCCCAAGACTAATGTTATAAAGCCTCAACCACGATCGGTGTTTATATGCCGTCTGTAAATAGCCTGAGAATTGAAGTTAAGAGTATAGGGTGTGACACTATGACCCGCAATACGGAATACACGGTCAATATCTACCTTGAAGTTGTCCATATTGGAGGCTGCATGACTTTGAGAGGCCTGCATTATACGGCCTAATATATATTCTATATCTACACCGACCAAGCATCTGAATTGTATTATTACCCAAAAATCATATACATCCCCGTCATCTGATCCGAACCCGAAAGACAGCCTCGTCCTGACTTCACGTTCGTCGCGGTTCTGAAGGGCAAACTCCACAATACGTTCAACTACGCATCGCAGACCGTGTTCAACACCATTGCTATACAGGGATCCAGGGTCAACTCTGACAACGTACCGATTTCTAGTCAGGGCTGGGGTGGGGGTGGCAGTGCGCACCAGTTCGAATGTCATACCATCCTTTACAGAACGAGAAGCTGCTGCTGTTGTGGAGGATGTGCTCGGAATTGAACAGGAATAAGGGGACGTATTTTTATTTGAGGAAGGAGTTAGTGTGGGGGTTGTGTCGTTAGACGTAGAGGGTTGGGTTCTATTACTGGGAGTCTAACAACCGGTGCACTCCTGGCACGCTTTATACCTGACGTGGAAGGCTCTTCATCATGCCTCCGCTTTGAACTGTCGCGTGGTGGTGCTACAGTTGTCGCTGGTGTGGGTTCGTCAGCATGGATGGAGTCTGTGACCACAACTACACTGTCATCGGGATCGTCTGTAATATCGACGATGGAGACATGATGGTGTACCTCGTCATCATTCACGGTTCTGTGGAAGAAGAGAAAAACAAGACTGTAGAATATAAGGAACACCACTTAAATTTTTATTATGTTTTGTAAATGTTCCACTTTGGAGTGTGACGTGTTAGAGATGCATTCTGTAGAAAAATTCGGTTCACGAGCCCGTCCACGTGTATTATATCTGGCCCTACAGGATGTGGTAAAATGTTTATTCTTAAAATCATAAAAGATAAGGGAGAGATGTTCTCAAAACTTGTGCATTAAGTTATATGGTGCGATTCGACGTACCAGTCAGTATTCAATGAGTACCAAGATGATATTCTGTTCCACAAAGGTGTATATGACGTTAATTTGTTAAAGGGAAATGAACATACAGTCATTGTAATTGACGATCTCATGCTGGAAATGGATAAAACGTTTGCCGAGACATTTACAGTGTTCTCCCACCATCTTAACATAAGCGTGTTCTTCATCAATCAGAATCTATTTTTCAAAAACAGATACATGCGCGATGTGTCGTTAAATACACAATATCTAGTCTTATTCGCGCAACGTAGAGATGTATCACAAATTGGGGTATTAGCCAATCAAATGTTTCCGAATCAGCGTAACGAGTTTTTGGAAGTTTATAAAGAAGCTACAAGTCAACGTTACGGATATTTCCTTTGTGACCTTCACCCGCAAAACACGTTTAGGGTACTTCTGAACGAGCCTGAAACGGTGTATATTCCAGAATGAAAAAGAGGCTAAAGAAATACCATGATTTAATAAAAATCTACCATCGATTGCCCCGGGCAATGCAACAGATGTTTGTTAAAAATATCGACTGTGGCTTTTTAAAATGCATCTGTAAAATCTGTCTTAATGTTATAAAATGTAATGTACCAATGAAACCTCTCAGAAGGCTCGCCTACGCTGTTATAAAAACATAATACGTACACTCGCTCGTAAAATTCAAACTGTAGGGAAGTAAAAACGAATTATTGTACAAAAAGGGGGTCATTCCTACCCATCTTATTTTCAGTTTTGGGGCCTTTTCTGACTAGATTAATATAATGAAGAAAGTGATAGTGATTCCACACGAGGTATATACTTCACTGCAAAGTTCAAAGAATCCAGACACGGTTCTAGAACCCCGTAAAAGCAGGCTTAATAGAATGGAAAGTGAATTGTTAGCCCTATTAAACAGTAATAAATCACCTGATGAGAAAAGAATCTTATACCAAGAAGGTCTGCAGAAATTTCTTCACGAGTACGAAAATTATAGGAAGCCAACAGAGATCCACGTAGTTATTAGGCACAGCGCGGACAAAGATGAGCATGGCGACATAGGACCTGGGTCCGACGTGAGAGCTGACCAACCAAAGAATAACGGGTCGGCCCACAACATATCGAGCATGTATTAAAAAGCAGCCTCCCATATACAGCGTGTCCCAAAGAAATGTATACCCACTTTGTTCGATAATACCAGCTATGAGGTTAATAAATATATTACTTTTTATATGTTTTTTAATAAAGAATTTTCTCCTGAATCTAAATGTGTAATTATTTTTATTAAAAATTGAAAAACAAAAAAGTTACAGATGTTTAAATTATAATTATTATTTTCGAGACTTCATGTGCGATATTTTCTAATATTTTAACCGACTGTTTTGAGATACTTATATTTAGTGTTGATATTGAAGCATAAATGTTGTAATTATTAGTTAATTTCAAAAAATTTACAAATTCCATGGTTAAATGACACTTTATCTAAGATGTTCAAATTGTCGTTAGAAAAGAACAAACGTCGCAGAGTTATAAGATGTTAGATAAGGTTAGAGCAAAACTGTAGTCTTGCCTAATTAGAACTCAACGAAATGGCTAGGCTAAGCTAGGCACTAAACATAAGTATCTCAAAACAGTCGGTTAAAAGGCAGGCCAGGCCATAAAAAAAAATATTAGAAAATACCGCACATGAAGTCTCGAAAATAATAATTCTAATTTAAACATCTGTAACTTTTTTGTTCTTCAATTTATAATAAAAATAATTACATATTTAGATTCAGGAGAAAATTCTTTATTAAAAACCATATAAACAGTAATATATTTATTATCCTCATAGCTGGTATTATCGAACAAAGTGGGTATACATTTCTTTGGGACACGCTGTACATTGAGGAATAAAGATTTAAGTCTATAACACTAGGCAACAAATTTCAACTTTTTTTTTGTTACAGACACGTGAACTACTGATTCCTACTAAAGCGCTGATGCTGATTTCAGATCTGATATCAAAATTTCTCTATCACGTCCAGATTTTGTGTAACCGAAAACCCCTATTTTTCTTTTTTTTTCTCACCCGCTTCTATTACGAAAGCCGTCTAAGCTACTTTTCCGTGCCACGTTTTATGTTAAGCATACTTAAATAATTAGTGAACAGGGATGTCTTTCCTCCTTTATTCTGGCTTAAGACAGACAGCGGAATTCCGCTGGCGGAGTTACCACCCCTGCGCCCAACCATCCACCCAAAGCGCGTTAGTATTTTGTTGTTACTACTGAAAGGCAAATTCCTGTTCTTAAGTGAAACTTTGGTGTGTCCTCTTCCTTTGTCGCTTGTAGGATGACGAGCTCTCATTCTGCAGGAACCAACAATAATCTCCCATCATATTTGGGTTGAAATTACCTTGGTATCTGTTTTCCATAACTGAGATCTGTTGGTGGAAGCGCTCACCATGCTCGTCACTTACAGCCCCAAGGTTGGCCGGGAAGAAGTCAAGATGAGAATGTAAAAAATGAATTTTCAAAGACATTCTGCATCCCATTATTTCATAAGATTTAAGCATGTTTTCTACGAGTTTACGGTGGTTTTCAGCTTTGTGGTTTCCAAGAAAATTTTTGACAACTTCAACGAAAGATGTCCATTAGGGTGGAGCGAAAAATACTTTTTTTCTAGTATGAAGTTCTAATAGTGATTAAAAGTTGCATTTAGTGGACGATATATACCTGCCAAAATATGAGTTCATTTGTTTAATATCTTCAGCTGCCACCAGGGGGCTAAAGTTAACACAATTTTGGGTAAAAAGGAAAAAAATGCTTCTATTTTAGGTTTATCAAACTATTATAAAATTTTATCTTAGAATTATCTAATAGTTTGATTAAGATTCTTAAATGATAAGAATTCGTTTTGTAAAAATGCCTTTTCATATGCTTAATATCTTCAGCTGCCACAAGAGGGCTGAAGTTAACTTAAAAATGACAATTAAGTATGATTCTGTATTTACTTGAAAAAGGGAACAATAATAAATTAGGATGTCTCTCCTCCTTTATACTGGCTTGAGATAGTTAAGAAACGTTATTTCGTGCCTTAGCGGAGTTACCACCCTTTCCCCAACCAACCTCCCTCTAGAAAGGGTTTTTGCTGAAGACTATTTAGTAATTTGCTTTTGTGTCAAATTTTGGCTGTTTTTTCCTTGATTCTAATGTAGCACGAATCCAACCGTCTCTGTTTGTAGGTCCGCAGACTGATCCAGCAGCGTCTGTAACGAGCTTGACGCATCTCTCTACGGCTTGTGTATGACATGGAAACTGAAATAATTCTGAATGAAGAGTAGTACCATGTTTGATGCATGATTCAATATCATCAAGAGAAACTCCTTTGGTTATCGGTGGTTCTGCTATCTGAAAATCTTGCCGCATAATGAGATCTGTATAGTCTTTGGCATAAAAATTTATTTCTGGCACCTTAAAATACCTGATAACATCTGTTTCTTGAATGCATGCCCTTGCTTTTATGATACGCCTAAATCCCAACTGACGCATATGCTCCCTTTCATCAGCTATCATTGCAATGAGAATGTTTTCTTGATTTGCGTAATATGCATTTCGCTGAATGACTGAGTCATGTACTCTCCTAAGCTCTTCACGGAGATACCGGCTTCTTGCAATCATATGCCACATATGTTTAGCACCATATTGGCATAATGGTTTACGCTTTATCTGAAACCACATTGGTGCGTATACCCTAACAATGAAAGTAGCTAATTCTTGTAAATTGCCTGAAGGATTCTCTGTGCTTGCATATAACCGCAGAGTCCTGTTTGCTGTGGTGAGCCACCTTGAATGTGATATATTGCCTGGACTCTTATGACTAAGACTCTTTGAGAATGTTCCACTTGATATAGCCTTGTGAATTTCAAGAAGGTATTTCTGGTCAGTACTTATGTCGTCTATATCAACTTCACACATGTCCTCTTGAATTTCAATGGGTTTGAAGTTAACTATGGGAAGCTTTTCACAGTCTGAAAGTGCTCGGCCAATTTCTCCTGAAAATGCTCTTGGTCCAGTAGTGGTACCATCCAAGTGATGAAACAGATGGCGCAATGGAAGTTCATTAAGGTGTAAAAGGCATATCAGCCACTGCAATGGCTTATTAAAGGCTTCTTCCAGTAATCTTATTGTGCCTCCAATACTACCAGTGTTAACCACTGTCGAATCACAGCCAACTGCAACGATGTTCCCTATATCAACATTCCTTTCTTTCAAGCAATTCACTAGCGCTGTGCAAATGTATTTAGCTTTGCCACTGGAAGGTGTCACATGTGCAAAGTACAGAGAGTGTGGTTCAGATATTATGCTGATATGCTCTTCGCGTTTGGTTCTTTGGTGGTTAGAGCCATCACTCTCCTGGACATGAATCATTGTTTTATCCTTTCTACCATCAAAGTATAATCCCCGCATGGTTTTTGGCTCTCCTATCTGTTGTAGTTCCTTTCTCTGTTTTTGTCTTTCACGTCTTAGCTTACTTCTGTCTATAATACAACGCATCTGTTGTTCTGATATTACATATTGAGTCGAGGTTGTATCTTCCTCATTATCTTCAGATATCTCTTCTAGTTGTTGAAGTTCACTTGTCTCTGTTTCGATTTGTAAGTTGGACGTGCTTTTTCCATTTCCTTTCGATGTTCTCTTGCTTGTAATCGTCTTGTGTGTGCTATGTCAATGCTTCCTATCACCATTATTCTGCGTGTTCGTTGGTCATTTAAAAAATCCTGCTCTTTTGGAGTGACTTTCTTACTCTTTTCACATGAGCATCTCCTAAACTCCTTACATTTGCAGGTGCAGATGTCAAACAAAGTGCATTTTGAAGAGTTTTCAAATTCTTCAAGCTGATTTTTGTACTTAGGCTGATCCTTGCGTGACTTGTATGGCTTTAATAAGGACCTGTATTTATCATGGTACACTCGCATCATCTGTAAAACGCGTGTATGTGAAACTATTGGCAAAGAGGCCTTCTTCCAAATATTTTCTACCTTTTTGGAAACTGCCTCTGCTATTTCAGAAAATGAAGGCTCCTTGTTATTCATCTGCTCCTTCACTAAATGTTTTGTGAACAGGTAATCTTTCATAATGCAGTTATAAGTTGGTAGTTGCATATCACTCATCTCACAAGGTACTTCAAATATGGCACACTTCATATGTTCTCTAGTGAAATGTTTATATTTAGTATTTGATGCCATAATATTTTTAAGAAAAATTCACAATCACAAAATATCCTGTAACATCAAAACATTATATAATTAATATATATAATATATTTTATAAGTATATATAATATATTATATAAATATTAATATATTATATAAATAAACTAAAATTATATAATACATTATAACAAGCATTTTATAATAAAATCAATATTATCTCTATATAAATCACTTTAAAATATAGTTTTATAATATTCCGATCATATTAAAAAACTCTCCGATCAACTGAGCGACTAGGCCTACTACCTAAGAAGACAAGTGTTAACACACTGTTCTAATGACTCACAGAAAGAAATTCCTTCACACCAAAACCCTCCCCCACAACATTCAGTGTAGTCTCAACATGACTCAGTTACTCTAAATTGTGTTAACTTCAGCTCTCTTGTGGCAGCTGAAGATATTAAGCATATGAAAAGGCATTTTTACAAAACGGATTCCTATCATTTAATAATCTTAATCAAACTATTAGATAATTCTAGGATAACATTTTATAATAGTTTGACAAACCTAAAATAGAAGCATTTTTTTCCTTTTTACACAAAATTGTGTTAAAGTTAGCCCCCTGGTGGCAGCTGAAAATTTTAAACAAATGAACTCATATTTTGGCAGGCATATTTCGTCCACTAAATGCAACTTTTAATCACTATTAGAACTTCATACTAGAAAAAAAGTATTTTTCGCTCCACCCTAATATCCATGCTCCTAGTTCATTCTCATTAGGTTAGATGGAAACGATGAGTCGTGGATGACACTGCGGATCTGTCGTCCAGTGAAAACTCCAGCTTCTAGCTTAGCATCTGTCAATATTCCTTTGAATTTATCCTTTAAATATTGGAAACCACTACCTTGATGATCCATACCCTTCACGAAATTTTTCATAAGGTCAAGTTTAATGTGAAGTGGTGGAAGATGTACTTTCTGAGGGTCAATAAGTGCTGGGTGTTTCACATTGTATTTACCAACAACATGTTCAGTTCTAGATGGCCAATCATGTTTTTTGTAGTGGGTCTTGTCATCTCTGCTGTTCCATAGACACAAAAAGCACATATGCTTTGTGTAGCCCAACTGTAACCCAAGAAGTAATGATACAACTTTAAGGTCGCCACAAATATTCCATGTGTGGTCCTTATATTTGATGAGTCTTAGCAGCAGTTTCATCGATTCATAAGTCTCATTAAGGCCAGTGGCATGTGCTACAGGTATTGAAGGTTTTTCATTGCCGTTTGTGCAGTAATACAGCTTTAAGGCTAGCTTTACTAGAGTCAATGAACAGTCTCCATTCTTTTGGATCATAGCGACAGCCAATCCCTTGCATCAGACCACTGATATCGTGGCAGAAACAAACGTTTTCTTCCTGTAAGTAAAATGATGAAAACTGCAAATGGCGATGGCGGAAATGGGAAACTTTGGTGTTTGGTTGGAGAAGATTAAATTCTTGAAGTCTTGAACCAAGCAACTCTGCCTTTTCTTTTGGTAATTCCAAATCGCGCACTAAGTCATTTAACTCCGCTTGACTTAACAAATGTGGGGAAATATTTGCATCTGGAACATATATGCCATCTTTCCCTGTTTCTATATCACTAGCAGAATCTTCAGATGAACTGCTGTCTGTTATCGTTGCTGGTGGAACTGGTGGTGGATTTGTTTCATCATGTGGTACTGGTTTCATTGCTGATTCGCAGTTTGGGTACGTGATCTTTGATTTGTTTTTCTTTGTGAAACCAGCAATCTTTGTCAAACAAAAATAACAATCATTGAAGTGATTTTTCGGCTCACGCCAAACCATGGGGACTGAGAACGGCATAGCTTTTCTTTTACCATTCATCCAAGCTATTAACATTGCATTGCACTGTGCACAGCAAATATGTGGTGCCCAGTCCCTCTGTTGGTCTCCTAACTTACAGTCAAAATAACACTTGTAGGCAAGTTTAATCTTTGTTGTTATGTTTCTACGTTGTGGCTTAGGTGTATATTGTCCACAGACAAAGCAGAAGTTGTCTGGGTGATTTACACAAGCACGTCTATTTGATGCCATTTTGAATTACCATACAATATCTGAAAAAACGTAGAAAGTAATTATTACGATGTGCAAAATAAAAAGAAATACACACCGTAGTACAAAACAAATGCTATAAAAACACACAAGTCACCACAACCTGTCACTTGCTCATCAGCAGAGAGCTTCAACAACCGTTCTGCTTGACTGTCACGTAGCGACTCGGGATAAATTTTATTTATCAAAATTGTTCGAATTTGTATATAGTTGGCAAAAAAAATTGCTTTAACCTTGAAAAGCAAGTTTCATATTACTGGCATTAAGCCGATTAAAACCAAAATCTGGACGTGGTAGAAAATTTTACTAAAAGTGATTTGCATTTTACACAAAATCTAGACGTGATAGAAAAAATCTAATTATAGATTTGAAATCAGCATACCGAAATTAGCTAGGAGCACCTATTTGTTCTTCTGTAACAAAATCTTTGTTGCCTAGTGTAATCTATTGAGTGAGGACCCCATCATAAAATGGAGCGATAAAGGTGAGATCATTGTGAAAAGAACAAGGGTACATGGTTCGAACATCGTCGACATTGTCCATGATCTGGTAAGAAAGTGAGATAGACCCTCACCATCACTCAACGAAATGGCTAGGCTAAGCTAGGCACTAAACATAAGTATCTCAAAACAGTCGGTTAAAAGGCAGGCCAGGCCATAAAAAAAATATTAGAAAATACCGCACATGAAGTCTCGAAAATAATAATTCTAATTTAAACATCTGTAACGTTTTTGTTCTTCAATTTTTAATAAAAATAATTACATATTTAGATTCAGGAGAAAATTCTTTATTAAAAACCATATAAACAGTAATATATTTATTATCCTCATAGCTGGTATTATCGAACAAAGTGGGTATACATTTCTTTGGGACACGCTGTACATTGAGGAATAAAGATTTAAGTCTATAATCTATTGAGTGAGGACCCCATCATAAAATGGAGCGATAAAGGTGAGATCATTGTGGAAAGAACAAGGGTACATGGTTCGAACATCGTCGACATTGTCCATGATCTGGTAAGAAAGTGAGATAGACCCTCACCATCAGGAAGGAAGCACATTAAAGCAAGACTACAACAAATAAATGTCCCCAAAACATTAATAAGAAATTTTAACAGGTTAGAAGACTTCGAGCAAGCCTCGCATGTGCCACAACTGAGCACGCCATCATCCACAGCGGTAGCACCTCTGAAGAGGAGAAAGAAGAGACCAAACAACAACGATCAGCCCTCTCCACGTGCTTCTAAAATATGTAAATTGCTAACATATTAAGAAGACACTATTATGACATTTCTAACCCAGCATCCTACGGAGGCGTTGATAGACTGTACAGTGGTGTTTATAATGATGGAGTACTGAAAAAAGATGTTCAGAGGTTTTTACGGGATATTCAGTGTATAATGATGGTTACCGTTACATCCTATTCATAAAAGATGTGTTCTCTAGATATCTGTGGCTAATTCCTCTGAAAAGTAAATCGCCTGAAACAGGTGCTAAAGCTACCAATACGCTGTTGTTGAAAGAAAACAGGATTCCAAGCTATTTTTGTACAGATATGGGGAAAGAATTTATAGGCCGAGCTTTTCAGAACATGCTGACAGAATTTAATATCAGCTACTACACTAGGAATTCTATACATAAGGCCTCTTTAGCTGAAAGAGTTCAACGTACCATAAAGGAACGCATGCATCGCTATTTTACACATAAACACGCATCACTGGCCTCATCCTTCAACCGTTCACACCATCGTACGATTGGGACAACATCTAACGAGGTTTTAGAAAGAGCTACGCACACAGAGCGTGATGTGAGAAGAGATATTTGTAGAACCATGCCACACTCTACACGTTTCAAAATCAATGATTATGTAAGGTTGGACACGTGAGATTTTTAAGGTTAGGGTATGAGACCTAAAGACGAGATAATGCTGTATTACGCTGAAGATTTGAATGGAGAAGAAATCGCAGGAGGCTTTTACCGCGAAGAGTTGCAGAAAGTGACATTTAATTTAGGAAAAAACGTGTTTAAATTTAAAAAAAATTTAGGCAGCAAAGGATCAGGAAAGAGAAAAATGTACCTCGTGAAATGGCGAGGGTACCCAGAAAGCCTCAACACCTATATAAAAGCTGATGCAATAATGAAGCTTAAATAGTATGTAACATGGCGCCTAACCATTTCCACGTCACACTACCGTCCTCTTCTTCTCTCTCTTTACATCCTGACAACACACTGACCAACTTTGTAACAGAACTCCATGGGCCCAGTGAATTGAGTCGTGATCCATATGACGTAGGGACATGCGAAATTCAGCTGGACACAATCTTTTTAAGTATTGGATATATAGAAACCGTTTTTGCGGTTCTTAGAGACCTTGATGAGTGTAAAAAAGCCGGGGTACCTCGGGATGAAACCATGCGTACCGCCCGGAGTGGGGATGCACGGTATTAAACAACAGTAGTAACACTAGGTCCAGGCCGTTATGGTGTGGCCGAGGATGTTGTGAGAGACTTAAACGTTAGTTTAAAAAGCTCAAATCTTACCGCTGGTTTAGTATACGAAATCGTAAACAAAGAATCCCCTGCACACATTCTGATCCTAAAATCACAAGCTAACAGAAATATTAAAGAGAAAGGGTTGTTCAAAATTATAGCCTAGGGACGATATGGCGCAGCCCTCCAAAGAGATACCTTTCACGAAGTACAACGGGATTTGTCCAACCTAAATTATCAGCTGAAATTAGAGAAATTGGGCGATGGCTATCCACCCCCAGACATGTGCTATATTTACAGCAATATCATGGAGCATGAGATTGTTGGAGATACTCAAGCGCGCCTGCATCGTATCGCACACATTCCCAATTATAAAGGAGAGAGGTTGCGCATTACATATGACAAACCTCATTATGTGAATGTCGCGACTAATCTATTAACCACTATCTCAATGTATATAAGAACGATTGAAGGGAAACGTTTCCCATTCGGTGATGGGAGCTTAACGGTGAAGCTCCACTTTCGTCGCGCTGAGTTATAATGGAACGAAAGCCTTTCACAGTCTATCGAGGGATGAGATACCACCATGGGAGTGGGCTTCGATCCATTTTTTAAACCATACTACGTACGGCTGTCCCCTTGCTGAAGAGGGGTGCCAGATATCTCGGAAGGAAAGCGTTACAATCAGGTTTTAACACAGTAGAAGACATAATGGCTGGGGCTAGACCTAAACAAGCTCAAAAAAGCACTTAAAGCGTACAAGGGACGAAATCATCAAAGATGCAAAGAGAAAAATGCTGGTGGTGGGAAGAAGAAGAGGGCTGTCCGGAAGAAGAAGAAGGGGTTACCAACACGTAGCGTTAATCGTAAAAGGACATAAAAAAAAGAAGTGCTCTAAACGAGTGAAACCTATGGTTGATAATTTTTTAAATGATATAAGCGAAGGACATTACTCTCATGAATCGTAGGTTGCTTACTACTTGTCGAGAGAGGTGGCACTATTTCTGACTCGTCATGGCACGTTCCATCCATCCGTGCAGTTCGCAATGTTGTAAATCGGAGCTGTCCCTCTTTGACATGCCCCCAACGGAAGTGTCTATTAAGCACAGTGATTTTATTACGATTAACCCGTTAAACACAATTAGTTCCCCGAGTGCTCCTATAGAATTCGTGATCCCCAGCTCAGCCCTTACTTTTTTGATCCAAGCTGCGTGCACATGTAAGCTAAACTGCATATAGCACATTCAGATGGAATGGATTTTAATGATAAATACGTTGTATTTCCCGAAACAAACTTTCTACACTCCATATTCAGTCAGTGTGATGTGTATTCAAATCAGGTTAGCATCTCGGCAGGAATGGGTTATTATCACCTACGAGCCTATTTGGAAAATGTCCTCAACTTTTCAAAAGAAGCGAAGGATACCTTTTTAAGTGCCGAGGGCTATTATCAGGCTAATGACGAAAGCAGTATAAAGGACAAATTTAAAAATTCTAAAAAGAAGATATATTAATGCTTTGGGCACCTGCATACAGACGTCACAGTCCAGGAGAAGCTGCTTGTGAATGGGGTCGATATGAAATTAAAGCTCATTCGCACGAATCCTGAGATCTGTTTAAATCTGGGAGCTGATCAAAAAGAGGGTGCGAAGCCAGTTGTGATTCATATTATGGAAACATACCTTCGCGTACGTCGAGTGAAACTAAGTTCATCTAAACAGTTAAAAATTGAAAAAAATTTACTACATGCCACAGTAAAATACCCAATTAGCAGAGAACAGATGAAACTATACACGGTGCCTGCAGGGTTGGCATCGAAACAGATAGAAAACATCGCCCTGGGAGCTCTACCTAAAAGGTTTTAATTGGCATGCAGCACCACGCTTCTGTGAATGAGAAATATAAAAAGAACGCCTTTAAATTCGAGAATTTCGGCCTTAAAAATATAACTTTATAGGTTAATGGCATAGCGTTGGGGGGAACATTGGAGACGGATTATTCATCAGACGCTGTGTTCCCGCTTTGCTCGAGAGTTTATAGTAATCTTGCCCATATCGCCGCTGCCTGTGATGAGCTAGGAATTGGTGTAACGCTGAAAGAATTCATCGAGAAATTTAACTTTTATCCGTTTGAAATCACTCCTGACTTACCTGCTAGTGTAAACACACACTTAAGTCCACAGCAGAATGGAAACATTTTAGTCAGACTCGAATTCGCCAAGCCGATAGACGCCCCTCATAGTGTACTAGTATACCTCGAATCACAAGCCCGAATAGAAATTGACAGATTCAGGAGTGTAGTCACTGACATTTAAAATGGATGCGAATACACTCCAGAGAGAGATGAATAGTGACCGAATCACACGCTCCAAATTTATCGGTGTGTGTGCGAAGAAGGAAACATTGAAATTACCAACTACGAGAGATTGCGGCGCACTTATTGTGAACACAGATGTTATTGGTGGGAAGGGATTCATTGGATAGCTATCTACTTTAAAAATAGGAAAAGAATGTACTACTTTAACTCGGTGGGATTCATCCTTGGAGCAACTTTATTATTGTAAAATTTCTCGAACAGATGCATATCCCCGAAATTGTCTGGAATCCTTACCGATTCTAGGGATACTTTAGTAATACTTGCGGCATGTACTGCCTTTCATATATATACATATATATACATACAGTATATATATGTTATACACAAGCCACTTGATTTCCCATAATACCCGATGTTTTATCTTCAATATTTATAACAGCCCTTGAGATAAACCTCGAGTGTCCTCATCGACTCGTGCGACGCTCACCCCACCCTTTTTTTCTTTGTTCTTAAATGATTGAACAGCGCATCAACGGGACGCAAACCCCTAAGTTGCGCTCTCCCCCACAAATTAGTCTCCGTTGATTGGGCTCGCCTCGGCGCGCCTTGGACTCTGACGTAGGAGGGATGGAGTACGTAAACAGATGCGGGGCAAAAACCCGTTAGAAGATATCTTGCGCTTCGTTGGGAATGAGTGATAGGCCTGGTGGCGATCTGGTAATTCTCCGAGTAGGCCTTTGAGAGGGTTTGCTCGTTAAAGACTAAATTTGAGTGTTTCATTGAGTGAGATTTGAGTTTTGAGACATAGAGTTACGAAAGAATATTGAGTTTTTGAGGAAATATTGAGAACCGTTAACCTAAACTACTGCGTGGGATGTAGTGGATGGGCAACGATAGATCTTAAATTATTTAATTAATGTTAAGACTATTTTAAGAAAAAACCTGAACTTAATCGTATTATATTTCGAATTCGAGATTGAACTTGTAGCCAAATGTGACTTCAATTTATTGATTAAAAGCTAAGCAAACAAACTATTTCATTATCAAATGCACACTGAAATCGGGGGTACAGAAGTAAGCGGAGGAAAAAGAAATCACGCAGAGGGTCACTAACTTAAAAGAAAGATTTATTATAACTTCAATTTACTCATCGAGCCTTGGCAGTGACCTTCGAGAAACAAACAATTTGTAATAAGGGTCCGTCTCCCTGACAACGGACATTTTTTATTAAAAACTGGTTTCAGAAGTGGGATAACGGACAATTTTTTACTACAAACTCGTGTCAGAAGTGGGATCTTCCCTTTCTGATACCCCCCTAAAAACCTAAGTGAAAAAGGAAAAAAGTGCTCTCCAATTGTGTATATGAGGGCTACCAGCTCGCAACAGACAGAGACGAACGACAACGTGAGGGTCACGCGATCGAGAACCGCTGCGTGGGCTGCTGCTGCTCAGGCCGAGTCGACATCGCAACTTGCTACTGGATACCAAGCGGCAGGAGGAACAAACTTTCCCACCAACGCGGAAAGAGAGGTAAGCGACCCATCTTGTGTTGCGAGAGGTTTTAAAAGACGAGTGGAGAGCCTCCCTATAGCGGGCAGTTCCCCTAAATTAGCCCCATCAAACCTTCATTTCTTTCCCCCAAAATTTTGATATAAATAAAGTACCTTTCCTTCCAATCGGTTCCCCTAGACTCGAGTTTAAGACTAATCCGGATCCAAACCCGTTTGTAACAAATTTTAGAGATTCAGATTTGGTCGAGTTTTGGCCGATCTCATTCGAGAACATGCCTCTTGGCCAAGAAGAAATCAGTCCCAACCATGATCAGCAACCACTTCCTACCCACTTCCCTCATCCCTATGTTTCCCCTTTCTATCCAATGTATCCTCACTTGTATTCCCCCAATGTAGGCCTCCCCGATCCACACGTTAATACTGTCCCGTATAACACTAGTAATGCACCCAAGTTCCATACAAATAATGCCGGGTATAATCATGTTCGATATCTTCTATGTGAGGAGAGGGGACACAAAGCTAGAGAGTGCCCCCTGATTGAAGAAGTGAAGACATTGAAGGAGAGTGAAAGGGTGCGTGAAAGGGATGAGAGCTACAGGCGAGAGAATGAAAGAAATTATCGGAGGGAATGAACTCCAGGAGGAGGCCGACGGTACGAAGACCACGAAAGAAGAGGAAGTAGGTACTCCTCCCCTTCCGAATATTCGAGAAGACGGAACTTCTCGCCGTATGAGAGAAACAGAGATAACTAAGGTAGCCCCAGATACGATAACAGGTATGAGGGTAACCCCAGATACGATAACAGGTATGAGGGTAACCCCAGATACGACAACAGGTATGAGGGTAACCCCAGATACGACAACAGGTATGAGGGTAACCCCAGATACGACAACAGGTACGAGAATCGGTACCGCTCTCCGTTGCCCTAACGAAGAAGAGGGGACTATTCCCCTTACGACAGAAACTACTCCCCTTACGACAGGAGAAACGGAGGTTACCCCTCCCCCAACAGGAATAGAGGCATGTATCCCGACAGAAGAACGGACCGAAGTCCGTCACCCTATCGGAGATACGACCAGGAGAGGGAAACCAACCGCGGAAGACGCCCAGAAAAAGAGTGGGAGAAAGGGCGAAGAAATTCCCCATGGCCCCGAAAAAATGAACCCTCAAACGAAAGGGACCCTTTCCCCCGTCGAGCATCATTCAAGGAGGAGGAAGAGGCAAAACACAAGACAAAGGAACTTGAATTGAAGTCGATATTGGTAAGGAGAAAAGAAAAAGAAGGCAGGACTGGGACAGAAGAGATAAAAGTGAGAAAATGAACATGAATGAATGGAATGAGAAAGAGAGGACGACATGCAGAAACGAGGAAGCAAATGAGATGAATGAAATGAGTGAAAGAAATGAAAAACGCAGCCTAAATGATGATACAAAAGAGGAGTGTCTAAATGTTTATGAAACGAGTGATATTGAAAGTGCATATACGGTGCGAGACGACGGAGCGTATCTGCAGAAGAATCTGACCTTGAGAGTGGAGTCTGCCTCATGCAGACCTAATAACGAGTGCGAGGAAAGGACAGAAAGTGACCTTGACTTTGAGGTAAAGCCTCAGTCGAAGGACACAGACACGGTGAGAATGATAGCGGAATGTACGAGAAAAATGTATGCAATGTACGAATTAAACGAGAGAGAAATAGAAAGAATGCATGAATCAAAATCTGAGAGCAAGTTACCTGACTGTGCAATAAATGAGAACACTATAGACCCAAGGGAAATTAATCCCCCAACGGAGACAAAATGGATAAACGGAGTAGATGACGTGTGTTCATTTGACGTAAGTATGAGACATAACGTGACGAAGAGTGACTCGTGTTTGTATTGTGGGAACGGAAGTAGTTTGAATCCGGCGAACAAAAATGTAAATTGCGAAAATGAATTAAAAACGAGTGAGGAAAATATCGTGATAATGGATGCGGATGGATTGGCTCTACGGGAAATGACCATGTTCAGTGAAAGAGACATAAATGAAGTAGCTCCCTCGAATGAATGCCCCTGGGAATCGACCAGGGTAAAAATAAACGAAAGTTGCGTGAGGGAGAATGCAGAGCAACAAATTATGAATGTAAACGGTCCCATGGTATCCCTTGAACTTTTGAACGAAGGGGCCGATGTCGGTCTAGCAAGGGAAGGGTCAATTGACACTGTTGAATTTCGACCCCAAGTCGAAATTACGAGTCATAGTTGTAAAACTGTGAATGACGAAGTCCTAACCACCACGGGACAGATAAAAATGAAAATAAGAGCTGAGCAAAAATGCATAGAACCGCAATTGGTTTGCGCGAACGAAGGGGAGAGTGTATCCGTTATCGTGCGAAATGAATCTGCTCATGATAGAGCTAAAGTTAAGAAAGCAGGAATAAAGCTGGCTGGAGAGAATTTACGATACTGCGAGTGTGAAGAGAAGAGATCCTGTAGCGCACCGAACGAATGCTCCTCCAATAGCGAGGAAATGGAGCAAGAAGTAAGTGAAAGAGAAGTTAATCGACTTATAAGCTGGGAGCGTACATTATTCAAAGACGAAATTTCAGAGGAAATTTAGAACATAGAAATGATGAGCGAATTCTCGTTAACTCCTAAGTCTGTGGAGCAGGAAAGAAGGGAAGTACGAAAATTTGTAAAAAATCCTAAATTAGACCGAGAAGAAAAGAGGAGATTAAAAAACCCTGTTAAGGACTATATTGAACAAAAGAAGAGAAAATTGAACGAGACTGAAATTGCAACCAAAGAAGAAGAAACAAACGAGATGAATTACGTACGCCAGAAGAATAAACGCAATTATATTGACGAAACGAAAAGGAAAAAAGAGATAACCAATGAACCGCACCGCTTCCGCAGTCGGTACGAGGAAACGGATAGACTGTGGTCGCACGCAGGCAGACCGCCAGAACTCATTTAAAGGTCCTGATTGCTGGGTTAGGAGAATGACCTTTACGGCTAAAGTTTATAAAGCGGCTTAACGAATAAACAACACGAACAAACTAATTAAACCAAAGGGAACAAATGGGTTAAACTCTTCCCCGGAACAATAAAGAAAGATGTTCTTTCCTTTTAACAAATCTTTCATCATTTAATATATAATCAAATTAATCCCCCCCTCTCGGAAAGTTGGCCGAAAGGCATGATTCCGGTTTGGAGTTAACAATGTTCATATAACTATACGTATTTCATATTTTCTTTTTCATATAGCATACATTTTTCAGGTTATTTACTGCATATCGTTTATGAAATGTTTTATATTATATTTCACGTTCTAATATCGTGGCGTCTGACTCAGAAGTTTAATGGGAAAATATTCATGAGTAAGAAGTCGGCATAAATACATAGGTCGGAAATAGTAGCATGATGAGAGAGCATGTTTCGCGCGTCCAAATCAGCTCTCAAATTTCTTGAGCTTAAGGGAATCGAGTGGAAAATTTATAAAAAAGAATTCATTAAGATTACGAGAAAAGGAAATTTCCCTTTATTTATCATTGCTTATATAAATATTCTTTTAATTTTGTCCCAACTTAGAAAGTTCCTGACAGAATTTTCCCTGAAATTAATCATGATCCCCGTCCTCTTAACCCTCTGCGTTATACACGTTGGGGCGCAAACCTTCTCAAATCACGGAGTCCTTTTCCAACCAATGGGCTCCCTAATTCTGTAAGGCCCCACATTCACTTTCAGCGCACGTCTCAGTCTGAAGCCCAACTATCGAAACCTGCTGATCCTGAATCGCCCCGCGATTTCGAGATCACTTACATAGTAAACTCCTCGTTTACGAAAGAAGCCTTACACCACTTCAATGCTTCCTTGTCACGAGGAATAGACCTCCGGGATATGACTCGATACCTCCGACGAGTCACCCTCAAGAAGTCAGACGAAGGAACGACCTCCTTTGTCTCCTACTCCACCCTCACCCTTGGTTTCGTATTGGGAATCGCCGTCATCGGAATTGCGACCTGAAAGAAATGCTGTCGCCGCCGAGATCCTCCACCGGTACCAACTGCCAGGTTTAAAATCCCGGCATCGGGCCCCCCGGAAGCTCAGGTGACCAGATCGCCAACGCCCCCAAGAAGCCCCCCTCATGAATTTCGCTTTTCACCGACGAGCCCAAGTTCCGTCAAAAGATTGCCCTCGGCAATTCAGTCATACCGGATCCCAGATCATTATCTAACGTTGGCTACGAGGAAAGGGGGCATTCCCGTAATTAAGGCTTAAACCGTTTCTCCCATCTGGCCCCTTTGTGTTTTTACCCATTTTTAATACTTACGAAAAAACGACCGAATGAAGGTAGTTTAATTTATTGAATTAAATTTACATGGTAGAATTGAATTGCTAAAGTAATAACTTCATTCGGTAGTTAGTGCGTAACTAACTGACAATTAGTGATAAGTGCTCATGTAAATGAAATCATTGAAGTTTCCTTCAGTGAACAGTGCTTAATGAATAAATAATTAGCAATATAGGTTCGATTTACGAGCTTTACTGAAATGACCTCTCTTTATGCAACTTATAAGTTTCTCCGTCTGTGTATTTCAAATTTTCTCCCTGCTATATCGCTTTCCTTTATTTATTTTAAAAGCATATTCACTTATAAAACCATTATGATATCATTTTGTGTCATAAAGCGAGATTGCGAAAGTTGTCTCTCGAAAGCAACTTTCTGTAAATAGAAATCAGATGCTGACCAACTTGTTATTGCGCTGACGATGCGGGTAAAGCTTGCATTCGAACTAATTGCTGACCGTACCTGATAACTAAATTATACTGCAAAATATAAATTCATATAATTTCATTCAGTTAACTAATAAAGTAGGCCCTCCGAATGTAGGCTTTCGTCTTTTGGTTGAGTATGCAAATTTTAGTATAGAAAAAAGAAAAAGTTTTTCCATTTTTACTTATAAAATTTATGAACTTTATGAGATTTATGAAAATTTAAATTAGTAATCCCTTTGGAAAACTATAAGAGTCGTTAGGCGACTCGTCGTACGAACTATTCCTCCTAAAGAAAGCACTTTCTACCCCAAGTTACAAGAATTAGTCGTCCTAAACCAGTAGACGCATTTTTCATGATAACATAAAGGAAAATGACACTATATTGAAGGCTGATCCGTTTCCACATCGGATTATTTAATTTAGAGAAGGGCGTTGCCCTTGTATGGCATTCAGAAATTAAAATTTCTCCGTATAATGTGATCTTCTTGCTGTGTATTTCTTTTCTAAAACCTACCCTTACCTCTACTTATATATTAATTACACGGTGAGTCAATACACATTTCATTTTTTCCAGGCATAAGTTACGAGGCAAACATTTTAGTGCCTGCGATAGATATTCTACGACTATAGGACTATAGGGCAACTTTTGAAGAGAGTGCCCGTAGATCCTTAAAAAGAGTTAAAAGTATTTATTCTGCAAATGTAATTTTCAGAATAAATCAGCATATGTTGTTTGACTCACGGTATTTATTATGTAAATTTAACTTTTAGCTTATTGATTTGACAACTTTCAATTTATTATAAATAGTAAGCAAGCTTAACTAGGTTAAAGTTCGATTGAATTTCTCATATTTTCATTGTAACTACGAGTTCTAGCGTATCTGGATAGACCTAAGTAAACTAAATTCGTGTTTTGAGAATTGCCTCTCCACTACGAATCATTTCCTCTCACGGAGCATTTATCTTTCAGTATTCACGGATCATTGAAGTCCTTCGTTCGGCCTCAAGGTTCCTCAGGGACTCAATACTTTTTTTTTGTTTTATTTTTGGAAGGAACGAATTTGTTATACACAAGCCACTTGATTCCCCATAATACCCCATGTTTTATCTTCAATATTTAAAACAGCCCTTGAGATAAACCTCGAGTGTCCTCATCGACTCGTGCGACGCTCACCCCACCCTTTTTTTCTTTGTTCTTAAATGCTTGAACAGCGCATCAACGGGACGCAAACCCCTAAGTTGCGCTCTCCCCCACAAATTAGTCTCCGTTGATTGGGCTCGCCTCGGCGCGCCTTGGACTCTGACGTAGGAAGGATGGAGTACGAAAACAGATGGGGGCAAAAACCCGTTAGAAGATATCTTGCGCTTCGTCGGGAATCAGTAATAGGCCGAGTGGCGAACTGGTAATTCTCCGAGTAGGCCTTTGAGAGGGTTTGCTCGTTAAAGACTAAATTTGAGTGTTTCATTGAGTGAGATTTGAGTTTTGAGACATAGAGTTACGAGAGAATATTGAGTTTTTGAGGAAATATTGAGAACCGTTAACCTAAACTACTGCGAGGGATGTAGTGGATGGGCAACGATAGATCTTAAATTATTTAATTAATGTTAAGACTAGTTTAACAAAATACCTGAACTTAATCGTATTATATTTCGAATTCGAGATTGAACTTGTAGCCAAATGTGACTTCAATTTATTGATTAAAAGCTAAGCAAACAAACTATTTCATTATCAAATGCACACTGAAATCGGGGGTACAGAAGTAATCGGAGGATAAAGAATTCACGCAGAGGGTCACTAACTTAAAAGAAAGATTTATTATAACTTCAATTTACTCATCGAGCCTTGGCAGTGACCTTCGAGAAACAAACAATTTGTAATAAGGGTCCGTCTCCCTGACAACGGACATTTTTTATTATATATATATATATATATATATATATATATATATATACTGTATATATATTTATATATATATATATATTATATATATATATATATATATATATTATATACTTATATATATATATATATATATATATATATTATATATAATATATATATATATATATATATATATACTGTATATATATATATATATAATATATATATATATATAATATATACTGTATATATATATATATATATATTATATATATATATATATAGGATTGTATACAAAGTTTTGTCCGATGAATAAACGCTGATATTCTTGTAATTATGAGGTCTATGGCTACTGAAATTCGGTTGATTTATTTAATATATAATTCTCGTGCTTCGAACACTATGCGTAGGCTATGCGTAGGCTAGGCGCCTAGCCTACCCAACCGTCAGCCATCATCATTTTCTCTTCATTCATTTCTCGCTGCATTTATCATTTATTGCTTATTTTTAAGCATGGAATTTGAACGAAGAGACGTACGTAAGCTGATTTATTTCTTCTGCAAACGTGGAATGTCACCTGCAATCATAGCAGCAGAGATAAATTCGACACTTGGTGCTGAAACAACAAATGAACGTACATGTCGTCGGTGGGTGGCTCAATTCAAGGAAAACAATTTCAATGTCGATGATAAACCACGTTGTGGTCGACCATCACTGGATTTGAACACAGGTATACAAAACTTTCTGGATACAGAGAAGTATGCTACGACTAGGAGTATTGCATTAGAACTGGGAGTTTGTCACAGAACAATTCAGCAGCATCTTATTCAGATGGGGAAACGTTATTTATCTAATCGATGGATTCCACATTATTTAACTGTTGAACAAAAGGCAAACCGTGAACGGATATGTTTAGAGTTGGAGAAATATGCTGCAAATGATTTCTTGGGACAATTAATTACAATGGACGAAGTTTGGATTTATTGGGACAATGATGGCAGCTATCACCATATGAGTTGGAGAGGAGATGGTGATATCCCAAATGTGGAAATTCAACGGACGTTGACCATTCGTAAACATCTGCTCTCGGTATACTGGGACTGCAAGGGTGTTCTCCTTTTGGAGGTATTGCCACGTGGACAAACAATAAATGCTGATATTTACTGTCAGCATTTAGATCGCTTGAAGGTAGCAATTCAGCAAAAACTTCGGCGACTAGTTAATGGGGGATACCACCATCTTCACTACCTCCATGATAACGCGAAGCCTCATACAGCTGCTAAAACTGTTCAGAAACTGCGCGATCTCGGTTTTACAGTATTGCCACATCCCCCATATTCACCAAACCTCGCACCGTCTGATTTTTACCTTTTCTCCCCACTTAAATCTTCAATTCGTGGTAGGAAGTTCTCATCTGCGGAAGAAATTCACGCTGTTCTAGATGCCTGGATTACCGCTAAACCACGGACATTCTTTGCACATGGCATCAAGAAATTGCCAGGAAGATGGCAAAAATATATTGCAAATAAAGGCGATTACTTTGAACATCTTTCTACCACTGAAGATTAATTATGTTTGGTTTTATTGAATAAATTTTATTTATCGGACAAAACTTTGTATACAATCCTATATATATGTAAAAATGAACCATAAATAATTCCCATATTCCTATATTATGTTATTTTTCATGTAATTCTTGTATTCATTTATATAGTCTCTGTATCCATTGTAAGAAAAAGTATCCATTTTAAAAATTCATGTGTTATATGGTTCATGTATTTATATAATTCTGTATATTCTTATATATTTAACTTTATATAATGCCTATACTCATATGTATGTACGTGTGTGTATTCATTTTTACATAAGGACCAAAATCGCCCAACGCGAGTTTGGATAAAATTTTTGATTTGCTTTCTACTTTGCTAAATAATTGGTGACCTGTTGTTTTTTAAAATCTCATAATCATTTTTTTAGATTTCGCTTAATAAGGAATCCTGTTTAAGCTTTGCAATGTTCACATTTTGTATACACTCTCTTTCGTTATAAACAATGAGATCATGTTTTGCCTAAGCATTAAAATTGTACATCTTAAACCTTAAAATTTCACTCATATGCATATTTTAGTGTAAAGATGCGTAGTCCGATTTCCACTTTTAGTTAACTTGGCAGATCATGATAACATCAGATCTGAAAAGTCGCGGTTTAAGATAAAAATATGGTTTCGTCTTCAAATATTTTGTTTACTCGTTCAAGGCTTACCACAGCTAAAAAATTTACTTATTTTTAAATATTGTGCAAAAATAATACAGCCTTCTTAGCATTTAATAATAATAATGTTAGCAGTTTTTGGGTATATAAACCCATTAAAATTATTCCATTGGCATTCAGAAGCTAATTCAGAGGCTGAGCACTACCTTTATCTTTTAGCAGTAAATTTACAGTGAAGAAACTTTTTATTGTCCCCTTCGACCCTTGCTCTCTTCAGAAAAACTTAGAAAAACTTTCCGGATACGCTATAAGAAGAATCCGGAACCTTCAGCATTTAGATTGCAAATCTACCAGAGTCCTCCGAGCCACTATAGAAGAACTCGGAGAGTAACATAGAAGAAAACCACTTCAAGTCACACATCCGTTGCTTGCCTCCTAACCAGAACCCCCGTCGATCCGAACCACCGCAGGGCCATAGACGGAGGGGTTAACAACTGGCGACCCTTTAACCAGGATCTTCACGACTCCAGGATTCTTCCAGTTTTCCAGACTCTGGAACCAGAACCAACACCCAGTTGACCGGCGTGTCACGACTTCTAGTTCGTCACATCCACCCTTGAACCGGTGCGTTACGACTCCAAGTTCTTCACCCCTACTTTTCATCTAGGAACAAGTGGCCAGCCAGACACGTCTTCAGGACACACCTCAAAGGATTTCGCCGTAGGAATCTTGTTAAGTACAAAACCTTTTTTAAAAAAATAATTTCTAAACATTTGAAGTCATTATTATTAACAATTAATATTTAGTATTGAGCCAGAATTAACAAAAAACACAGTGAACACTTCAGACACCAGTGATACACTCTTTTTATTGAAAACAGTATTGTCACAGTTATTTTCAGTTATTTTTACTATTCTAGTTAGTATAGTATAATTTTATTTAATGTACCAAACATAGTATTACCATACCATCACGTACATTTGAGTGAAATTTTGTTTACATTTTTATTTTTGTTTGCAATCTTTTCAAATTTTCCCCGAGTTAGGCAAATTGTTGTGCATTATTTTTTTTAGATAGTGTAGTTAGGAAAACCCCTTAAGTGATCATTCCATGAATTAAGATCGGTCAAGCAGACCTAATTAGAACATTAATAAGTACCTTCACATATGAGCGATTCAGACGGTGCGCTTTCTGACATCGAAGAATTACATACACCCATTTTTCCACCTACCCCGCGCCCTTCAAACATATTCCCAAACACACAAGTCAGTATGTCTCAGTTTCAATCCCCCGCCCCAGCATACATTAACTTAAGCAGATTAGTAAATCTTCCTCATACTGTTTTAATTTTTAAGGGGACCATAGATAATCGTTTTGTTGAACCGCGCGTAAGACCTTGGGTTGAGTCTTTAGAGCAACATTTCTTACGCGAGAATATTACCGATGATGATATAAAATCAGAGAAGCAAAAAATTTATTGACCCTAAAGAGGGAAATGCCCATGACACAGTCACTTACGTCCCATCAATTAGCGAAGCTACAACATGGGACGATTTTAAACAAAACTTGTTAGAATTTTTTAAAGAAATAACCCTTGCACAACCCTTAGCCACATTAGAAGCAGTCTTCCAAGCTAAATGGAAGAAAGAGGAACACGAGGATTTAAACAATTTTATTACACGTACACACAAACTTGTAGGAGAAGCCCTCCGGGCCGCAGAAAATGCATGTGGCATAACTTTTACTTCGAAACAAAGAAATCTAATAGTAGCCACAACCATTTACGAAAACCTACCCGGAGCGCCTAAAAAAAAGTTTCAGGAGTTTTTAAATGTTGACAAACCTGTCAGTGTAGCCATAAACAAAACACGGGAACATCACCCCGATTTAGCAAACCAAAACTACCGAAAGGGTAGAGAAACCCCCGTACATTATATTCAGCAGCAGCCACAACACCAATACCAACAGCAACAACAACAACAATATAAACCAAGGCAAATACAGGGAACACCCCAGAAACAAGCCCCCCAAGCCCAGAATACACGCCCTCCTCCACAGTGTTTTAACTGTGATAGTTTCGGGCATATGATAAGTCAATGTAATTACCCCTCGTATTGCTCCCACTGTCACGAACATGGTCATCGCCGTGGCGATCGCCAAAAGTGTGCTGATAAAGCCCCTGCAGGGTATAGACCCCACTTTCAGAAACCAAACCAACCACGTCCCCAAAACGTATCCCAAAAGTCAACCAATCCCCAGAAACCAGTCCATTCCCAGCCTCAGTCGAACTACCAACCCAATAGATCACGACCACAGGGTCACCCACACTCTTACCCCATGTATAAACCCCAATACAACCAGCAAGGTCAACTAGTTCGGTACGTAGAAGTACCCGGGGAGGAATCATTTTCCCCAGAGAACAGTTTTCAAGAACACCCTCCAGCGTATGATATTCCCGTAGAATATGATCCAGGTCCTCCCATAGAAGACCATGTGAGCCCTTTTTTAGACCCTACATTGGAGGCAGCAGTTCAACCTCCTCCCTCCTAAATTACAGTAGTAAGCCCAGATACGCACACAAACTCCCCATCAGGATAATAAGTGCGGACCTCTTAGATTTAATAATAAATTGTAGTACGGATAACCAAGATTTAACTGCTCTCCTAGATACAGGAGCACACGCGACGTTAATTAAGAAACAATGCGTAGATGAGTTACTAGAGAGTACAAATTATAAATATGAACTTAAGGCACCATCCTGCCAACTTAGAGGAGTTACGGGCACACTCATACCCACATACGGAGAAATTGAGTTATATTTAGAAATTGGAAACGCGGTATACCCCGCGAAATGTTGTATAGTGGACACAGTCGCCACCTTTCAGACAGACATCCTACTAGGGATGGATTTTTTTAACCGGAATCAATGGGAGATTTACCCAGCCGGAAAGTTAGTAAAGTGTCGAAATAGGACACACCACCTCCGCGAGGATGACAGACAACTTAATGCTAATAGACTTAGCTCAGTTCAGATTTCCGAAAGAAATAGGAAACCCCCTCTACTTGATAGCAGATCAAGTCAGCCGGTTGCATCCAGAGGGACAACCGCTCCAGAAATCAGACCCCAGGGTAATCAGTTCCAGTTGTTGAATCCAGTTGGATCAACACAGCCAGTTTTCAGTCAGTCAGTTTCCAGACAGTCAGTTTCCAGTCAGCCAGTTTCCAGTCAGCCCATCAGTATGATAAATCGTGTTTCCAGTTCCTTAGAATTAAGGCCTTCAATATTAAAAGAAGAATATAAGAAATGTCTGAAGCACTCCCTTCAGGAGTCACCAGCTTTACAGGATCCCAAACTAATGGAATCACTTCTCGATTTCCTGATAAGAAATAAAGATGTGATTGCCCTAACCGGAGATCCTCTGGGCCGAACTAATTTGGTCCCTTTTGAAATCAAGTTGGAACCCAATTCCAAACCCATTTTCATTCCTCCCTATCGGGTTCCACATTCTCAGTTAGTCACTATTGAGGAACACATCAAGGACATGTTGGAGCAGGATGTCATTCAGCCTTCAGCTAGTCCCTGGTCCGCTCCTATGATTCTCGTCTCCAAAAAGGACGGAACATCTCGCCCTTGTATAGATTTTAGACGCCTGAATAACATTACCATCCCAGACCGTTTCCCGATTCCAAACATGCAGGAAACAATTCTGAACGTAGGGAAAGCGAACTTTTTTTCATCCCTCGATTTAGCATCAGGTTATTGGCAAATGGAGGTCAGTCCCGAATCTCGGGCATTGACTGCTTTCTCCACTAACCGAGGCCATTACGAATTCCAGGTTTTACCTTTCGGAGTCCGAAATGGGCCTGCTAATTTCTCTAGGTTGATGAATATAGTCCTTTCCGACCTATTAGGTGTCGAAGCTCTCGTGTATCTTGACGATATTATCGTCTATAGTTCGGACATAAAAACACACTTTCAACGCCTTCATAATGTGCTATCACACTTGAGAAAAGCACACCTTAAACTGAAGCTTGCAAAGTGCAATTTTTTACAAGAATCCCTGGTATACCTAGGATTCCTACTCTCGTCCACAGGAATTAAACCTGATCCAGCCAAACTCGAAGCCCTGGAAAGGTACCCTGTACCCAAGACCATCGACGACGCCCGTGCATTTATTGGTTTTGTCGGATTCTATCGGAACTTTATCCCCCAATTTTCGAATATTGCTAAACCCATTACTAATTTGTTCCAGAAAAATTCGAAATTTAACTGGGAATCCGATCACCAACATGCCTTTGAAACTTTAATTAATAAACTAACCTGTCATCCCATTTTACAATATCCTGATTACACAAGACCCTTCATCATAGCCACAGATGCTTCCTCCTATGGACTAGGAGCCGTCCTGTTACAGGACGTAGACGGTGTGGAATTACCCATTGCTTATGCCAGTCAACTTCTCTCTGCACCTCAACGGAATTATTCCACTACGGACCGAGAGGCCCTAGCGGTATATTGGGCTTTGAAAAAATTCCGAAATATCGTCTATGGCTACGATGTAACCATCAAGACTGATCATAAGCCACTCACGTACCTCTTCAAGGACAAGCTACTTGAAGGACGATTGAGTAGATGGGCTCTGTTGATTCAGGATTTTGCAGCGAAAATCGTATACAAACCGGGAAAACTGCAAGTTATTCCAGACGGATTGTCGAGACTCAAGCCCGACGCCCGAGTGAATAAAATAGGACTTCTTCCTGTGTTCGACTACGAGTGTCTGCAATACTCCCAACAACAGGACCAACACACCCAAACCTTCGGGCGCGCCTGGAACAAAAGGAACCATCGAAGGTAAAAGAACAGTACAACCTCAAAGATGGGCTCGTACATTTCAGGAACGAAGATGGAAACGACCTCGTGGAGATACCAAAGGATCTCGTTGATATAGCCATTGGACTTTGTCACGACTCACCTTTTTATGGACACATGGGGCCGGATCGCACCATCAAAAGTCTTTTGGAGCGATACCATTTTCCCGAGATGAACAGAACGGTACATGAATACATCGCCGAATGTCCGTCGTGTTTAAAGCATAAGGGCAACGTACCATCCACCGCTCCAATGCATAAATATCCAGTATGCCAGAGGCCCTGGCAAAGAACTGGAATGGATATACTGGGACCATTTCCCAAAACATCAAAGGGAAATCAGTACATCATTGTGTTTACGGACCACTTCTCGCGTTACAGCGAAGTAGCCGCCATTCCAGACCAGACCTCGGAAACTGTGGCAAGAGCCCTAGTGGAACGCGTCATCCAAAACCATACCACTCCTTCCATCCTAATCTCGGATAACGCCCTAGTTTCACTTCCAAACTGTTCGAGTCACTCTGTAACATGTGTAGAATTAAAAATACACACATTGTGGCATACCATCCGCAGGCAAACGGCTTAGTGGAAAGGCACAATCGAAAGATCTTGGAAGCCCTGCGCCACGTTGTCGATGCATCCTCCCGTACATGGGATGATTCCCTTCCCATGGTACAAACAGCCATCAACAATGGCTATAATGTGTCCATCGGGGACACCCCTCATTTCGTTCTCTATCACTACGACAAGCGTCTACCTTTTGATTTGCCCGACCAAACCGACCCGGCAGTCCTAACATCTTCCGAAATGGCAGAAGCAAATCAGCAACTAGCTGAACGATCTTTCAAGATTTTTGACATAATCCGCTATGCCCTCGACCAACGAAACCAACAGATGGAGCAAGAAACAACATAGGCGTCATCCCCGTCAACGGACTATAATCGTCGGTATGCGATGTTATCTGAAGAGCGTGAAACCGCCAGGGGCTCATCGCAAATTATACCCAAAATGGGATGGCCCATATAGGATTATGAAAGACCTCGGAAAAAATCGTTATGAAATCCTCGACCTCCGGGATCATTCCAAACTAAAGATCATTCACGCTGACAATTTGAAGATAGCTTCCGAACAACACCTTCCCAAAAAACAGCTGCCAGGCGTTCGAGCCGCCTATCCTTCAAAAGGTCAAGATATTAACAAATCGGGCAGGGATCAAAAAACTGAAGTAGTCACCGCGGGAACCGCTACCCATGACGAAGATTGGTACCTCGTAATACCACCATTACTCGAGGCAATCTCTGAACAAGAGGAGGCCCCAGAGCCAAGCGTCCCATCGGACCCAGACCCTGGAGAAACCCCTTCGAGAGGATCACTCAGTGGAACTCCACCATCTCCACCATCTCCTCTGTCACCACCCTCGCCGATTGATGATCGACGCACGGACCCTACATACCGCCCGCAAATGCATCACCCACGTGAACTAGAACCTTCACATAAGAAACGAACCCGCTCAGAATCCGAGCTCAACGGTCGACCCCCATTGCCACCAAAACGAGGCCGACCCCTTCGCCCACCAACACAAGTATCCACACAAGTATCCACACAACTACCCCCAGCTCCGTATAACTTAAGGCGTAGAAATGAATAAAATTGTCCCCCTTATAATTTTCCAAATTATTTACTCTTGTAGACCTAGCATTAAAATTTCTACCGGAGTTGTTATAGAAAAACTTGCAGAAGGTAAATTTTTGAAAGGGCATGCAGACCTTTATATAAATTTGCAACCCCCTGCTAGAATTAAAATCAATCTCCTTCAGATACAAACCCAATTAAAACGTTTGAAAGTAAAGTCCAAAATTCTTTCCAAGGAAAAGATCAGATTAGTCGCGTTCTGTTAGAAAATACCCTCGAAAATATTCAAACTACAGCACGCGCCCTATCAGAAATATTAGCCTTACCATGGATACAAACTGAAACTAAAAATTCAGAAAACTTTAACCAAAGAAGTAAAAGGGGACTGATAGATATAGGAGGGAAACTGTTCAAAGGTTTATTCGGATTAGCAACCGAAGAAGATATTAAAAGAATTGAACTTAAATTGAATCTCTTCGCGCGAAATCGACAATATAATGGACACATGTTAGAACAAACTATTAGGTCATTACACGAAAACAATCGCTTCCTCCTCCCTTTCGGACAGATTCACATACCTTGAATCCATGTTAGCTCAATACAAAGAACACAAAAGATATATAGAATTAATAGAGATAATGAACCTACAAGTAACCCTAATCGATAAATACTTACAACGAATAACTACGATTCATTCCAAGGTTTTGCGTGCAACCCAGCTAGCCCATGGAAAAATCACTCTTTCCACCCTAATACCATGGGAAATACTCCAGTCCTTGATTCACACCGCCCAGTCACAATTAAAATTATCACCCATATTCCCACTCAACCACACTAATTACCCTCAATTTCTAGAATACACCTGGACTGTACATGGACCACGCCCCTACACATACCTCATAATTATACCATTTTTCGATTTCCTCACTTATGACGTATATAAATTTCACCCTTTCCCAACACCCTACCAAAATAACTCTAATGTCTATCGATTGTATTTACCCACCGTACCACCTTACCTTTTCCTCACCAAAGATCTATCAGCTTATTCTATGATGTCAGATAGCGACGTCCGGCATTGCCGATTCCCGCAACCAAATAAACAACTCATCTGCCCTCCACTCAAACCAGTTATTCTTCCCACTACTAGGTCTTGCTTTATCGATTTAATTCGTGACCGGCATGCCCCCGTATGTTCATTTAAAAAATTTCATTCCCCTAAAACCATCCAACTACGAATTGGACCAGACATCTGGGTTTCCTTCGCGAACAGGACTGCCGCTACCCTCGAGTGTCCATCGAATTATTCCCTCATTACAATCCCTATGGTTATTCGGCTACCAATTGGTTGCTCCTTGCGTTCAAAAGCCCTCCAAATATACAACCCGTATAAGGTTACCCTTAATAACTCATACCCATTTCCGTCGCAAATTAAATTTAAACCCGTCATAGAGATCTTAAATCTCTCCATAAAACCTGTAACCATCCTACCCGAACTACATGCCCCTGAATGGAATGATCAATTGAGCCGGTTTAAAATTTCGGATGATAACCAAAACAACCTCTTACAAATACTACAACCGGTAACCATTTTCTCAACATCTGCCGTTAGTATCATTATTGTATGTGCTATTATCCTCGGTATATTTGTGGTGAAAAGATCATTCTGGGAACAAAGAAAACCAAGTGACACGGAACATGAAACTATTTATGCACGACCAAGAGTGCGTACCCAGACCACGTGAACTAGACTTAACCACCCGACTTATGTTGTATATATAAATCTGTATTATAAAACCAATAGTTATCATCTAGTTAGCATTAGTTAGGATGTTACGTTATTATATTAATATCATTCTAGAGGGAAGAGCCCTGTAAAAATGAACCATAAATAATTCCCATATTCCTATATTATCTTATCCTTCATGTAATTCTTGTATTCATTTATATAGTCTCTGTATCCATTGTAAGAAAAAGTATCCATTTTAAAAATTCATGTGTTATATGGTTCATGTATTTATAATCTGTATATTCTTATATTAACTTTATATAATGCCTATACTCATATGTATGTACGTGTGTGTATTCATTTTTACATAAGGACCAAAATCGCCCAACGCGAGTTTGGATAAAATTTTGATTTGCTTTCTACTTTGCTAAATAATTGGTGACCTGTTGTTTTTTAAAATCTCATAATCATTTTTTTAGATTTCGCTTAATAAGGAATCCTGTTAAGCTTTGCAATGTTCACATTTTGTATACACTCTCTTTCGTTATAAACAATGAGATCATGTCTTGCCTAAGCATTAAAATTGTACATCTTAAACCTTAAAATTTCACTCATATGCATATTTTAGTGTAAAGATGCATAGTCCGATTTCCACTTTTAGTTAACTTGGCAGATCATGATAACATCAGATCTGAAAAGTCGCGGTTTAAGATAAAAATATGGTTTCGTCTTCAAATATTTTGTTTACTCGTTCAAGCCTTACCACAGCTAAAAAATTTACTTATTTTTAAATATTGTGCAAAAATAATACAGCCTTCTTAGCATTTAATAATAATAATGTTAGCAGTTTTTGGGTATATAAACCCATTAAAATTATCCATTGTCATTCAGAAGCTAATTCAGAGGCTGAGCACTACCTGTATCTTTTAGCAGTAAATTTACAGTGAAGAAACTTTTTATTGTCCCCTTCGAGCCTTGCTCTCTTCAGAAAAACTTAGAAAACTTTCCGGATACGCTATAAGAAGAATCCGGAACCTTCAGCATTTAGATTGCAAATCTACCAGAGTCCTCCGAGCCACTATAGAAGAACTCGGAGAGTAACATAGAAGAAAACCACTTCAAGTCACACATCCGTTGCTTGCCTCCTAACCAGAACCCCCGTCGATCCGAACCACCCCAGGGCCATAGACGGAGGGGTTAACATATATATATGATGAATAAAACCACGAAGGGAAAAGAAACACAAAGTGGTGCTCAAGCGCTTTCGTCTAATGACATCCTCAGGAACACTGGAGTGAAAGAAGAGTTCAAGACAATATATAGGTTCCAAAAATAAACATATATATATATATATATATATATAGTAAGTATAGAAAAAAATTGTGGGAGGAGCAAACACATTTGTATGGAAAAATGACACTTATAGCACTTTGCCCTAAATTCAACATAAATTCAAATGGTAAACAGGTCACAAAAGAATAAAGAAATAAAAATAAATATAAATATAAATTGGAAAAATTACAAAATAATGCCTTAGTGATATATACGTCACAGCCGAAATAACCATAAAGAAATAAACCAACAGATAAAAAACCAAAAATTAAAAAAAATATAAGTGGAGTCTACAAATTCAAGCTCAAAAGAAACATTTTTTCAATCAATTTAATAGATGATGCCTAATTGGTATATATGTCACAAAGAAATAAAGAAATAAACCTAAAAAAATAAATTGAAAAATAAATTAAGAGACGCACACAAATTTATGAGGGAAAAAAAAAATTAATTACCAAAGGTTTTTTAGTTATTGTCTGAATCATACATACTGTGGTCACAAACGAATAAAAAAGTACAAGTAAATATAAATTGGAAAACAAAATGATGCCTAGATGGTATATAAAGAACTATAAAAATATACACGACATATATAAGGTATATATACGAAATATAAACCCAATATATAAGGAATATATACATATATATATATATGCATAAGGGACAAATTACCAACAGTTTTTATAATTAATGTCTGAAAGATCCGTTGGTCACAAAAGAATAAAGAAATAAAAATAAATATAAATTGGAAAAATTACAAATAATACAACTACACATGTACACCCGCATAACCAAATATATATACATATACATACATATATAAAAATACATACATAAATATATATACCTATACATATATATACATACATACACATACATACATATACAATATATAAGAAATACGCATACAACAATAAATTGAAAAATAAAATTGTAAGAAACATACGGATTTATAAGGAAAAAAGACAAAAACAAATTTTTACCAAAGGTTTAGCAAAAGAATAAATAAATAAAAATAAATATAAATTGGAAAAATTACAAATAATACAACTAAACATGTACACCCGCATAACCAAATATATATACATATACATACATATATAAATACATACATACATATATATACCTATACATATATATACATACATACACATACATACATACATACATATACATATATAAAAGAAATACGCATACAACAATAAATTGAAAAATAAAATTGTAAGAGAAACACAGATTTATAAGGCAAAAGAGACAAAAACAAATTTTTACCAAAGGTTTAGCAACCTGCCCTTTTTGTTTAAATCCATTCTGAAGGAATTCAGAGCAACGGGATCGAGTTGAAATAGACCTTTACTCATGTTAAAGTTATTTGTAAGTTGAATTATAGCAGACTCAAGAATATTTCTATTAACAATGTTGCTAGAGTGAAACAAAACTGATGCATTATTAACTCAGACAAATGGACAAAAAGGGCACTGGACAACTGTCCCGTTCTAACTGAATATTGATGCTGTTTTGCACGCGTTTGCAAATCCTTTCCCGTCTGACCTATGTAAAAGGAATCACATTGCTTACACCCAATTTTATAGATAATGCCTAAATTATTGGTAGGGCTATTTTTTACTATGATGTTTTTCACAATATTGTTATATGAAAAAACTACATTGATATCCAAAAGTTTAAGTACATTAGCAATGCCTAAGAAGCACGGGAAAAATGGAAGTACTAAAATATTCTTTGACAAGGTGCCAGTGTCATTATTCACACGATAGAAGGTTCGTTTAGCCTTATTAAGACAAGATTCCATGAACGCAGATGGGTAACACAGCTCACTTCCAATACCGTTGATATTTTCCAATTCGGCATCAATGTATTCCGGACTGGCAATCCTAAGAGCGCGGAGAAACATTGAGGAAAATATGGCCTTCTTAATAGGGGTGTCATGTCCGGAGTAAAAGTGTATTGCTAATGACCCGTTAGAACGGGACAGTTGTCCAGTGCCCTTTTTGTCCATTTGTCTGAGTTATCCCATTGTATTGATTGGAATAATGCATCAGTTTTGTTTCACTCTAGCAACATTGTTAATAGAAATATTCTTGAGTCTGCTATAATTCAACTTACAAATAACTTTAACATGAGTAAAGGTCTATTTCAACTCGATCCCGTTGCTCTGAATTCCTTCAGAATGGATTTAAATAAAAAGGGCAGGTTGCTAAACCTTTGGTAAAAATTTGTTTTTGTCTCTTTTGCCTTATAAATCTGTATGTTTCTCTTACAATTTTATTTTTCAATTTATTGTTGTATGCGTATTTCTTATATATATGTATATGTATGTATGTATGTGTATGTATATATATGTATAGGTATATATGTATATATGTATTTATATATGTATGTATATGTATATATATTTGGTTATGCGGGTGTACATGTTTAGTTGTATCATTTGTAATTTTTCTAATTTATATTTATTTTTATTTATTTATTCTTTTGCTAAACCTTTGGTAAAAATTTGTTTTTGTCTTTTTTCCTAATAAATCCGTATGTTTCTTACAATTTTATTTTTCAATTTATTGTTGTATGCGTATTTCTTATATACAGGGTGTACATAAAGTCAGGATCTATTTTTGTGAAGCACTTGGAAATTATATGGAATTCAATCATAAAATGATAAAGTGGTAACATTTATTAAATAATTAAGAGTAGGATTCGACGTGACGCCCATCAGTATCCCTGCACAGCTCAAATCGTTCCGCAGCATTTCTAAACACATTCTGGAGCATTTGCGGGGTTATGTTATCTGCAGCAGTTCGTATACGTGTACGTAAATTTTCAAGACTCGTAATCTTCGTCTGATAGACGCGCGATTTGATAAAGCCCCATGCAAAGAAATCTAAAGGGGTTAAATCTGGTGATCTCGCTGGCCAAGGTCTGTTGCTACCGCGTCCGATCCAGTGATTTGGAAAACGTCCATTTAGATAATCCTGAACAATTTTGGCATAGTGACAAGGAGCACCATCATGTTGATAGACGACGGTACTAACAATCCTATCCCCGTCGTCTATCAACATGATGGTGCTCCTTGTTACTATGCCAAAATTGTTCAGGTTTATCTAAATGGACTTTTTCCAAATCGCTGGATCGGACGCGGAAGCAACAGACCTTGGCCAGCGAGATCACCAGATTAACCCCTTTAGATTTCTTTGCATGGGGCTTTATCAAATCGCACGTCTATCAGACGAAGATTACGAGTCTTGAAAACTTACGTACACGTATACGAACTGCTACAGATAACATAACCCCGCAAATGCTCCAGAATGTGTTTAGAAATGCTGCGGAACGATTTGAGCTGTGCAGGGATACTGATGGGCGTCACGTCGAATCCTACTCTTAATTATTTAATAAATGTTACCACTTTATCATTTTATGATTGAATTCCATATAATTTCCAAGTGCTTCACAAAAATAGATCCTGACTTTATGTACACCCTGTATATGTATGTATGTATGTGTATGTATGTAGATATATGTATAGGTATATATACTGTATATGTATGTATGTATTTTTATATATGTATGTATATGTATATATATTTGGTTTTGGGGACTGTACATGTGTAGTTGTATTATTTGTAATTTTTCCAATTTATATTTATTTTTATTTCTTTATTCTTTTATGACCAACGGATCTTTCAGACATTAATTATAAAAACAGTTGGTAATTTGTCCCTTATGCATATATATATATATATATATATATTCCTTATATATTGGGTTTATATTTCGTATATACCTTATATATGTTGTATATATTTTTATAGTTCTTTATATATCATCTAGGCATCATTTTCTTTTCCAATTTATATTTACTTGTACTTTTTTATTCGTTTGTGACCATAGTATGTATGATTCAGACAATAACTAAAAAACCTTTGGTAATTAATTTTTTTTTCCCTTGTAAATTTGTGTGCTTCTCTTACAATTTATTTTTCAATTTATCTTTTTTGGTTTATTTCTTTATTTCTTTGTGACATATATATCAATTTGGCATCATCTATTAAATTGATTGTAAAAATTTTCCTTTTGAGCTTGAATTTGTAGACTCCACTTATAATTTTTAAAATTTTTGGTTTTTTATCTGTTGGTTTATTTCTTTATAGTTATTTCGGCTGTGACGTATATATCACTAAGGCATTATTTTGTAATTTTTCAATTTATATTTATATTTATTTTTATTTCTTTATTCTTTTGTGACCTGTTTACCATTTGAATTTATGTTGAATTTCAGGCAAAGTGCTATAAGTGTCATTTTTCCATACAAATGTGCTTGCTCCTCCCACAATTTTTTTCTATACTTAATATATATATATAATATATATATTAGGGTGTGCCAATTACATAGAAGTGAATTTTTAATTTTATTTTTTTAAACGACCAGGGTATATTATTGTTCAATTTAATGTAGAAATGCAACACAAAAAAATTGAAGGAGCTGCATCAATATTTAGGACTTGCTCAACAGCATTTAATGTTACAGTATTTAGCTATGTTTTTAGTAATTTGTCAAGTTCTGCACATTATGTTTCTTGGTAAAGCATTCTTTCTTATATAAGTATTTCACATAAGTGGAGTTATAGAGCTACTGAACAAGTATTAGTCACACATTCTCTACACGTCTGTACAGGTTTAAACGTAAACAAACAAGGAAAGCAGCTATGCACCAGTTGGCACACATGACACGTCAGTCGTTGTTCTCAAGCACTGCTGGTGGGTTGTGTTAAACTGTGTTTTCTGCTCAGCCACATACAGTAATTGTTCAGTTTTTTGCTTTTAGTGTCTAGCAAGAATGGCAATGAAAACAAGACGCTACAGTGATATTTGGTTAGTTGGTAAATGTGAAGAAAATTTAGTGCTGCAAAGTTACCATCAAGGCGTGATGTACTAAAAGTGTTATTTAATTTTCATACTGATAAACAAATGAGTCTGAATGAAAGTGTTAAGAAAACTGTTCGTTTAATTTTGCCGATTTGGGAAAGAGCACGTATACCTACAACAACTGAATTACATGTGCGTGAGAGAGTTGTACGTCTTCATAAAGAATGGCAGTCACTCAAAAAAAACATAAATAGATCAACATCTACTGAAAGCAAGAAACGTGATATTTTGGCGAGTCACTGGATGATTTATTTGATATTGCACACCAGGATGCCATGAGTTTGATTAAGATTGAGGAAGATCGCTTATTCTTACAAGGTCAAAGAGAAAAAGGCCGTCGTGGATCAATGATAGGAGTAGACATGAAACTTTCAAAGAAAGAAGCTAGCAGAATTGAGCGATCACTAGCATATGAAAGGCAAAAAGAGAAACAGAAATATTTGCAGGAAGCATATACATCATCAGCAGCAACAATTAATGAATCGATAGAATTAGAATCATCAGGAGAATCATCTGATAAAAGTGATCATGCTGATTTTGATCAAGAGATTGCTCATAAGGCTGTTTTGTCTAGGTGTTCTGACAGAGGTCGTGTTCAAGTTGTTACGCAAGAAGTTGCTGCAGCACTAGATCGAACAAAAATAAGTAGCAGAAATGCTGTTCACGTTTTCTCAGCAATGGCTTCATCTAATTTGCTCAGAGCTCCCAGAAGTGAGTTACAGATTAGCCACAGAACAATTCATCGAGCCAGAAACAAACATCGTGAATCTCTAGCAGCAGAAATTCGAGCATCTTTTGATCCAAAAGTACCCCTTACTCTCCACTTGGATGGAAAAATTATGGATGATTATACTGGAGCTGTTCAGAAGACTGTAGAGCGTTTACCAATTTTAGTGTCTGGTAAAGATATTACAAAATTACTTGCTGTTCCAAAGTTCAATACTGGGAATGCTTCTGGTATTGCTGATGCTTGTCTGACAGAAATAAGAAAATGGGGACTAGAAAATAGAATAGTTGCATTGTGTTTGACACTGCACCAACTAATACTGGATTGAAAGGTGGGGTTTGCCTTAAAATTGAAACAGAATTAGAGAAAGATCTGCTGAGTCTTGCATGCCGCCATCACATATTTGAAATTATGTTAGAGAAAGTATTTTCTCTGCATGATGCTGGTAGGTCACCTAATATTGAAGTTTTTTCTCATTTCCGTGAATCTTGGCCTCATATGATAAAACGCAGTATAAAACTCTACTTAATATAAATACTGGTAACATGGTAGAAGAAGAAAGGAGAAAAGGTCTAATTGCATTTGCTCTTCAGCAGTTGCAGTCAAAACAGCTTCGGGGAGACTATCAAGAGCTCCTAGAACTCTCCATTATATTCCTTGGAGGTACTCCCTCCCAAGGCATCACTTTTCGTAAACCTGGAGCAGTACACCGAGCTCGATGGATGGCACGAGCAATTTATGCCATAAAAATGTGCCTTTCCAAGAACAATATTCTGTTCAGCACCGTCAAACTGCAATTAGGGGATCCCGCCTCTCCTATGTCAGAATGTTAGCAGATCACTTGTTACGAGTGTCACTGTTCGTCACAACTGTGTACATTAAATATTGGTTTACATGTACGTCATCTTGTGATGCTCCAAGAAACGATCTCATGCTTCTAAAAACACTTGAAGACTACGCTGACAAAGAAGTTTCAACTGTTGCTTTGACTGCATTCTCACGACATTTGTGGTATTTATCTGAGATATCAGTAGGTCTAAGTTTTTTTGACAATAAAGTATCCCATGAAGAGAAGAGAAACATGATTTATAACATGAGAGTGCAACAAGGTTCCGAAGAGCCTCCAAAGAGGATTCCCCCTATAAAATTTTTTTCTTCATGTTCATTGGCTGACTTTGTGACAAAATCAACTAAAAACTTCTTTAGTATTTTGGGAATTGATGAAACCTTTCTCGGTAAAGACCCCGCAGACTGGTCCAGTGATGCAACCTACAATGAAGCTCAAGCAATTGTGTCATCTCTTAGAGTAACAAATGATTTGGCAGAACGAGGAGTTGCTCTCATGCAATCCTTCAATGAAAGCCTTACTCGTGACGAGGAACAGAAACAGTTCCTTCTTCAAGTGGTTGAGTATCATCGAAAGAAGTTTGATGAGGCTGTCAAAAATGTTGATTAAAGCTGTGTTAATGTTATTGAAAGTAAATGTTTGTTAATTAAAGGTAAATAAAATTAAAGGTAAATTTTTATGTTAATTGAAAGTAAATGTTTATGTTAATTAAAGGTAAATAAAATTAAAGGTAAATTTTTATGTAATTGAAAGTAAATGTTTATGTTAATTAAAGGTAAATTTTTATGTTAATTGAAAGTAAATGTTTATGTTAATTAAAGGTAAATAAAATTAAAGGTAAATTTTATGTAATTGAAAGTAAATGTTTATGTTAATTAAAGGTAAATTTTTATGTTAATTGAAAGTAAATGTTTATGTTAATTAAAGGTAAATAAAATTAAAGGTAAATTTTTATGTAATTGAAAGTAAATGTTTATGTGTTAATTAAAGGTAAATTTTTATGTTAATTGAAAGTAAATGTTTATGTTAATTAAAGGTAAATAAAATTAAAGGTACATTTTTATGTAATTGAAAGTAAATGTTTATGTTAATTAAGGTAAATTTTTAAGTTAATTGAAAGTAAATGTTTATGTTAATTAAGGTAAATTTTTAAGTTAATTGAAAGTAAATGTTTATGTTAATTAAAGGTAAATAAAATTAAAGGTAAATTTTTATGTAATTGAAAGTAAATGTTTATGTTAATTAAAGGTAAATTTTTATGTTAATTGGAAGTAAATGTTTATGTTAATTAAAGGTAAATATATTTAAAGTTCAACATCTTTGAGCAAGTCCTAAATACTGTTCAATTTTGATAAGATTTTGTACATTATGTTTTTGCACTGAATACAAAAAAATTACATCCTGGTCGTTACAAAATTTTGAAGTTGCAATTTTAGGTACACCCTAATATATATATATATATATATATATATTATGTTTATTTTTGGAACCTATATATTGTCTTGAACTCTTCTTTCACTCCAGTGTTCCTGAGGATGTCATTAGACGAAAGCGCTTGAGCACCACTTTGTGTTTCTTTTCCCTTCGTGGTTTTATTCATCATAAATATTTTTCACGTGTTACTTTCGTGAAATAATTTTCATATATATATATATATATATATATATATAATTGTAACTTGAGTAATTACAACAATATTATGTAAAATATAAGATGTCTCCAATAATGTTAGTTTTGTGCTCTGTAGCTTATTTAAAATGTAATGGATGCTAATTCTGTAACTAATTTAAGTTCAATATAAAATGTTATTATTTTATAAAACATTCCTTATGATTCTACCATTTAATAAATAGATGAAAATACACTGCGTTTTGTTCTTACCTGAAACACAAGAAAAAGAAAAAAGCTTACATTAGTTCCCTGACGACCTGGCATTCGTTGGATCGGGTGTGCTGTATTACTTCGACCTCCCTATTTAGATCACTGTCCGTGACTTGCGTTTCTTCAAAACTATCAAGAAAAGATTCTAAAACACGATTGAGTTCCTCACCAGTCCTTTAAGGAGAAAGGATATGTGATTATTATGGATTTTATAAAGATAATTAACACTTGCAAAAGAATCTTGATTATTGTAATATTTAATGATTCCTGCCCTTTGCCCATAACATATACTTCCATATATATATATATATATATATATATATATATATATATATATATATATATATATATATAGGAAGAGAGTTACAAGGAGTTACATGGAGTTACAAGGTGAATCCTCAAATACCTTCGAACCACTAAGGGAAGTTCGTGGTTTGTGGTCCATTTAAAGGAAAATGACGAATAATATCACATTTTAAAATGAACTTATGGATTTTTATAAAATTAATTAATAGAAATATCAGAACAGTACTTTTACCATAATATTGAAGGTCTTTCTTAAAATATTAATTATTAATTAGTTATTACTAATTGAAACTAATCTATAATTCTAAAATGAGTAAACCTGTTATTTTAATGAAGCATTTTACAAGAAAATGTAATGAGTTGAAAAAATTATTACAGTCCAACCATATATATATATATATATATATATATATATATATATATATATATATATATATATATATATGAAATAACCACGAAAGAAACACAGAATGGTGCTCAAGAGCTTTCGCCTAATGACATCCTCAGGAATATTAAAATAAATAACAAATATAGGACACAAAAAAATAAAATAGAAATACAGGTACATAAAATTTTTATACTTACATTTCTACTGTAGAATCTTCCGCTGGATCAAACGGAGCGTCAGTGCAGATGTCAGCAACGGTTTGCGTTGAAAATAATCCGTCCCGACCGGATGCGTTAAAAAGACTAATTGTAGCATCGGCGTTAGGGCACCCCTCTTCATATAGTTCGGTAAACTGTAAAGTTGTTGTTGTGACTGGTTGGCGGTGTCTATGATTGAGGGTATGTGTGATTATTCGCTGGCTGGTAAATAACTGCTGTGAGTTCCAGCTGAAAATACTTCCTTTTATATGCACTGATTCCCCATTGTGGCAGTCCCTTAAACTTGTTGATTGGATATTAATGTAACGGGGCGTATCTATGACATATGTGTGTGCCAATCAGATGTCACAACATTGATGTAACGGACCCACGCTTTGGGCATTGAAGGTCTGATTGGACACCTTCACGAATAATGAAGGTGTTTTTTTATCAAATTTGGCTTGTTCAATCCGCAGATTTTTTCACCGTTTTTAGAGAGGTCGTATGCGAATAATATTATGTTGTAATTAAAAGCTTATTTAAGTGTTTGCTTTTCAACGTAAAAATGAACGTTATTTAGCATGTGTTTAAAAATTTTTAAACGTAAATTAAAAGTTTTTAAGAGAGAGAAGTTCTGGTGTATTTACTATTATTATTGTTATTATTATTATTAATTAACACAACGTTGATGAAATAGAAAATTAATTTGGTGTTTTCAGATTTCCAAGTATTATATTTGTTTCAGATTAAAAATGCGGAATGGTTAGGTAGGTTAGGTTAGGTGAAGTGTAGCGATCTTTGCATTGCACGCACTTCAGCCTATATCCATCACAGACTCCATTGTTAATAATTAAAAAATTTCGAATTATTAAGGGTTCTTGACTGAAAAAAATCAACCTGTACTTTTGCAATCAAGGGCATGCTAGGCACAGCCTGCCGACACTGGAGCCCGAGCCCCGGTCGAATAGCATTACACTTCAAAATGAGTTTATTATGGATTTTTATAAAAATTATCTAATTTATATCAATTGTTTAACATCCCTTTTTGAAATTATTTTTGCCAGTTCATACATTTTTGATGAATCTATTTTAATAATAATTAAAATCCATTTGTTTTTCATCAAAAATATACACATAGATCCATATATATATATCGTGTTGCCCAAAAACAACGCCTTCCGATTTGAACATCAATGACTTCAAAAATATGCCATTCACACTTCCAAAATTTACATAACTTTTACCTCAATCTATTGATAAGCCATCATAAAAATTTCAGACCTCTGCATAAAATACTTTTTCCACAGCTGAGGAAATGTTATGTACTGTAATGTACTGTACTGTACACTTCATAGGATGAAATTAAAATAGGATAATTACAGTTTATACCTGGCAGCGTATGACGCGATAGGTCAAAACGAAATGAATTTCGTACGATTCCAAAAATTAGATTAACGCAGTCAAAGAAATCAATTGTTGAACGAAAATAACCTTTGCATATTTCCGAATGATTTGACATAAAGTTCATGGCAGTTAAAAACGGGTTTAATGTAGTTATTAGAAAGTAAAACTCAGCAAAGGCAGCAGAAATCAAACGATTCATCGAAAGAGGCGAGTTGCCAGTGCATTTTTGGGCATGGCCTCATAAGGATCTCGGACTAAAATTGTGTTAAATAAATGAGAATAAAGAAATAAATAAGCAGCCTTAAATTCTAACATAAAGAAAACGTTGAAAGAAATCCGTGTGTGGCTCAATAAAACTAAAAGCGAAAAGATTTAGTCTCCCCTAACCTAAAAATAAACGGAAGAAAACGGAATGTGCTCTTTTGGATTCCATATGGTTTAAGTATAAAATTTATAAAGTATATATATTATTACCTTACTTGTAATATACTATATATATATATATATATACATATACACACACACAGTATATATATATATATATATATATATATATATATATATATATATATATAAACCACACACGGTAAGGCGAAAAACTAACGGTAAGGCGAAAAATGATATGCGTATGCGATAAACCACACACGAACACACTGTACAACTTCTTATATATATACATATATATATATATATATATATATATATATATATATATATATATATATAAGAAGTTGTACAGTGTGTTCGTGTGTGGTTTATCGCATACGCATATCATTTTTCGCCTTACCGTTAGTTTTTCCTTAAAATGACAGGCCCCCATTTTGGTTAATGTACCTTAAATGTATTTTAGTTATACGTTTTGAGCTTAAAGAGTATACAAATTTTTTAAAAAATTATTCTCCATGGCACAAGCTAACATTCCTTTCAAAATATTATGTGGTTAGTTCAAATATCCGGTGCACAACTTTTAAAAAGATATTAAAAATATTGCAGTAATTTCAATGTAGAACTACAGACAAATGTTTTCACAGTGTTACGTTTATACGTAACAAAGTGAAAACATTTCTGTGGAAGAAGAATCGAGTTATTTATATCTGAAAATAGTATTTTCTGAAATTTATCAAAGTATGAAAAATTTATTTAAGTCATGGTTAGAAAAGTGTTGTCGAGTCCAATGTATCATCGGCTCTTCACAGCGAGATTTTAGCTGCTAAGCAACGTTGGGTTTGATGAGTGTTGTATGGTTGACCCCTATCTTCCACGTTTAGATGATATAGCGACTCGTAGAGAGCTGGATCCCACATACAGCTGTAGGTCCTCTCAGCCACATGATCTTTGTCGCTACGAAGGAGAATAACCAGTCCCAGAACTTTTTTAATGCATGAAGGATGGCCAAGGCGGATTCTTTATAAACTTTTAGACATTCCTGCCGCTGGTAGCTGGTGGCGCTACCAACTGAACTGACCCATTAATGTACATGTGTAACGTTGATGAAGTTAATCTCTTAATATAGCTATCTCATGTGAACATCTCCTCTCTGTATTATATATGTAAAGTTTAGCTGAATTTAATTTATATATATATATATATATATATATATATATATATATATATATATATATATATATAAGCAACGACTAAACATTTCTAATATGGCGCATTTTGGGATATAATTATTCCCTTAATACAGCCTATATACATATATATATATATACATATATATATATATATATATATATATATATATATATATATATATATATGGCTGGGGGCGTATCTTTATAAGCTTTTGACCATACTTGGCAGTTATACAGTGTGTGTGTGTGTGTGTGTACGAACGTGTGTGTAACATCTCTCTTTCTTGCCGTAGGTTGCTTGAGGCACTACCAACTAGCCCACTTCTAATATGGGTCAAATGAACTACTCTCTTAATATTGAACATATCTAATATATAAACGGCTGAGAACGTTTCTTTATAAGCTTTTGACTATTCCTAGAAGTTATACAGCATGTGTGTGTGTGTGTGTGTGTGTGTGTGTTTGTAAAAATGAACAATGAATAATCAATATTCATTTTTACATAAGAACCAAAATCGCTTAACGCGAGTTTGCATAAAATTTTTATTTGTTGCTTTCTATTTTCTTTCAGTGTCACAACCATGCGACCTACCACTTCTATGGTTTCGTCGTATCCATATTTCCATTTTTCATTTGTTATAGAATTTATTATAATTAATTATGGTTGTCTAGTCCCTAAATTTTATTAGATTATGCATGCACATTGCATATAGCAGGATTGGAACCCATAGTTGTACTTAGTCCTTAATACCCACTCTTTGTCTTTAATTCGTTTCTTTTGAATCCTCCCAATAATGACTTACACTGTACGTATGACATAATTTGAATAACTATGACGTCATAAAGTAGCTTAATTCCCTTCACATTTTCCCGTCATTGATTTCCCTTCATCATATCTCTAGTATACAATGTATGGAAATACTTTAACATAATAATAATAAAAACTGTACACTCTATACGTCATTATTTATATGTTATTCGTTCATGCATCCATGTCCTGTCTTGACCTTTATCTTTTGTTAATTTTATTACTTATTCATTCATCTACCTATTGTCTACTTATGCCCTCTCAACCTATCAGTTCATATTCACTCGTGTCTATATTACGCACACAACCTATTGTGTTACGTATCGATATATGTACAAAACTTTAGGCATTCGTACCTGTTCGTTCAAAGTCGTCCAAATACGTTCGCATGTATTATTTTTTTATATTTTTATTTTTAATTATTTCGCCTCCCGCAATGAACTCTTAAGTGCTTATGCAAGTGTAAGCAATTCGATGATCACTGAATAAATTGAACATCTGAAAACGTAATACCTCCTCTCCCTCTGAATTCAAATTTATAATATATTATAACATATTATAACATATTATAACATATATTATGTTGTATATAAATATATACCGTATGTGCCCATGTACTTTGTGTTGTACTAATAACCATATATAAATATAAAAAAAGACTGTAAGAATTGTAAGTGACTAATGTACCTAATAATGTAATTGATGTACCGTACTTTAATGAAACTGTAAGTAATGATAATTTATAATGTAATTAATGTACTTTAATAAAACTATAATTAACGATAATAAGCGAATGTGAATTGGTTGGTAATTGTAATCATAATTGTAATAAACCGAAGTTGCAATTTGCTCAGTGATGTACTTGGATTGTACTCAATGTAATTATGTCGCCCTTTAGAAATGTATAGTCGGCGAAAATACGATTATTTTTATTTTTATTTTTAAATTTTTTATTTGGAATCTTTCAAAAATCTGATCATGGGATTAAAAGAGGGGAAACTTAACCTTCAAACTGCACTCCCCCTAAAATTTAGATTGTATATAAATCATGTAATTGTAAAATAATGTCACTTCTTCACTCCGACTTCGATTACTTCGAATCCCTCCCTTGTTAGCAGCCTTTCAGCGAGGAGGGGGCAGAGGCCCTTTGCCTCCTTAATTTTTAGATTCCGGCCTCAGCCATGGTCGAAAGAGGTCGAACCTCTACCCCTGTAAATTCAGAGCACTACCTGTACATTTTTAGAAGTAAACTACAGTAAAAGAAGTTTTTTTATCTTTTCCTTCGAGCCGTGCCCTCGTCCGAGAACTCAGTCAGTAAAGTCGATAAGTTATAAGAAGAAATGTCGATAAGTTTAGTATCAGAGAAAGTATCATAGAAAGAGAAGAATTAACAACTGTCGACCCTATAGCGAGAAAAAAAATTAGAATCTTATAGAAGAAAACCATCGCAAGAAATATCCGTTGCTCCCTCCCAACCAGAACCCCAGTCGATTCGAACCAATCCAGGGCCATAGACGGAGGGGTTAACAAAGTGGCGACCCTATAGCCAGGATTTTAACACGTGCCCACCCTTTGGCCAGGATAGAAATTACCCTGCATCAGGATAATTGCGGCGACCCTACTACCAAGATAATAAGACCCACCATTTGACCAACGTGTCACGACTTCCTGTTCGTCACATCCACCCTTGAACCGATGTGTCACGACTCTAAGTTCTTCACGCCTCGTTTTCATCCAAGAACAAGTAGCCAGCGAGACACGTCTTCAGGACACGTCTCTAAGGATTTCGCCGTAGAAATTTTAAGTACAGTTTGTTTTTTTAAGTAATTTATAAACACTTGAAAAGTCAGTATTATTAAGTTAATAAAACTGGTCTACAAATTTTGAAAAAGTTTGTGCTTCGGAGATAAAATGTGTTTCCTATTATGGATTTTGGGGTGCTGAAAACGAATATGACCATAAAAACAGTCGATTGGCTACAGTTTTCAAGAAAATTTAAGTTACACATTTTGCATATATGTATACCATATATTAGTAACATACCTGTATAATGCAGTCACTAATATTGATTCAACCCGTCGCTTCTTTGCTTGTCTCTTGTACTCAACTTTTGGAGCATCTCTTGTTATTGTCCAGCAGTAGTCTGCTAACAATGATGGACTCCATTTCTCCTGGTAGCGTTTCTCCATCGCTGAGATATCCTGGTGGAAACGTTCACCATGTTCATCGCTGACTGCTCCGCAGTTGGCCGGAAAAAATTCCAGGTGCAAATGGAGGAAATGTATCTTTAAAGACATATTGCAGCCCATTTTTTGATAGGAGAACAGCAGGTTTTCCACCAGCTCCCTGTAATTGTCAACTTTGGTATTTCCAAGAAAATTGGTTGCTACTAACCGGAAAGCATTCCACGCTGTCTTCTCCTCACCACCTAGGATACGGTCGAACTCCTCATCCCTAAGAAGCTCGCGGATCTGTGGACCAACAAATACACCATCCTTGATTTTTGTTTCACTGAGCTTTGGGAATTTACCACCGAGGTACTTAAAAGCTGCCCCCGTTTTATCCATAGCCTTAGCAAAATTTTTCATGACGCCCAGTTTGATGTGTAAGGGTGGTAACAAAATCTTGCTCGATTCTACAAGTGGAGGAAACTGAACAGTTTTTGTTCCAGGTTCCAATGAGTGTCGGAGTAGCCAATCCTTCTTGATGTAATGAGAAGTCCTAGCCCGACTATCCCATTCACACAGAAAACAGCAATACTTAGTGTAGCCCGGCTGCAGTCCAAGCACGATAGCAACAACTTTCAAGTCACCACAAACCTGCCACTGATGTTTGTCATAGTTTATGCACTTCAAAAGTTGCTTCATGTTGTCATATGTTTCCTTCATGTGGACTGCATGACCAACTGGAATTGATGGCAATACGTTGCCAACATGCAACAAGACAGCTTTTAGACTCAACTTCGATGAATCAATTAACAGCTAAAACGAATCAGGTAAATACATTTTTTTATTTTTGTTTATTATTCATATTTTTATATTTAATATTGATATTTATTATTTTTTATATATATACATATATTTTTCATTTTTTTATTATTGAAATTTCATTTCCTGTTTGCAAAAGCGCGGTAAAGTATTACCCGCACACAACTTTAGCACAACACAGGATATATAAGGAGAATAACGTCATAATGTGTGGATGACTCATTCGATCTCTCCCACGCGGTTTACTCACGGAGAGGATTAAATTGCAGCATTCTCTTTCTCTATCTCGTAGCTCTATGACTCATTTCCGTCAAGAATCCATTTGAGTATAAGTTACGTACATTAGTCTTAGTTACGTACATCAGTTAAGAAAGTGAGTTACATACGTCAGTCTAGTCGAATTCGACCATGTAAGAGATACTATTGATAATGCCGGCAAACTGTATCTTGTTAGAGCCTCGTCAGAGTTAGAGATAATGTCGGCAAAACAGAATCATGTTACGAAGATGTCATAGATTGTTAATGTGATTGGCCAATCTTTCTTGATGGAATGGAAAGTCCTAGCCCGACTATCCCATTCACACAGAAAACAGCAATACTTAGTGTAGCCCGGCTGCAGTCCAAGCACGATAGCAACAACTTTCAAGGCACCACAAACCTGCCACTGATGTTTGTCATAGTTTATGCAGTTCAAAAGTTGCTTCATGGTGTCATATGTTTCCTTCATGTGGACTGCATGACCAACTGGAATTGATGGCAATACGTTGCCAACATGCAACAAAACAGCTTTTAGACTCAACTTCGATGAATCAATGAACAGTCTCAACTCATCAGGATTGTGAATAATGTTGAGAGGTGCCATCAGACCATCGACGTCGTTGCAAGCTACAAGGTCACCTTCCCTGATGAAGAATGGGACAAAATCTTTTTGACGGTCACTAAACTTACACACTCTAACATTTTCAGCGAGGAGATTCCACTGCTGCAATCTGGAGCCTAACAGCTCTGCCTTACTCTTTGGCAGTTCTAAATCTCTAATAAAGTCGTTTAATTCATTCTGAGTTATCATGTGCGGTTTAGAAGATGTCAAGTTATAAACAAATTCAGGGTCTTGTGAAGTTGAAGGCTCACAAGTTTCGCAGGTTCCTTCATTCTCCTCGTCCTCTGACTCCAGGGAGAATGAATGTGGGGGCTCAGGAACGGGTAGTCCTTCGCCGCGAGGTACCGGGCGTATAGCAGAGGGTATATTCGGATATTGTAAAATCCACTTTTTCTTCTTGCAAATACCTTCCTTGACTGGAGGCACCATGCAGAAGTAACAATTGCTGACATGATCTGTTGGTTCCCTCCACACCATTGGCACTGCAAAAGGCATAGATTTCCTTTTCCGATTCAACCAATGGCGAAGATGTGTTGCACAAGTATTGCAGCATATATGTGGGGCCCAGCTCTTGTACTGATCTCCAATCTTACAGCCAAAATAAAGGTGATAGGCTTTCCGAATCACGGCGGTTATAGCACGCTTTTGTGATGCAAAAGTCATTTCTTCACAAACATAACAGAAGTTATCTACAGTGTTCACGCAATTACGAGGCATCTTTGTTCAAATTAGGCTGAAAAAAATTCAGTTTCAAAAGCAAACACTAAAAAGAGTTTGACAAGGGTGCACTGTATGACTTCCGCGAATGAACTGATGCTGTGGCGTAATACGTAGACGCCTGTGACACATCGACGCCTTGACTCTACTGCCATGCGTTTGGTTATATTTTTTTTTATTTTAATAAATTAATGTAATTACATTGCATTTTAATAATTTTAAATTAGATAAGGTTGTTAGGTTCGTATTCCATTTATGTTAATATCAAAAACATTATTGGGAGCAATATGTTAAAATGATCCAATCTATCTTTTAATAAATAATTTACAAATACATAATGTAATAGATAAATTTAAAATTACATTTTATTGTGTATATATATATATATATATATATATATGTATATATAGGGTGAACCAAATGTAGGTGGACAGTAAATGATAACGTTTATTTTGAGAATACATATTTAATTTTTTTGTATACTATAATACAAAATAAAATTTAAATAAATTTAGTTATAATATTTAATATAATAAAACACAAACACCATAGTTATAATGAACACCATAGTTATAATATAATATAACACAAACCGTATTCAACCTACTGTCCACCTACTTTTGGTTCACCGTGTATTTACATGAATTTATTAAAATAAAAAATATAACTACGCGCATGCGCAGTAGAGTCAATGCGTCGATGTGTCACAGGCGTCTACATATTACGCGACAGATGCAGTCCAGTTAGTAGGGTGCAGGGTTGCCTGATATCTTTATAAATAGAGCCAATTGGCAATTTCAGGCATCATTTTCGTATTCAGTGACCCAAAATTAGTAAAGATTGACTACTTTTATTTCCGAAGCATTTTGGCTGTAGACCAGTGTAATGAGTATCAAGCCAGAATTTACAAGATACACAGTGAACATTTCAGACATCAGTGATACATTTTTTTTAGTGAAACAGTTAAATTGTCACAGAAGTTAATTGTCACAGAAGTTAAATGTCACAGAAGTTAAATGTCACAGAAGTTAAATGTCTCAGAGTTAAATTTCAGTTATTTTCATAGAATTATTTTAATTTATTTTCACTATTATATTTAGTATAGAATAATTTTATTTTATATACCAAACATAATAGTACCGTACCTTCCCGTACATTCGAGTGAAATGTTTACATTTTTTATTTTTGTTTAAAATTTTTTTCAAATTATTGAATTAAATTGACTTGCAAATTAAGAAAGAGAAAGTTTATAAAGAGTTTATAGAGTTATAAAGATACTTGAAGCAGTTTCAAATTCCAGTTTCAGTTTTCAACTTCAGTAGACTCCACTGATAGCAGTTCAGTGCAGTCCATTTCAGTTAGTTCCAATCAGTCGGTTGCATCCAAGAGGGACAACCGCCCCAGAGAATAATAGACTTCACTTGATAGAAGTTGGAGTGCAATCAATTTCAGTTTTCAGTCAGTCACTTTCCAGTCAATAGGTTGCAGCCAAGAGGGACAACCGCCCCAGAGATTTATAGAAATACTTCATAGCAGTTCAAGTCAGTAAGTTAGTTTCAAGTCAGTCAGTTCAAGTCAGTTCAAGTCAGTCAGTCAGTAAGTCAGTTTCAAGTTAGTCAGTTCGAAGTTTCAGTCAGTTTTGAAGTCAGTTTCAGTTTTGAAGTCAGCTTTATTTGAAGTCAGTTTTATTTGAAGTTAGTTTCAAGTCTCAGTTTTCAAGTCTCAAGTCAGTTTTCAAGTCCCAAGTCATTTCAATGCAGTCAATTGAATTCAACTTTTTTTTTGTTGTTTAAGAGAATGTAATTTAAGAGAATTTACTTTAAGAGAATTTACTTTAAGATAATTTAATTTAAGAGGATGTAATTTAAGAGAATTTAATTCAACCTTTTTTTGTTGTTGTATAAGAGAGAATTAAATTCAACCTGAATTGACCGGTTTGCGTCTTTAGTTCAACCTTCTTTTTTTTTGTAAGAAGGAAATTGACCGATTTTTCTTTTTTTTCATGCCATTGTTGCATATATAAATATATAGGTAAAATGATATATTTTATTATTTGCAACCAAAACCGTTTTTACAATTGTTTATAACGATTTTTATAATTATTATGATTATATGATGACAGTAATAGTGTAATAATTAATCAATCATGCCCAATGACTTCCTTTTTAAATTACTATAGGGAGGAACATGCCATCCCTCCGTTTTGTTTTACCTCCTTTAATTTTTGTTCTAAGCAGTGTGACAAGCGATCTTTTTTTTTTAAACAACAAAGTGCTCACGAAAGACGTATTGTCAAATTCAGACATATCTCTCCGCTTAGTCACTGAATTCCCCCGAATGTAGTACTCCAAACTTTGTTTTTTTTTACTTTTTTATTTTATTTTAACACCCCAACAAGTTGTGTTTTTATTTTTTTTAGGAGTATGGACCTTAGAATCTCATGTTAGTTCATTATAGTTTATAATCGATTTCTATTTTTAATTTTTATATTTTTTTATTATTTTTTTATTCGATTAATACTGAGTAATTGTCGTAGTCGAATTAAATTAATTGTGTGTCGGAATTCAATTTTAATATCGTGAGATTTACTTTCATTACATGTAAGATCCTCTAAGTGCGTTTTTTTTATTACCTTAATATACGTGCAACTGATTTAATTACGTAAAATCTATAACCCTAATTCAATTTTATTATTGTTGACACACTCTAATTCACTCGTACCTCAAGTCACTTTTACATTGAACCTCATACGAATGCATTACCATTAATGCTACCTGTATTAGGATTTAAAAAAAAATAGTTGACTTTAAACTTAAATGACTCTATAACCCTACTCTCAATTTAAATTATTATATAACTGTTAATTCGAAAACCTCCCGAATCCTTACACACACACACACACACACACTCACACACATATGCACACCATATATATACTATATATAGACAAACCGTTATTCTAAAATCATTGGATATCACGATAAACTTTATTTAATTGCGTGTAAATGCTAACTATGATATTTACTCTAGATCATTTAAATTTAATTCATCGAAATAATTGTTGCTTAATATATATAATCTTGCTCATGCATTTATTCTGTTAATTTAACAAACCTCTAAGCTAATCTGTCCCTAAAAATTATAAAATACACACTTGACCACAGGTCTGTACATCATCCATTACGTAATTCGATTTTTCCCTACAATAGTCAATAAAATTAATTTATAGATTGTACGATCATGGTAACTGAAAAATTCCTGAACTTTAAAATTTATCTTTTTTCCCTTTTAGCTACTATTAATTATGTATGTAATTTTTCCCACAGAAAAATAAAATTTTGTTAAAAATTGAACAATATTGTATCATTGTTTGTCTAAATTAACGTATTAATCCTTTTATTCTGTTTGCATAAATTAAAGTATTAAGTTTTGAATTTTTTATATTTTATAACTCTCTAAGCAAGTGTCATTTAAAGATTTGATTGCGGTGCGTTGTACTCAACCACTCGAACCCACTTGTTCTGTATAAAATTTGTATTGTAAAGAAAAATTCGTCATCATCTAATTTGAAATCGTTAGGATGTTATCTTTATGTTATTGCATTGTATTAATTGCATTATATTATTGTATTAATATCATTTTAAAGGGGAGAGCACTGTAAAAATGAACAATGAATAATCAATATTCATTTTTAAATAACCAAAATCGCTTAACGCGAGTTTGCATAAAATTTTTATTTGTTGCTTTCTATTTTTTTTTCAGTGTCAACCATACGACTTACCATTTCTATGGTTTCGTCGTGTCCATATTTCCATTTTTCATTTCTTAGACAATTTATTATAATTAATTATGGTTGTCTTGCACCTAACCCTCATCCCTAAATTTTATTAGATTATGTATGCACATTGCATATAGCAGGATTGGAACCCATAGTTGTACTTAGTCCTTATTACCCACTCTTTGTCTTTAATTCGTTTCTTTTGAATCCTCCCAATAATGACTTACACTGTACGTATGACATAATTTGAATAACTATGACATCATAAAGTAGCTTAATTCCCTTCAATTTTCCCGTCATTAATTTCCCTTCATCATATCTCTAGTATACAATGTATGGAAATTCTTTAACATAATAATAATAAAAACTGTACACTCTATACGTCATTATTTATATGTTATTCGTTCATACATCCATGTCCTGTCTTGACCTTTATCTTTTGTTAATTTTATTACTTATTCATTCATCTACCTATTGTCTACTTATGCCCTCTCAACCTATCAGTCCACATTCACTCTTGTCTATATTACGCACACAACCTATTGTGTTACGTATCGATATGTGTACAAAACTTTAGGCATTCGTACCTGTTCGTTCAAAGTCGTCCAAATACGTTTGCATGTATTATTTTTATTATTTTTATTTTTAATTATTTCGCCTCCCGCAATGAACTCGAAAACGCTTATGCAAGTGTACGCAATTCGATGATCACAGCATAAATTGAACATCTAAAAACGTAATACCTCCTCTCCCTCTGAATTCAAATTTATAATATATTATAACATATTATAACATTATAACATATTATGTTGTAAATAAATATATACCGTATGTGCCCATGTACTTTGTGTTGTACTAATAACCATATATAAATATAAAAAAACACTGTAAGAATTGTAAGTGACTAATGTACCTAATAATGTAATTGAGGTACCGTACTTTAATAAAACTGTAAGTAATGATAATTTATAATGTAATTAATGTACTTTAATAAAACTATAATTAACGATAATAAACGAATGTGAATTGGTTGGTAATTGTAATCATAATTGTAATAAACCGAAGTTGCAATGTGCTCACTGATGTACTTGGATTGTACTCAATGTAATTATGTCGCCCTTTAGAAATGTATAGTCGGCGAAAATACTATTTTTATTTTCATTTTTCAAATTTTTATTTGGAATCTTTCAAAAATCTGATCATGTGTTTAACTGCACTGCCCCCAAAATTTAGATTGTATATAAATCATGTAATTGTAAAATAATGTCACTTCTTCACTCCGACTTCGATTACTTCGAATCAGTCCCTTGTTAGCAGCCTCTCAGCGAGGAGGGGGCAGACGCCCCTTGCCTCCTTAATTTTTAGATTCCGGCAACTTGGGGGTTAAACCCCATCCCCTTGTTGCATAACCTCCACCCCCTTTGCAATACCCCCACCCCTTTTCACCATTACCCATACCCCTTTTCAACAATGATCAACATTGAATGCAATTGCACTCTACCATTTTGCGGCCATGCTACTTGAGTGCTGTGACACACCATGTTTCACGAGCGTTTTAGTTGATCATAATTTATTTACTAAAATAAAATTATATCTATTGAACAAATAACTTTTAAACCAATTACTGATTGGTCCTCTAAAGTCGTAACAATATAATTTAAGTAGAATATTATGGTTAACGCATTACTCAAATCTATAAATATTGATATCATTATTTCTTCGTTCTCTTTAGCAATATTTGCATTTTTCATAAGATGTAAAATAGCCATTTCCGTTGTTTTATTATTACGGAATTCATATTGATTTGGGAATAATAAATTGTAGAATTCTAAATATAGCTGCATTCAACTTTTTTTACAATATATATATATATATATATGAAAGGAATACCAACTGAATACTAAAATTAGAATGTTGTAAGGTATTTTCTTGCAGTAAATATTTTAGCAATCCAGCATCATCATAACTTTTTTACAGGTTTTATTGAGTCATTGATTCAATTCATTTATATATATATATATATATATATATATATATATAATATATATATATATATATATATATATATATATATATATATATAGGCGCCTCGGTGGTGTAGTGGTCAGCGTCACTGACTACGAAACCATCGGCCTTGGGTTCGAGACCCGACGGCAGCCGGCGCGCAGCAAAACCCAGCTGTTCATCCTTCCACACAATAAAGAAAGTGGTTGGTAGATAAATGGGTACCCTAGGTGGCCTATTAGTTAAGACGCTGGGCTGCTGATGGGGCGTGGTTCGGATTCCACGTTAAATTGTAGGTCTAAGTTGGAGTGAAAAGCTTGACCTTCGTCAAAATGAACAATTCAGGCGGAAGCTAACCAAAGGTTATAAATAATAATTGAGGGGTCGCGCGTCTTAAGGTACCTAAGCGCCACCACAGGTGAAAACGTGTTTTTGATGGATATCACTATTTTCACCCTTCCTCTATCGCGTGGTTTGGGTCATAATGACCTTACGACACTAGAAGTATGGTTGAAAGCCTTATGAAGCGCATTACTTTTTTCATCTCTATCGCCAGCCAAAAGTTCACCCAAAGTTCGGCATAATAAGAAAATCAAAAAATTAAAAAATATATATAGAAAATATAAAATATGAAAATCTATACGAAAAACTCATCAACATCTTCATTAGCATACTTAGAACTCTAATTTAGCCTAAAATGAACGTTCTAGCTCAATTAATAACAGAGATAGAGATACTATTGCCAGAATATTGCTGAACTTTGGAGGCGATTTTTGACGAATTTTAATTTTGGCGCTTAGGTACCTTAAGACGCGGGACCCCTCAATATACTGTATTGTGATCAGTGGCGTGCGGTCCATGGAAGCAAGGGAAGCAATGCTTCCCTATTCAAAGAAAGAAGAAAATGCTGTATTATACGTTAAAGTTTAAACAGTTCAATATGTGTTAATAATGTGTACAAAATCATTTTATTATACTATTTATATCATTTGATTGGTAATCAGGTGGATACATAGTATATAGTGTACATTGGTTGCCGTTCGTGCAAGAACCTTTAAGAAAGCCGACGCAAAAAATCTCGAGTTGGACAACAATTGACGAAATGCATCCTTTTTCCCAATAACTTTCGCTTTTTTTTTACTGTTACAAATTGTTTCTTTCCATTCTAAAAACTCATTTAATGTTTAATAATGTAGTATTTATTGAATACAACAAGTTTCATATATAGTTTTTCTACTAAAAAATTCCATGGCCATGTTAAGCGAAAAAGAATATATATTTATCGTTATTTTATCCTTCCCTATGTCAAAAAGGAAGCAATTTAGATTTCGCTGTCCAGATCTTATAGTTAATTTTCTTGAAATATCTGGCAACTTAACGTGCTGTCTGCTGTCATTCTCTCATTTAAAGCGAATACATAACTACGCTAGAAATGCGCAAGGGTAAGAAAGGCTTGCAAGTTTAGCTTTAATCTCAATTGAGAAAAAGCTTCTTAAGGATATGAAAACCGATGCCTTTTACGAAGAAATAATAGATATATTTAATAAAAAAGAAAGAACAATAAATTAACCTATAAGTAAAGTAAGTAGATGATTATATGTGTTTTGTTTTTATTATATACGAGTATTTTAAAGTTTTATTTTTATTTTATATAATCTTTGTTGTTTTTGCTTGAATTGCTTCCCCTTGACGAAAAATCACCGCACGCCACTGATTGTGATGTATGTGGAATGTAATAAGGTTAATTAAACAGGAGACGAATTGTTCATAAAAATGAAACAAATTTAAACGCGAGGCAAAATCAAAACAAAACATGGCGCGTTCAAGCTATAAAATGTCCTTCATTTGAAAGAGATTTGTGAAATTCTTTTGTAAACAGATTTGTAAGAAATACCCACTTACTCTAGCTGTAAGGTGGAAGAATAATTTGCTGGTTTAATTCTGGATAATTTCAAATAACAAGTACCAAAATACCTGGTACCCAAAGCTAGATAAAAAAAATAAATTAAATTCTGTAACAGGTTAAACTCTTTAAAAACGACCATTTTTTCGGCTTTCGTTTTCGTGCCCAAACGAAAAGCGAGGATAGTACTCCATAAAAACAATGGTAACTTATAAAAAGGGAAATTCCATTATTGTCGGATTGTTGAGATGTTAAATTACATCTTTCTAATAAGTTGGTATTGTCTAAACTATAAAAAATCGTAAGATGAAGTGTACAGTTTTTTGGAAATTAAAATAAGGTAATTACAGTTTATATCTGGCAGCGTATGACGCGATAGGTCAAAACGAAGTGAATGTCGTACGATACCCAGAATTAGATTAACGGAGTCAAAGAAATCAATTGTTGAACGAAAATAACCTTTGCATATTTCCGAATGATTTGACATACTGTGTGTTGTTTGCAGTTAAAATGTATATATGTACGGCATGCGAAGGTGCCCCCTCAGGGCATTTGATTCCGCTCGTATGTAGGAGAATTATGAGTACTGACTAATCGGGGTCCTTGGTGTAGTGGTTAACATATCCGACTGGCAATTGGATGATCCCGGGTTCGATTCCTGGGAGGTACCTCATTTTTCATTTTCTTGTTCTCCCTCCTCGTCTTGCTCGGAACACTCTTCTACACAAGTGTCGTTCTTTACACTAATTATACTGTGTTGTTTGCAGTTAAAATGTATATATGTACGGCATGGGAAGGTGCCTCCTCAGGGCATTTGATTCCGTTCGTATATAGGAGAATTACGAGTACTGACTAATCGGGGTCCTTGGTGTAGTGGTTAACATATCCGACCGGCAATTGGATGACCCCGGGTTCGATTTCTGCGAGGTACCTCATTTTTCATTTGCTTGTTCTCCCTCCTCATCTTGTGCGGAACACTCTTCTACACAAGCGTCGTACTTTACATTAATATATATACACACACACACACACGAGTATATTGATTCCATTTATTTATATATATATATATATATAAATGGAATCAATATACTCGTGTGTGTGTATATATATATATATATATTTTTTTTTTTTTAACTTCATTTCTTAACGAGTTCAGCATATAGTGAAAACCTTGAAAATTTCTTTCAGTATAAACTTGGGCAACTAGCAATGATAGGACTATATGCCGCAGCCTTCAGAGTCCAATAAAAAACAATTTCTTTCCACCATTGAATAATGCTGCAATTTGTGACAACTTTGCTAACATTTTCTGCATAGTCAGCTTGTTCGCTCTTTAATTTTTCAACTTTGACCCCAACAGACAAATCTATCTGCAACTTTTCTAAAATTTAAACGTAAAAAACATTTAAAACAGTGTTAATAATTTTCTAAATTTCATGATTTTATGAGGAATTTATAACGTATAGCAAAGTAATTCTTTCAGTCAATGAAGTATACTTTATTTCAGCTCATTTTGTTACAAGTTAATGCATCATATAACTTTATAGTCCTTATACTTATATTTAGATAATACTTAAATTTTAAATTTTTTTTCTTTCTGTTTTATAAATATTACCTTTGTTTCCTCCTATGTGAGTTGCTTCTTCCATGATCATTCTTTCAAACTTTTCTTTTACAATTTATTTCCTCGACAAAACTTTCAGAATTATCGTCATTGCTCGTTCAGATGTTTGTAATTTGAAAGGCAGTTTTCCTTCTTAGTTCTGATTCTCCACTCGCAGTATCGCTGGTTAATATTATTTCTTACCGGTAATGTCTCTTAACTCCCAAACTTCGATGTTATGTTGCCACATCACTCAAACTCTCAAACTCCCGTCCCTCTTTTTCTGCCTTTTTTTTCATTTAAGTAAATAATTGAAATGAATAACTCGAGCGTTATACAGTAACTATAGAATTATAATTTATTTTAGCTATTATACGTATAGACTATTATAATTAACTATGTGTGTGTGTGTGATTTCCATATTTTTTATTGGTACGCCGTACAGGAAGTCCTATTTGATACCATCTTGTATTCGAGCCGATATGGTAATATAAAGTTAAGAAATAAAATAAAGTAAACTATTACCTAATAATATTCAGTTTATATACCAAATCATATTAATTTTGGTCATCATCTTATTTCTCCTTAAATGTCTATTTCCTAGGAACTAAATACCATAGTTTTTCTTTTTCATGATTCAAGCTTTATGGGACCTCTTTGCGAGAGACCCGTTGCCCACGTCGGGCTTGCATCATGAAAAAGAAAAACTATGGTATTTGTCATTTACCATTACTTATTCGGACTATAGTGGATTTAATTATCCCAGAAGAGTTCCTTGTTCCATGCACGGTCTGTGTGTATCATATATATATATATATATATATATATATATATATATATATATATATATATATATAAAAGAGAAAGTCTGTCATTTACAATTACTTATTCGGACTATAGTGGATTTAATTATCCCAGGAGAGTTCCTTGTTCCATGCACGGTCTGTGTGTATCATAAAAAACTCAGGGAACCATTCTGAGTTCATTCCCATCATGAAACGGACATGTTATGTGCCTTGAAAAGTGGACGCTCAATTCTGCCAGTTGAGGTTTAAGTTTTGGTTTTGGCTAAAAATATAATAGTTACCCCTTTTTCTTTGATTTATTCAATCCGACGTGAATGCAACGAGTCTTTTACTTATATTGAGGTTCTAAATGTGGTGGGGCTAGGTTGCTTTAAACCCTAGATCCATGTCCCAAAGCTGGATCCTGTCTGCTTTGCAGATAGCTGGTGAGGGAAGCTATATTTATGGGACCTCTTTGCGAGAGACCCGTTGCCCACGTCGGGCTTGCATCATAAAAAAGAAAAACTATGGTATTTGTCATTTACCATTACTTATTCGGACTATAGTGGATTTAATTATCCCAGAAGAGTTCCTTGTTCCATGAACGGTCTGTGTGTATCATAAAAAACTCATGGAACCATTCTGAGTTCATTCCCTATATATATATATATATATATATATATATATATATATGCGCCTCGGTGGTGTACGGGTTAGCGTCGCTGACTACGAATCTATCGGTCTCGGGATCGAGAACCAATGACGGCAGGCGGCGCTCAGCAAAAACCCAGCTGTTCATCCTTCCACACAATAAAGAAATTGGTTGGTAGATACATGGGTACCCTGGGTAGCCTAATGGTTAAGACACTGGGCTGCTAGTGGAGCGTAGTTTGGATTCCACGTTAAACTGTAGGTCTGAGGTGGAGTGACAAGCTTGACCTTCGTCAGAATGAACAATTCGGGAGGAAGCAAAACCAAAGTTATATAAACACTAAGTATTGTATTAGATCAGTGGTCATACATTACATCTATAACTACATTCGAGGTTCAAGAATTTGGTTAGAGCGTATTAAGCTCTAACCTTTGTATTTAAAGTTAAAGCTTATATACATATATCAGCATCAGAAATGGGATCCTAATTGAAAGTTAATGAAAGTTAAAGTCTGATTATAAACGAACAATGTATATCTTGCCTCTCAGCAAGTCTTCTTTCTGAACTGCTTCAGATATTTCGTACGCTGGCTCTATAACGTTTAATGCGCCTCGGTGGTGTAGTGGTTAGCGTCGCTGACTACGAATCCATTGGTCCAGGGATCCAGACCCGGTGACGGCAGGCGGCGCGCAGCAAACCCAGCTGTTCATCCTTCCACACAATAAAAAAAATTTGGTTGGTAGATAAATGGGTACCCTGGGTAGCCTAGTGGTTAAGGCGCTGGGCTGCTGGCGGGGCGTGGTTCGGATTCCACATTAAACTGTAGGTCTAAGGTGGAGTAATAAGCTTGACCTTCGTCAGAATGAACAATTCGGGCAGAAGCTGAACCAAAGTTAACAAAGGTGTAAGGTGTAACGGAGACATCGTATCCACGGCATTTTTTTACATTTAAAGTTGAGGGGGGGTTGCAATTGCCTCCCCAGCCCATGCACCTCCCCCTACAATCATTTCAGTTTAGAAGCCACTGGGGTGGGGGGCAATGCCCTTTCAGTCGGGGAAAATTGCGTCACTTATGAAGATAAGCTTAGGCAATTTGGAACGTAGACGGGTTAGAGGAGACATGATAGAAATGTATAAACTTGAGACACGTAAGACAAGTTGTCACTTTATGGTATACATGCTATATGGTATACTACGAAGAGGAGGCTACCGATCAAACACGTGCCAAACTGAATGCAAATACAGAGTGGAATATTTCATACTTAAAGCTTTTGTTTAAATTGTGTGAGCTCTATACCGGTCCCGACAAGAGAAAGGTGGAATTAAATTTCGTGAGGTAATAATGATTACGTTGAGTATGTATATTATTTCATTTGTTCTTTATATGCTTCTGTTTTTAACATTAAACATTTTAAATCACTTCTTTTGCAGTAATATATATATATATATATATATTATATATATATATATATATATTCCACAGACTTCATCCTGACAAACCGTACAAAAGTTGGAAAGGCAGTGAAGCGATTAAATGATACCAGTAGTGTTTTGGTCAGACCTCCTAGTCGATGTCCTTGTTCATCTACTGGCGAAGATAGTTCCGCAGCTGTTCTTGCTAAATAGCATAGTAGTTACGAAAACTTGCCCAGACAAAATCACGAACTATTCAACAGTTAAAAGACAACATACAACAAAAATATATCATCATCAATAAGGATGTTTTACGTAACGTTCAATGTACTGTAGCTTACGTGATCGAATTAACATGTCAACACCCAAATGACACGCAATTTGAACATTTATTGTCTTCATAACAAGTAAAATTAATCTCATACTGTAACAAACTTTTGTTACACCCTGTACAAATAGGAATGGGTAAGGGAAGGAATTTTTGTAAGGCGTCTCTCGGAGGAACAGTATTCAGTACCCATTCATAAAAAAAACCAAGGCTTTGCACAAAGTTATTCTCGAACCAACTACACGAAAATAATTTGGATCTCGAAATTTTCAGTATATTTTCCACGCATTTTTCTTTGGAGAACTTTTTCGCAGTTGTACTTATCATATTCTTTATTATAGATCTCGCAGTACAAAAATATACTCACTCACGAATTCATTGCTTAAAATCACTAAAATTTCAAGTTACACGAGAAAAAAAGTCCCTTCCTACACAAACTAACCAGCGAACAATACCTGGCTTTTGAAAAGTTCTTCGCATGAGGAGACATCGTTCAAGAATTCGGTTTCTTGAAGGGTCTGCGAGAACATCCGAAGGGTTCCGCTGATCTCCTGACTGTTCACGCTGAATTTCTCCACCGCCAGTAATTTATGAAGAGATCGTTACACATTTGCGGGATTACAGTTGGTTTACAAAGAATTTCACAGGGAAATCTTTCAAACTACTAACTTCATTAACTGTTATACACATAATTCCAAGGCAGTGTGTTACCAAATTAATTTTAACGTTAGAAGAATTTAATCTTTTTTTAAATAATCTATATACTTATGGCGTCATCTTACTTAAATAAAATTATCTTCTAGAGAATATGTATGCAAATTTATGAAAGTGTTTCAAACCAGTTTTTGGAGAATGGTAGAAAATGCGGAAGGCGACATTAAATAGAAAATTGTGGTATTAAATTTATTAAACTGTACAGGAGTATGAAAATAAAAATCTGGTCGGGGCGTTGGGTTGGACATAAAAGGCAGGTTAATCATGTAATGTTGGTAAACAACCGGCAAAAAAAAAAAAAAAGATTAATAAGCCCTATTTTATATATAAACTAAAAAGCAAACTGATAGCAAATGCGTGGGTAGTACCCAAACTGAAAGGATTCAATCTTAAAGGGAAAGAATGAGGCACAGGAAACTAAATACGAAGAAGCTGTAATTGGAAAGTTGCCATTAATAACAATAATAATTTTTAAAAAACAAGAGAAGGGGAGTGTTAGCACAGCGCTCAAACTATAAAGTGTTGAGCATGTTAAATATTATCGTTTAAATGGCTCTATGTTTATTGATATGAATCACTGTAATAATTTTATTTTCTGTAATTCTCTCCTTTGAGGTGAGAGAGCGCCAAGAGTCACAGCTGCAGTGGTTCAGCACTTAAGTTGGAACATGGAACTTATAAATACAAAACAATTATATGCATTTATGATGCTGCCTCAATACAAAACATTCTTCGTTTCTAAATAATATTTCTCTCATTGACTCTTTATTCCTATATCAGTGTTGCTGATCTAGAAATAGCATTTGCTCCGGATATAACATTGCCATATCAGTAGTATCCATTCAGCTGTCGTCCATTTGCCAATTGGAAGTGCGAAAAATGCTCTGTTTGAATTGGTCCACAATTAACCCACCCCTTATTTCTCCAGTCTAACTATAGAGTAGATCAAGTCTAGCCTAGAGGGGTCAGCCTAGAGATTCCGGAAATGGTCCAGAGCGGGCAGATAAATTGAGGTCCACAGTAGGATTCCTCACAAGATTAGGTTAGGGCAATCTACCTTCACCTTTGTTAAGCTATGAGTTGATGCTGGGTCTTAGGCCACAATGTAGGCCTAACTTGTCTGACCCAGCTTAATTTAATGTAATTAACTGTCTGGTGTAAAAACTCAATTAGTCACTTACTTTTAGTTATTGGAGTCTCTCCCTTCTCCGGTTGTCTCATTGTCGAGAGCGTACTTTGCTGGTACGTCCTCTCGCCCCGTTCTTCGTTTTCGTTCTCCCTTTGTTCTCCTCTTCGCGGGGCTTCTTGCACCAGCGTTGTCTTGGTTTATTCCTCGGTTGGTTGAGCGGTAATGTATCCCCATTACCGAGCACGCTCCTCCCACACAGTATATAAATACTAGTGTGGAGAATAACTCTGGTGAGCAACCAATTGGTTTCTTCCACCCAGTTATTGACATAAAAGGAATTTAATAATTGTTAGATTAACTACCTACCTACTCAGTGAACCATTTCCGTTACCTCCCAACTACCCACTCATCGGTTTTCCATATACTGGGGGCCCCGGGAGATAAAAATTTTGGTGTCATTGTCACCAATTTTTGTCTGAGTGTAGACTAGCTAACTATTTAACTGTAAATGCCTGTTAATCTGATTAACAGTGCCTATCCTCACCTTCTCATGGAGAAGGTGTAGCATTTAATTAGAAGAGAAAATATACATCCATAGGATGAAACTGTCTATGGTCTTTACCATAAGAAAAGAAAAAATGAAAGTTAGAAGATAAAATTACAATTCCCCAGCATCTATTTTTTGTTGTAAAAATAGTCGCGCTTTTAATGCTGTTTGTCGCTGAGGTCTTGTGTCTGTCAATGTTGTAGTAGGATGCGTTACCACTCCTACTGTCAAAGGAATAGTTACTGGAAGTTCAGTGTCTCCAGTTGTTACTGTCAGTGGAGAAGGTTCTCCAAAGTCCATTGTTTTGGGTCCAGACTCTAAAGGGTACAAAAGAGAAATGTCTCTTGTTGTGTCACCCGTTGAAGTCCTTAATTTGACCACTCTTGTTACCCCGTCTGCCCCTGGTCTGAGTTCTGAAACTCTAGCCAGAGGCCAGTATTGTCTTGAAGTACTGTCATGTATGAGAACAAGGTCCCCTACCTTAATTGTGTCAGACCAATCCTTCTTAGTCATTTGTTTATGTCTCTCCCTTAGACCCATCAAGTACTCAGTTTTCCACTGTTTAATGAAATGAGCTTTAACTCTAGTTAAATGTTGTAACTTAGTCTGGAGCTCATCATGTCGTTGAGTCCAGTTTGGGTCTTCTGAAGAGTCTATATTGTAGTCCGGCAGGAGACTAACTTGTTCTCCCCGAATCAAATGATTTGGAGTTAATGGTTCTGGGTCATTAATGTTGTCACTCACATAAGTGAGTGGTCTATTGTTAATGATGTTCTCAATCTCAGCCAGGAGAGTGAGTAACCCAAATAAGTGTATCTGTTTTTTTCCAATTGCTTTCTTCAAGCAATTCTTTACTGTTTGTATATTCCTCTCCCAGATAGAACCATACCAAGGAGAGGCAACCGGAATATACTTCCACTTTATATTTGAATTTTTTATATATAATTGTGTGATTTCATTGCTTAACAAGTCGTGGATGACTTGTTCACCAGCTTTGAAATATGTAGCATTGTCAGTCCAAACTGTCTTTGGTACTGAATGTCGTGCACAGAATCTCTTAAAGACAGCAACAAAAGATTCTGCTGTAAGGTCCTCCACAACATCCAAATAAACAGCTCGTGAGGCAGCACATGTAAACAGTACAATGTACATTTTTTGTTCAGTGTCACCCACCCCTATAGTCAATGCTCCTGTATAGTCAATGCCTACAGTCTCAAAGGGTCTGTTGAGAGTAACTCTCTCCTCTGGCAAAGCAGGAGGATTTGGTTTCCTATAGGGCCTAGCATGAATACGCCTACATGTGACACACTCACTCAGGACTGTTTTAACAGTGATCCTTCCCTTGGGTATCCAATAAGTTTTTCTTAATGTAGTTAGTGTCTGTGGTACCCCCATATGATATACATCATTGTGTGTTTTTCTGATTATTAATGTTGTCAAATAGCTAAATCTAGGTAAAAGGATTGGATTTTTGCTTTTGTATGACAGTTTTGATTTGTCTAATCTCCCTTTACACCTTAGAAGGCCTTCCTCATCTCTGAACAAGTTTAGATCCACAACTACTGATGGTACAGGTTCTTTTGTTTGTTTCCCATTAGTTAAGAATTCTAACTCTTTATTGTACTCTTTTTGTTGGGCTTGGCCTATCCAGTATTGGTTGCAACTTCTGTATAATTATGATTATTTTTATTTAGCTGTTTGTTAATTGTAGCTAAACAGTTGTGAGCAAACCTCAAACAGTAGGCTGTCACCCTGACAAGTTTGTTGAAATCAGAATACTTTTCATAATTAGTGATTGATTCAACCTTTTCATTTGAAAAGATTAAATTTAATGTCAAGTTAACTTGTTCCACAGGCCATTGGTCTGTATTACAGAGCCACTTAGGTCCCATAAACCAAGTTTTGTTTGACTTCAACAACTTGTAGGATAAACCTCTGGTCAGAAAGTCTGCTGGATTCTGTTTAGTTGGAACATAGTGAAAGTTTACTTGTAGGCTTTCATTAGCGTCAGCTATTTCTTTTAGCCTATTTCTTACAAAGATATTCTTACTATTAATGCTATCATTCCGTATCCAGGCAAGACAAATCTGACTGTCAAGCCAGATGTGGATCTGAGTTATGAACACATCATAGTAAGCATCCTTAAGCAATGAAATGGTTTTAATGGCTAATGTAGCAGCCAATAGTTCCAATTGAGGTATGGTTCGGGTAGGTTTGAGAGGTGCCACTTTCCCTTTTGCATAAATTAGATGACTTTCTGTAGGGCTTACAAGATACGCACAGCACCCATAAGCTTGTGTGCTTGCATCAGCAAACACATGAAGTCTCTGGGGCTTATCCCTAAACCCACAGCACCTTTGAATTTTAATGTTCTGCACTTTTGTTAAATCAGTAGCTAACTTCTTCCAAGATTTTTGATTTTCATTTGTTATTGGATCATCCCACCCAACATTTGTCCTCCAAATTTCTTGGAGGAGAATCTTTGATTTTATTGTTGAAGGCAGGAATAGACCCATAGGATCAAAAATTTTGGAAGCCTCTGATAATATTTGTCTTTTAGTATTTGCTTCCTCATCAAGTTTAAAACCTTTAGTACAGATTGAATCATGACTGTTAGAAGTTGCATCCAAATACCAGTTCATACCTAAAGTTTTAACTCTGTCTGATGGCTCAGTAAGACCATTATTATCCTTTAAAATCTTTTTGTTTAAATCCTCATCATTTGAAATCCACTCTCTAAGTTCAAAGTTACCTTGTTGCATAATGTTTTGAGAGTGTTCATAGACTTCAGATAATTCAGATTTTGTTGTCGTTGAGCCTATTAGATTGTCTACGTAAAAATGTTCCTTAAGGAAGTTCAATGTTAGAGAGTTATTAAACTGGTTTAAATGATGTCTAATTGTCAATGCTAATAGGCTAGGTGAGCAATTGGCTCCAAACAACACAACATTAAATCTATAGGTTATGAACCCTTTATTCAAATCAAATGGATCCTTGAACCATAAGAACCTAAGTTGGTTCTTATCATATTCATTTTTAAGATTTATTCTCAAAAATGCCTTTGAAATGTCACTTTGTACGGCATATTTATCTAACCTGAACCTCAGTAAGATCTTCACAAGGTCAGAAATGAGATTAGGACCCTCAATCAAGCAATCATTCAAACTGTGTTTATCACTGTCTTTGAGGCTACAGTTATATACTACTCTGAGTTTTGTTGTTGGGGCATCTTGTCGATAAACCCCCCTGTGGGTTAAATAATGACAACCATCTTTTTTAAAAGGGTTATTTGTTACTTCTTCAATGAAGCCTTTCTGTAGCTGTTCTTTGAAGACATCACTGTACTTTTTAATATTATTATCTTGTTTGAGTTTTTTCATTACTTTATATAAATGTCCTTTAGCTACTTTGAGATTGTCTCTTAAAGTTGGACAATTTATTTTCCAAGGTAACTCAATAAAATAACTATTGTCTTTGCACTGAATGGTGTCTTCAAATCTTTCTACCATTAACTGATCTTCTGAAGTTTGATTTGTGTCATGTATACCCACAGATTCTAGCAACCATAAAGTTTGAATTGCCTCATCCAAAGTTTCATTTGATAATGATGAATTAATGTTCTCAGTTGAGATAATATTATTCAAAGTGTTGCTATTCTTACAGGTGTTATGTAGGACTGAGTTGAGGCACATAGTATTTGTTGGTCATGCACTGTTTTGGTTTAGGTCTAGGTTGTATTCTGATAGGTCACCCAAAGGGGCTATCCCTGATGGAGTCTGAATAGCTATACCATTACCTATCTCTACTATGCCCTTATGAATAAGATTAATATAATCTGCCCCAATTAGCATTTCAATGTTAGCTACTGTGTTGTTAGTGATATGTCTATCAGCTATTTTGTAGTGTTTTCCCAAATGATTTATAGTTTGTTCTAGTTTGGGTATAACCAGTTTGTTTTGTCCTACTTTAGAAATAATAACTGCTTCAATTTTCTTGAATTTACTTTCTAAATGTAGTTCCAGGTCAATTGTCTTATAGCTATTTTTGTCCGAGTTATCCTTAACAAAGGACGCAATATTGAGGTTTTGTTCATTCGGGTTTGGTGTCAAACCCAATTTATTAACTACATTTTTTGAAACAAATGTTTGTTGAGAACAACAGTCTATAAGACATCTCACTGGAGTGGTACTACCCTCACTATTCACTAAGTCCAAAGTAATAGTTGGTAAAAGAATCTCAGTGTTTCTTGTTACATTGTTTGAACAAGCAGAATGTCCCATGAAAGTGGCATTTTCTTGATTACCTTTGTTTGGGGGAGGTATCTTTTGAGTTTGAGTACTATTGTTTGGACACTTTGGTGAATCACACATTGATGAGACATGTCGTAAACTTTTACAAAACTTACACTTGAATCTTAACCTAGATTTACAGTCTTTCTTATAATGTCCCTGGCCAGTACACTTTTTACACAGGTTCAACTGTTCACATCTTTTAGCCCTTTGGTTAAAATCTGAATATTTGTCACACCCAGTACTACTGTGTTCATTACTTGCACAAAATTTGCAATGTGGTGTGTAAGTTGAGGCAGCAGTTACATTAAAGTTCTGTAATGTAGGTGTTCGTGTATTATAGTTGGTCACATTTGATTCTCCAGTATCAAGTTTTGTCTGTTTAGCTGTAGCTAGTTGGTCTCTGGGAACAGTCTTTGGTTTATCCATAGTCTGGGTCTTATGTGTTGGAAAATCTCTCAAGTTGTAATTAATTAGGATATTGGGGAAGTGTTTTCTTATTTGTTCTAAATTAGGATAATTTTCTCCCGTCTTTAGAATTAAATTATCTTTAACCCTCGAAGGAAGGCACCTAAGTACTATGCTTTGTATAAGCCAAGATGAAGTTTTAATATCTATCTCATTGCTAACCAGTTGTCCTATAATAGCTTCTAATTTTGTATAAAAAATTTCCATATCACTATGGTTATCTTTTATGGGTGCAAATTCAAAAATTTGTTGAGATAATTCATATACAATCATATCTTTATTAATGTAATTACGTTTTAAAAGATCAATAGCTACTTCATATGAATCCCCTACGGCTGGTAAATAGGCTATTAGGTTATAGGCTGGGCCTTTAAGGGAACTAGTTAAGTAACTAAACTTTTCAACAGTTGAAATATAAGGTTTATTACCTATTAAATTCTCAAATTTGTCAATGAAAGATGGGAATTGTACCGTGTCCCCTTCAAATGTTGGTACTAGCAAAATGGGTAACTGAGCCCTCAATTCTTGTGACTCAGGATTTTGCATGCCACTTAAATTTTGTTGAAGGTTAGCCCTACTTTGATTAAAATCAGAATTAGGTTTTTTTGGTGTTAAGTCAGTCAACCGAGACCGTAGTCCCCTTATTTGCTGTTCAATTGAGCTTACCTGATCATCATCATCAGCGTAAAGGTCTATCAATTGTTCTTCAGCCATTTCGGATTCAACTAACTCTGAAATACTCTCATTAATGGCTATTATTTCCTTCTTTTTAATTTCTAATTTAATAATTACACACTCTATATTTTTCTTACCTGGTTGTGTAATATTGTTAAAAGTGTTCACAGCCTTTGTAACAGCTCCCAACTTTGCCCCCCTTTTCTTTTTTAACTTTTTCAATTCTGCACTGTCCATGTCTAAGTCAAAATTGTTTTACTGGGGATCGTAATGAAATAGAGGACAAGAAGAAATTACCAGAGAAGAGAGAGAACCGACAAAACAGTCAAGTTTAAATTTGGTTTAATCCCCCCCAAGTACTTGTGTGTCACTCAGGTCTAAGCTTATAAGAGAATGAGACTCCTTAAATGTAAATGTTTCCTAGTTAGGCCCTAGGTTGTAGACCTAATTAGGCTTGATTAGCTTAGGCTTAGGCTTAGGCTAGACCATTTAGCCTAATTCTTCAATTTTTGTTAAGTAAGGTTAAGGTTTGTAAATTCCCCACACACGGACCACCAATGCGAAAAATGCTCTGTTTGAATTGGTCCACAATTAACCCACCCCTTATTTCTCCAGTCTAACTATAGAGTAGATCAAGTCTAGCCTAGAGGGGTCAGCCTAGAGATTCCGGAAATGGTCCAGAGCGGGCAGATAAATTGAGGTCCACAGTAGGATTCCTCACAAGATTAGGTTAGGGCAATCTACCTTCACCTTTGTTAAGCTATGAGTTGATGCTGGGTCTTAGGCCACAATGTAGGCCTAACTTGTCTGACCCAGCTTAATTTAATGTAATTAACTGTCTGGTGTAAAAACTCAATTAGTCACTTACTTTTAGTTATTGGAGTCTCTCCCTTCTCCGGTTGTCTCATTGTCGAGAGCGTACTTTGCTGGTACGTCCTCTCGCCCCGTTCTTCGTTTTCGTTCTCCCTTTGTTCTCCTCTTCGCGGGGCTTCTTGCACCAGCGTTGTCTTGGTTTATTCCTCGGTTGGTTGAGCGGTAATGTATCCCCATTACCGAGCACGCTCCTCCCACACAGTATATAAATACTAGTGTGGAGAATAACTCTGGTGAGCAACCAATTGGTTTCTTCCACCCAGTTATTGACATAAAAGGAATTTAATAATTGTTAGATTAACTACCTACCTACTCAGTGAACCATTTCCGTTACCTCCCAACTACCCACTCATCGGTTTTCCATAGGAAGATATTCTAAGCAGTGACGTATGAAACCTACATATACCTACCAATCTGGTAATGTTATAATGTTATTAAAATTTAATATGCATCAAAACATGTTTTTTCATTCATAAACCGCCGATATATGTATTCATATATATCAGGTTTTTGCTCTGTCTTTGTTATAACACAAAATAATATCTGAATCTTTGTTCAGTATTAAATGAAAATAAATAAATAAATAAATTAATCAATTTGGAATTTTCTCATGGCGCAATAATGCCTACCAACGGCTCTGTTCGTTCAGGATGACAGGCTTGCCAATACCATGAACACTGTTATCACGTCCGGAGGTTTTCTTAAGTTTTTGCAAGACCATTTTTTATTCACTTCATTGGAACTGAATGACAAAATATATCCCCTATAAAATATATCACAAATAATATATAAAATAAAATATATCCCCTATGAAATATATCACAAATAATATATCCCCGTCTTGAATTTATATTTAATTATTCATTTATGTTTCCTTAATAATATGTAAACCAGAGTGATGAATGGAAATAATTATGTTCTAAAGACACTTGGCAATGAGTCAGACAACCAATCAGCGCTCACTCACTAAACATTCATTCATAAAATGTTACAACCGTTTGTAGTACACACAACAAATATATGCCAGGTGTCGCTATCTGTTCTCAAGAGTGTCCTACGAATAATGAGCGCAACTGTACATTTTACTGATGTGAGTAATAGGCCGGGTCATTTTTGCTTGAAAAATTTTTTTGGGGAAGTTTAATTTACCCTGTACTATGAAAGTTTGTGTACCTACATAGGAAGTATCATGACAAAGTTTCAAGCTTTTATATAAATATTTTGAGGTTCCACAAGTCACTTAAAGTTTTGGTGATTTTTTCAGATACTCCGTATAGTAAACTACAGCTCTTTGCTGATTGCCATGATAGTTTACAAGGCAAATCACCCAGAATTCACCACGAGGAGGTGGCTGTAGGTCGAATTCCACACCATGCCCAGCCCAACCTCCCTTCCATTAGTTTTTACATGTAATTTATTGACATTTGTATTCGCATTTTGACTCAAATGTAGGCATGTTTGATCTTGAAGCAAGTCTTGCCTTTATAAAACCATCTCTATTTTCCTGGCCACAGACAGAAGCTGATTCTTTTGTTACAAGTTTGACATGTCTTTCCACAGCTTGTGAATGACATGGGTACTTTTTCAATAGAGGGTTAGTTTCATCACCCCTTACGATAAGCTCTAACTGGGTGTTTGTCAAGCTTTTCGTCAGAGGTGGTTCATGTCTTGGGTAGTCTCCAAATCGAATTAAATCTGTGTAGTCTCTTGCCAAGAAATTAATTTTAGGCCGTCTAAATTCTTTAATGCCCGAGGACACAATTTCCCTGGCTAAGAGAATGCGCCGGAAAGCTAACTCTCTCATCACTTGCCTTTCCTGTTGGCTGTCGTAAGCCATCTGGCATGGTTCAAAGAACCTGGGTTGCGGTTTTCAAGGTTTTGGGAACATTGGCCTTCTATGACTGCATTACAAATTTCCATGAGATACTTTTGATCTTGGCTTAGATCGAGATCCCCCGGAATAGAGGGCATATTACTTGATTTAATTGCTTCAAACTTGACAACTGGCATATTTTCGCACGTAGTAAGACTTTTGCCAACATTCCCAACAAGGGCTTTTGGTCCTTTGGTTTTACCATCCAAATAATTAAACAAATGGCGGAGAGGTAGCTCATTGGTATGCAGCAAACACACGAACCAATGAAAAGGAGTATTGTAGTGTACCTCTAGTTGCCTGATAACTCCATTATGTATGCCAGTGTTTACATTGGTTCCATCGTTTCAGATCGTCTACTTTAATATTGTTACTGTTAAGAAACTTTATCACTCCCTTAGAAATGTTAGTTGAATTTCCAGTCACAGGAGTGAAGTGCCCAAGATATTTTGATTCTGGTTCAGCGATAAGCGTGATGTGTTCCTCAGTAATTGTTGTACTGTAGTACCTCCCATCCTTACAGATATTTGCTTTAGTTAAGTCCTTTCTTCCATTAAAATACAATGTTTCTATACTTTCTTCACTTGATTTACTCAACTCCTCTCTGATCTTCTTTCTCTGCTGTCTCACCTTATTCTTATCCACAACATTGTGATAATCTTCAGAGGTAATGAGACCAAAATCTTCCAGAACAGCAGAGGCAACGGCTGCACCAGCTCTGTCTGATATTCCGAATCGGTCACAAGTTTTTGCTAATGAAGGCAATTTGCGAGTGAGCTTATGTGCTTCACCTGATTTCTTTATACCTTCCTTAATGTGATCATCATCATCACGCTCTCTATCTGTATCTGTTGATGTGTCAGAATCAGGAATTGTATGAAAGTTATCCAAGTTCATTGGCTCTTCCCTGGAAGTGGATGGGTTATTGATATCTCCATCGTCAATGTTTTTAGAAAATCGTGCTCTTTCTTGTTCTTTACGCTCAGATCTTATTTGCAGCAGTTTCTTCGTTGTCTGTAAATCAATACTGCCTATTGCCATTTTTCGTGCACCTCTTTGGTCAATTAGGAAAGAACGTTCCATGGCAGGAACTTTTAGCTCTCTTTCACAAGTGCAAGAAAACAGATCATGGCATTTGCAGGCAGCAATATCAAAAAGCCTTTGATTTTTGGATTTGAACGCGGTCAGTTTAGATTCAAAATCTTTTCTTTTTCTACCAGTCTTCATCATATTTTTAGATTTTTCATGACAATCCTTTACTCTGGCTAATATTTGCTGTTCTGATATTGTTGGAATTGATGCACTTTTCCAGATCTCTTTTACCTCTGAAGCACCTATTCTTGCCACATCATTAACATTTGGCTCTTTTTTCCCCTCACTAGCTATAAGCAGTGGTGGGCACCGTTAACCAAAAAGTTAACTTCGATAACGATAATCCGTTAACCCCAATTTTTAACTCCGATAACGATAATCCGATAATTTTACTACAAAGTTAACGGAAGTTAACGATAATCCATTAACGATAACTATTTCTTTACTAACATTTAAAAAAATCAAGGAAAAAAGCTTTAAAACCCATAGAAAATGTTTATTTATGCAAAATCCAACAATAAATAGGTATTTAACTGTATTTTTATCAAGTTTTGCAACTTTTTTGCTTAATAACTTTTTTTTTATTTTTAATAAAAAATGTACTGATTACATGTTTTGAAACCCTTGTAACCACTAACCATTAACTAAATTTTAATTTAACAGAGAATTATTATGGCGGGAACTGAAAGGTAAAATTAAATTTTAGGCACATTTATTAAAGACTATGACACAATGTGCTGGTTGCCCTTAAGAAAGACCAACTTCTCAAAGTTAGGCCCAACTGCCAGTCTTGACCTCTTGGGCCTCAGGATGTCCTTGCCGAGAGAGAAGAGCCGTTCCACTGCGGCAGAGGACGGAATTGGCAGACTGAAGTTATGGCGGTTTGAATTAATTCGCGGAGCAGTGATCTTCCGTGAATGACTCCTCGCAGTTAACGTGTTAACGGACTTTAACAGACTAAATATCGAGTTATCGGAAGTTAACTGGTCCGATAACGATAAATGGAAATTAACTTCCGTTAATAGTCCGTTAAAAAAAGTTAACTTCGTTAATTAACTGTTATCGGATTAACGCTTTAGTGCCCAACACTGGCTATAAGTAAGAGATATCTTGTTTGTAAATATTCTTTTAAAAGGTCTTCATATAGGGGAAGTTGATTTCCACTGAGCTCAGCTTTCCCAAAAAGGGAAACAGCTGGACTCATGATTTTTTCAACAGTTGCTTTCACTTTTACGGCCTCAGCCATTTTGGATAATTTGGGAAAATCACTGTTAGTGTAACAACGCGTATTTAACTATTCAAATAATAAATTCTGAAAAGAAAAATTGTATATATATTTTATATATATTCTTGACGAAACAGTCAAGAAAAAACTTAATAGCAACAAGAATACAAAAAATACAAGAAAATCTTAATAAAAAATCATAATTGCCAAATAAATAATAAAGTTTATGTATTTAAATAAAGTTTTAAAAGTTTTAAAGTTTTTTGTAATGTTTTACGTTTTACGTTTTACTTGCAATCATCAGAGGACTTGCGGAACATCTACAACTTGATCAATTTAGTTTTTTTAATCATTGTTGAGCATTTATAGTGCATTTACAAATTTCTTGGACACAGGCATGTGGAAATTCACAAATTTAATTTTTAGACCCGGCCTAGACTGAGTAAACTCAGTAAATATTTGTTGTTTTTCCTTACGCAATTAAAATTCACTGAAATATATTTGAGTTTTTGTTCTTATTTTTCATTTAATGATTCACTTATAGAAGAGCAGAGATGGAATCAACATCCCACACACCACTGTGAACTGAAACAACATTCTTCTTCACATCAAGCTAGCAACATTCTCTCTTGCAGCACCTCTACACCAACAGCTTTCCATGCAGCAGCATCTACTTTCAAGTTTCCCATGCTATTCAGCAAGGAAAATATTTGTGAGCACAAGACATTCTAAGCAACATTGTATGTTTTGAACTCCTGAGAAGTTGCCTCCTAATCTTTTGCCAACTAATTTACAAATAGCTCGGTACTTTCTCTATCTCAAAGAAAAAAATGCAACTAACAAACCAATCATCAGACAAATAACTCAGGAGCTACTAAAACTTTGGCAGCAAGCATCAATCTCCACAGTTCAGGAAAAAGCTACGTTTCAAAAGGTAGCAAGATTCATAGAAAGACGAGCAACGTTGAGTAGGTAAAAAACATCAGTGAAACTAAAAAATGAACATATTAATAGTCTCTGTAATTTGTTTGATATACTGTATGTAGTATGTACCTGTAAATGTAATTTAAAATCTCATTTCTCATAAATCTCATTTCTCATAAAGAAATTTACATAGATTGCATATGTCGGAGAGATAAAAAAGTACCAAAAGAGGGATTACAGGAGTGATCGTAAAATGTACATAAGTAGCGTAGATATGCATGCCACACAAATTTTACAAGAGATACAAGAGGAAGCTCTCAGCACACGTAAAGAAAACGATCAATCGTTCCAGCTTAGTAGAAATCGTTTGAGCTTAGTAGAAAATTCTTCAGATAAAGACAGTAACAATGGGATAATGGAAACTGAAGACTGGTTTTAAAAATACGTTTTCCAAATCGCTAGATCGGACGCGGAAGCAACAGACCTTGGCCAGCGAGATCACCAGATTTAACCCCTTTAGATTTCTTTGCATGGGGCTTTATCAAATCGCACGTCTATCAGACGAAGATTACGAGTCTTGAAAACTTACGTACACGTATACGAACTGCTGCAGATAACATAACCCCGCAAATGCTCCAGAATGTGTTTAGAAATGCTGCGGAACGATTTGAGCTGTGCAAGGATACTGATGGGCGTCACGTCGAATCCTACTCTTAATTATTTAATAAATGTTACCACTTTATCATTTTATGATTGAATTCCATATAATTTCCAAGTGCTTCACAAAAATAGATCCTGACTTTATGTACACCCTGTATATACACACTGTATATAATATAAAACGCAATAAAAAGATAGGTAAGTTTGTGCTAAAATACTATTTTTTAATATATCGGCCTGAAAGAAAACTGGCTGTTGAGTTTTCTCAGGTATTCCATTTTTAACCGAGATTCTCTCTCTCTACATGTATTTGAATTGTAGAGAAACTTTTATTATCTATCTTTCTATTTCGTCATGACTAACACCTATTTACATTTCTTCAATTAATACTTCTCTAATTTAGCGTCTGTTAGCAGCTTCCTATTTTTTTTTTCGTAATAATCCATTCTTTACACTTTTCATACGCATGTCAGTCAATCATACCTTTTGCAACAATGTACATACGCGCCTGTTTGTAGCAAGATGAACCAATCCACAATCTTTACATTTTCAAGCATACAGTTATATATCTCTGCACGAATAAACTGTTATTACTTCTAATTTCTCAAATCTCATACAAAACGTTGATAAAGAAACTTTTTCAAAATCAATATATGTATATAATCCACCATACGCTTTTCACACATGTATTTAAAACGTAAAACTTAATTACTAGTCAGGCATATTTACACAAGTGAAGTCTAAAGACATATATATATATAAGGGGCAGAATGTCGGCATCATTCAACCAGAAGACAGGAAGGGTTTAAGCCACGTTTCTATCAGCACTGTGCTCCTTACCTGATCTTTTTTCCATCTCTCTTCTACCATGAACAATTCAGCATACTCTCAAGCACACACACTTCTCTATCTTTTCCTCACTACACATACATGCATCTTATACAGTACACAACCTTTCAAAAAAGGTATAGTGTTCAGCAGCCTCGGAGTTTCGCACTTGCCCCTCCTTCCTGCAACATATACTGTATATATATCGAGGCATTGTGGCTAACAAGCATAAGCAGGCAGGAACATTTTAACAAAATTAAAATTAGTCACTTGTTCCTGAATATTATTCTTTATTACTACTCCTACCAACAATGTTAAGTTAATGTTGTTGTACTTTCCCGCATCCTTCCTGCATAATTACTCATTTCAAGTAATAAAATACATCTTTCTTTCATGAAACCATCCAGCTAATTAAATTAGCTAATTTCTAATATTCACCTCAACAGTTGACAGGACACTTCAAAAGCCATCCTTTTGGTAAATTTGTTTACCAAAAAATATATATATTTCTACGAAAGTGGAGGACTTTGTAACTAGGTTGACTACGGCATACTTTTGGAATATTTTCACATTTAGGCTTTAGCCATTTTACTGCCTACTAGCAACGTGCTATTGTAAGAGCAGAAACTGTAATACTTATTTTGTAAATAATTTTAGTTTAGAATATGTTTGATTATCTGTATTATATATCTAGTGAAGCAGCGGTAGGAGTTATGGCTTTCTGTGAAGATTTTAATTCCATCCACAGGTTCGAACAATCAACTCATCTGTCCAGGTGTTGTTACTGAAAATTTAGTTCATTTCAAGTACTGTATCAGTATTAGGCCTACAATACAATAAAATGTTGCTACACAGCTTCACTTTCTTATTGTTGTTAAATCTTAGTACGGAAATCGAAAAGTAAAAAAAAGATTGAAAGAAATTCAAGTTTCTAATTTAGGATGTATTGTTGAAGGAAAATACACACACACACACACACACACACAAAGAGGATTTCTTTGCAGGTTATTCAGAGTGTAAGGCTGTAGGTTTGTATCTAATGTTTTAATAACTAAGCATTCTCGTGAGACTAGAAGTAGAATCATTAGGTTTAACTGGGTTTAGCCAGTATTTTGGTGTCTAGATTTATGACAATTTAACCTATGCAAGCATATTTCAGATATTAGTAAACACATTTAACATGGAAAAAAATGTAATGTGATTAACTGATTATGAATACGAGTCTTTATGCCTTACTATAATCTTACCGCCATATTTAAGATTTTATGCAGAGATTGCATATTTCAAGCATTATTATTATTATTACCATTATTATTATCATTAAGATCATAAAACTAAAACATAATTTTTCCCTAAATTAATGTATTGAATATCTCTATTTAAGATCGCTGTGAGACGATACCAAAGCACACTTGAGATGTTTCACGTGTAATACTTAATAAATAATGAAGAGAATCTAACTTCAACCATATAAGTATAATGTTAATTGAATATTATTACTCAGCGAGGAAAACTTGTGATTGCATTTGTCCCAAATTCACGTCCAAAATGTTATAAATCTTAAGATTTGTAATCTTTCAGAACTAATGTGAAACCTTATGCTATTTTAGAGCTAATGAGACATTATTAATTTATAAATAAATAATGTATTACAAGAGATAAATTATTATCTATGTTTGTGATGTATTACATAAAACTATAATAACAATAACAATGATAATAGGCTTAATAATTTGTTACCACTAAACAAATATTGTGATTATAATTATGGGTATGTATGATCTTTAACAATATCGTATCACCCCGTTTGCTAGCCTATAGATTAGACACACTAAAATCTTGTTAACATAGTTTATATGCATGAGGATAATTCTTTTCTCTGCAATCCATCATCATATACGTCATATTATTGCACTGTTACTTTATTTTTTTTTTTTACGATTCTGATGAAATATACGATGGAGAAATGAGTTTCAATCTCTTAATTATGTTTTCGATGTATTAATTCCAAATAGCTTTATTGAAATTCGCCTATCAGGATGTATATTATGTATATATAATTTAGGGTGATTCAAAAATATCGATTGTTAGATTTTTTCCGGCCCACCCTCTAATTATGGTTAATTTGGTAAAAACGTAATGTATACAAAATTTCAGGTGATTCTAATGTATTTTAGGGGTCGCTACCGTAATCTAAACTATTACTTTTCTGTTTGCTTTCAGGAAATTGAGTTTTGAACTGTGACGTTTTTCTTATAATATCTGTTCCGTGTGATAAGTGCGTTAATGCACATAGAGCTAACAGTGCTGAGTAAACACAACACTCTTGTAACCATTTACACTCTGTTGTGACCGAATATTGAGGGCAACCGGCACTTGTACACTGTACTCTCTGTACAGCTATAATTCAGTAGTCGTCTGACTGTCGTGAGTGTAAGAGGTTATGCTGTCGACTCTCGTCATGGAACCCCCGCCATCTTCCAGCAGGGGTACTGCTATGCACACAAGGAAAGATACTAATGTTTGGCTTATTGGACAACCATCACATACACTTAAAACAACAGTTCTTCCATCAAAGCGAGAAACTATGGCTTTGTTTATGGCTTACAGAAACAAAAAACAAACAATTCGAGAAGCCTGCTTGTCTACTACAAATGATGTGTTGACACTATGGGGAGGAGCACGAATTCCAACTAGAAAGAAGTCGCACGTTGTTGACAAAATTGAGAAACTGTTCAAAGAATGGCAAAGATTAAAGAAAAATAAAAGAGAATAAGGCGAAACAATAAAAAATCTATTAGACAAGCAAACCAAATGGAACCAAGAATTATATAGCCTGTTTGATATAGCACATGCAGATGCTATGAAGCTAATTGATATTGAAGAAGATAAGCTATTTCTAAAACTCCAGCGAGAACAGGGGCGAAAAGGAAAAATGGATGGGATTGATAAAGAGTTTGCAAAGAAAGAAAAGTATGCTAAGAAAAAGGAAGAACAATTAAACATAAGAAAAGCAAGAGGAATGTCGAGATTTGAAGAAACTGTAGTTCTCAGTGACTCAACTAGCAGTTCTGGTGCTGAAAGACAAAATACAACATCTGATGAAGAGTTTACGGTTGATCCTAGTGAGCCATCCACCTCAAAACAGACTGTACGAAAGAAACAAAAATTGCTTGATGATACATTGCTTGCAGCCCTTGATGTAACAAAAATGAGCAATAGAAGTGCATCATTAGAGATACCAACGATTGAAGGTCTTGGAAAAAATGCAAAAGAATTCAATGTCAGTTATTCATCTATAAGAAGAGCAAGAGAAAAATTTCGGAAAAGATTTGGAGAAAATTTAAAGAAATAGTTTAAAGCTTATGTTTCTTTAACCATTCATTGGGACGGAAAACTAATAAAAGACATAACAGGACGAGAAGTTGTTGAACGACTCCCTATACTGATTTCAGGAGATGGCATTGATCAACTTCTTGGTGTTCCAAAAATCACTGCAAACACAGGATAATTAACTGCAAATGCCCTCCACCAAGCTTGTTTGGATTGGGATATCTCAGACAAAATAAAATGCATGTGTTTTGACACCTCAACATTGAATACAGGTCGTAGAAATGGTGCCTGTGTTCTTCTACAAAAGAAAATGAACAAACGTATGCTGTGGCTGGCCTGCAGACATCACATACTAGAAATAGTGTTAGAAGCTGTTGTTTCGCATTCATTGCCTACATCATCAGGACCTGATATTGCAATTTTCAAACGATTTAGAATGAAATGGTCAAAATTAGACACAAAAAACTACAGAACAGCATTTGATGATCCAATTACCATACCCAGTATTATTACTGATATAAAAGCAGAAGTGAGTGAGTTTGCTACCACTCAACTTGAAGAACATCAACCTCGTGACGATTACAAAGAATTGCTGGAACTGACAATCATTTCCCTTGGTGGAGTACCAAAGAGAGGAGTTTCATTCAGAAGACCAGCTGGCGTTCACCAAGCAAGATGGATGGCAAAAGTCATTTATGCCATGAAAATTTGGTTGTTTAAAACACAATTTAAATTAACACCCAGAGAAGAAAAAGTCCTTAGAATTATCTGCCTCTTTGCTGTACACATATATGTTAAATCCTGGTTTACAGCGTCAGCTTCAGTTCTCGCTCCTCGTCTCGATTTAGAGATGTTGAAGAAACTGCAACTGTACAAACTAAAAGATGAGCGCATTGCAACTGTTGCCCTGAAGAAAATGATGAATCATTTATGGTATCTTTCAGAGGAGTTAATAGCATTTGCTTTCTTTGATGATGGCGTGCTACACCAAATTAAAAACCGAATGAAGCAAGCATTGCAAAACGGCGCCGAACCAAATCCAGAGAAAAAAGCGGTTATTGACCCTGAAGTTATTGAAAACAGAGAACTGGAAGACTTTGTTAGTGCAAATACAAAATAATTTTTTAATAGACTTGGTTTACCATCAACGTTTCTTAATAAGAACTCTGAAGAGTGGAATGAAGATGACTGCTACAACAACGTAAAACAAGTCATAAGAAAAATTCAAGTTGTTAATGACAATGCAGAAAGAGGAGTTAGATTAGTCGATGAATACAACAAACTAATCACAAATGATGAAGAACAGAAACAGTATCTCCTCCAAGTGGTAAAGAAATATAGAGCTGCTCTTCCAAATAAAAACAAGAAGACAATATCATCATTAAGAAATTAACAGTGAAATATAATGAACAAAAGGTTATTATTATTACAGAAGTCTTATTATTATTACAGAAGAACTGTCAATTTGAAAATGTAGAGTGGTTATGATAGGCCTACCGGGGAACTTCCACTTAAAAAAAATGGTAACGCGCTGTATGCTTTACCTCAAGGGTGGTGTGGAAACAGCATATATTTCTTATTTTGTGCCTGATTTTCAACTTATGGTAGCGACCCCTAAATTTAATCTTTTTAATTAAAAATTTGCAAGCATTCCTTTTTTACCAAATTAAACATAATCAGAGGATGGCCCGAAAAAAAATTCCAAAAATATTTTTTCGGTAAATTTTTGAATCACCCTAAATTTATATATATATATATATATATATATATATATATATATATATATATGGAGCGTGGTTCGCATTTCACGTTAAACTGTAGGCCTAAAGTGGTACGACAAGCTTGACCTTCATCAGAATGAACATTTCGGTCGGTAGCATAATATATAACTAAGATCACCAGCCAAAGCCTACACACACACACACACACACACATATATATATATATATATATATATATATATATATGATGAATAAAACCACGAACCACAAATCTGTATGCTCCTCCCACAATTTTTATTTCTATATTTATTATATGTATATTTTTTTTTGTAACCTATATATAGTCTTGAACTCTTTATTTACTTCAGTGTTCCTGAGGATGTCATTAGACGAAAGCGCTTGAGCACCACTCTGTGTTTCATTTCCTTCGTGGTTTTATTCATCATAAATATTTTTCACGTGTTACTTTCGTGAAATAATTTTCATATATATATATATCTTAATTACTTTAGAGTTGTATTAATACAACGCACACAGCTCAAACATTGATCATGGAAACTTCTTTTAAATATGGAAATACAAAAGTTGAATTCACAGATTTCCTCTTTTCAATAAAAAGTTCAAAACTGAAAGTAGCTGCGTTTGACTAAGTTCCACCCGCAAATTTCCTGGAAATGTGACATCATTCACAGCAATTGATTCCTTATATAAGAGCCTGATTTCGGAAGCCCAATCATTCAAGACCGAAGTATTTTTTTAGAAGCAACTTGGTAAGGAAATTTAGATTTTAAATAAAGCAAAGCGTACTTATCTCTATTCATTCTACCAACACATTACAACATGTAAGTAATTTTATACAACATTTAAAGTCATTGAGACCTCTACACTTATTTTAAGTTCACTATCCATTTAGATTTTGAGAAAAGCTTCATGAATTTGACTTTATTGGTTGTGGATATGACGAACAAAGACAAAAGAGTTTGCTTAGGCAGGGTGTCAGCACAGAAGCACAATTTTTAAGAATAACAGGAGAGAGGATGACCAGGAGTATTCAGAACCATATCCCTTTGAAGAGTTGAATCCAGATAGGGCAGAAGAAACATCTTTGGAAGATATTCTAATTTCAGATGTAATTAAGTCAGCAACGGAATCGTCCATGGTTGAGTTGGAGGCGAAAGTCTGAGGGAAGAGTTCAGTTTTATCAGGAGAAGAGATGGCAACTGAGCTGTCGGAATGAAAAAGAGGAGGGAAAGAAGAAGAGGGAAAGTTGTTGGAGAGGTGCTAGGAAGAGCGAGAAGAATTAGAATTTGATAGGTCTTCACATTTTTGTATAATGAAGGAATTTTTGCCGAATCAAAAAATAGATTTTGCTCGATTCCGAGTAGAAATATAAGCTAAGTAAGCGTCAGGAGTTGAATGGCGACGGATTCTGAACTCGGAGGGGCTCCGGCCACGGATGCAGTAATCATTCCATTGGAAATCAGAGAAATACTGCCTATAGGCCTCAAAATTAGCGGCGCCAAAGTACCAGATATAAGATTGTTGTCAGAGGAGCCCAACGGAGAAAAAAGTTTGACGGAGTGAGAAGAAGGATGAGTGATGAGAAATAAATCCAGAATGTTGGGCCTAACTGGGTATACGAGTAGGGTGATGAAGAATCTGCTTTTGGTCATTCAGGATAGAAAAGTTTTAAGCTAGTTCACCAAGGATGTCAGTGAAATAAGAGGAAAACCAAATGTAGAACACTGAAATCTCCTAAAATGGAGATTTCAGGAAAAAGATAGTGGGATAGAATGTATTCCACTTTGGAAGTAAGGTAGTCAAAGAGGTTTGGATAGACAATAGAATTCGGAGAAAGGTGGTCGGCACAGATGTATTTAGTTTGAGATTGGTATGTAAGCCTTGGCCAGAGGGTGTAGAATTCGAAAGATTCAAGTTCGGGAATATGAGAGCATGTTAGGTCATTGCGTGCATATACGCAAATTCACCTTTTGATTGAAATCGAGTAAAGAGAAAGTAGGAGGGTACAGAAAAAGGTTGCTGTCAGTCGTCCCAGACACCTGGGTTTCAGTGAGGAAGAGAAAATAAGGTTTGGAAGAGGAGAGGTAATGTTCAGGGTGAACAACTGAGGAAAGGCCACGAATGGTGCAGAAGTTTAGGAAAAGTGAATGAGGCAGCGGCCCAGAACATCTCGAATGGGCAGTAGCAGAACCAGCCCCGCTGCCTGGGTCTGCGTTCTGTTTACACTCTAATCATGTTTTGTCCTCGAAAAAATATTATGTTCACACTAAACAAAGTAAATAGGAGTGACTGTCTTGATGCAAACAGTGAGCAAGAATTAGGTACTTCGGTTCAAGTACGGGCAAAATCTCTCTCCTACCATCTGTAGTTTTCCCTTCCCTTCTTATTTATTCCGGTTTTCAAGAAGAACGCTTTTACAGTGCTTTCTTTCTGAACGTGAAATAGCGAGTTGCCAGACCTAGTTTTATTCCATGTTTGAAAGCAAGCACATGGTTGGGTGCAACCTTGAACTTGTGAAATTTTCCTTTTGAAAACTTCCTCAATGACTCTTCAGCTATTATTGTTAACCTTCTCGGGATGTTTCGACACTCGTTCTATAATTTTGCAGGAACGAGAAGAAAATCAGTGTTGTCATTAAACATATTTATAATAGGTTTATAATAAGTAAAATTATAAAATGACTTGCCTATATTTAGTTATCCGCAATTGTTTTATGGTACACATTAATTAATCAGACTTAATATCTGTTTGTCGGTTACAATTCTGCGTTGATTTTTTAATCATTAGTTAAAGTCATATTAAATACCATGAGTTCCAGTTGTCGGTATACTGTACACTGGACCATAAGCAAGGTGTGGCTGAGTATGTAATAATAATAAGTTAGAAGTGCCATCATCCTATTACAAAAGCCTCCAACAATTCTGGCGTAGTTCATGAAATCCCATGTGGAGGCTGCCCTCAAAAATACATCGGAGAGACAATTGATTTTCAGAGAAGGATTAATTCCCACAAACGTGACCGGAGATCGGGTAATACTAAGAGTAGCTTGGTTCAGCATAGGGAACATCATAATCATTTTTAACTTCCAGGATTCTAAACCTATCATGAAGGTCAGGGACCAGGAACAGAGACAAATATACGAGACATTTTATATTTTAGGAGAAAACACCAGTTCAAATATTAAGCTGTCCTACAGTATGGAAGCTTTATTTTTAACATAAATATTTTAGGGCAATTTCGGGTCGTGACCGGCTGCCAGATGTAGAGGATTGATTTTTACTTAAAGATTTATCATTTCGAATGTTTGAAGTCTGGGAAATATTTTGCCTTTGCCAACTGCCAGACGTACGAGAGCCACCATCTCTCTGTCCGTGATTATGCTTTAACACAATCATTTTAACTTCAGCTATTCCGCGGGATGGAAGTTTTTTAAATTTTTTAGACACTTTAACTAGTTTATGGATTTGAAAAGGGCTTGGTTGTGACTGGCCGAAATTAATTAGCCTTTTTAAACAGTTTTATAATTTTTTCCCTGCGGGTTTGGGTGATTATATATATATATATATATATATATTAAAAGTGTGTAAATGAGTAAAAACAAATTCGTAAATGTATTACAATAATTAAACATGTGCTGAAGGTACGCGGCATGGCGTACTTACTTATCATTTACTTGTAATTTAAAAAAATGCATAGAAATATCAAACCTATGATTTTATTTCGAAGGGGTGGCTGAAGCCCCCGTAAGCCTCCCCACTCTCTACGTCCCTGTACTCGTGTATTACGCTGGAGCATAAACGAAGCCACTATATATTACTGAATTCTTTGTACGATTGTATAATTAACTTAAATATTTTTATTGCAAATTTGGAACAAATAATATTTATTTTAAATGGAAGCTTTGTAATTAAGTTTATTTAACTGAATTTTCTAAATTGCTTCTGACAACAAACATTTACTCGATACCGAATACAGTATTTATTTATTCTTTCATGCTTTTCTTAATCGTCTTAACCTAAAGTTTGAAAAAACGATAGACTAAAATGAGATTCAAGATTTATACGTAAATTTACGTTCGTGGTTCTACATAATTTGGTACTGTTATATAGGCACATGCGGAAGGCTTGCTTCAACGTTATTTCAATTTAGGTTAATAAAAATATCAATTTAAAGACGGCACATTTTATTAACTATATTTATCCACACAAAAATTGAACACTTAAAAAATAAAATAATTTGGAAAGGAAAATTTTAAAAATTTAGTCTTGATATCCGTGAGTGTATATTCACTCGATTACTAGAATGCTAAACCGATTAAAATATATAGTTTTTAATTTTCAAAGGTTAATCGCTTCTGCTTGTTTCCTTTACGGATAAAGGGTTTTTTACTGGAAACCCTCTTTTAGCGCTTCCGGACGTAATTTGCTTCTGAATAAAAGGAGGAGTTTGCCTTGAAAATAAACACACTTTCACGAATATGAAAATTCTCATGCTGACTCTGATTCAGAATGACGTTTTCGATTACAGGAGGGACAAGAACTTCTGAGCAGTCTGAAGAAAAATAACGCATCTGTATTTCGAGTATATGTTGTATAAGTTTTTATATATATTTCGATTAAAAGTCTCTGCAGGGTTGAATAATAATCGAATGATTATATATATATATATATATATATATATATATATATATATATATATATATATATATATATACATATATATATATACAGGGTGGGCCGTTAGTTTCCATACATAGGAAAAATTAAACGTTTGTTTTTATGTTTCAGATACCCTAAGAATATGCGTGTAAGATCTTGTTTACTGATGAAGCAAATGTTTACGTCAATGGAGAGGTTAATCGGCAAAACATACGTTATTGGAGTAATGCTAACCCTAACTGGCTGAGTCCGACGAAGATGCAAGGTGCCGGTAAAGTGATGGTGTGGGCCGGGATATGGGGTGACAGAATTATTGGACCAATTTTTGTCAGTGGAAATCTTAATGCCGAAAGGTATCTTAACATGTTGCAAGAAGAGATTTTCCCATCCCTGCTAAACGAGGAAGGTAACTTCCCAGTTTACTTCCAGCAAGATGGAGCTCCACCTCATTATGGTCTTCACGTGCGTCGGTATTTGGATCAGCAGTTTCCGGATGCTTGGATTGGTCGGCGTGGTCCTGTGGAGTGGCCTCCCAGATCCCCAGATCTCACCCCCCTTGATTTCTATCTTTGGGGGCACTTGAAGGCCATGGTGTATCAGGAAAAGATACCAGACATAAATCATCTAAAGGAACGTATCACCAACGCCATTACAAGCATAACGTCAACTGTGCTAATGCGTGTTCATCAACAGTGGGGAACACGTATTGAAATGTGTTTTCAAAACAATGGCAACCATGTAGAGCATATTATATAAATAAAAATGGTTGTCCATAAAAAAATGTTTATTTTTCCTATGTATGGAAACTTACGGCCCACCCTGTATATAATATATATATATTAGTGGTGGATCAGATGTCAGTTTTTCAACATCTGCGGATGCGGATGCGGATATTTAGTTAATCTATCAATATAATATAGAATTAGGAATATATGACATAATTTTTCAAATTTCGTGATATTACTATTATGGCAGGCAATGCATAAGAATTAAAATTAATATTAATGTTTTCATTATGATAAAAATAATAACTTTCTCAGGAGTTTCAGCCACAGAAAATTCAATGAAACAAGTTTCATTCAATTTTCAATTGCTAATTTTAGAAACTGTGCAAAATTTTGCAATGTGTTTGCTATAGAAAATTAGCATTCTTATTTGTGCTAAAGAATTTACTATTTTTTGCATTTATTTACAATAATCTTGTTCGAAACACGATAGACTGCTTGATCTTATACGAACAATTTCATTCTGAAAAGTTACGGTGTTGCTGTGAAAAAAAAAATCAGTGGAGTACGCACAGCGGCACAGGCAGTGTTTGTTGATTTAATGGTATTTATATTTTGAGGTTTATATATTTGTTTGTTTATTAATAATTAATACTTTACATGAAATGTGCATGACTGGTGGGCCTTATAAGCTACTTCATAAGTTAATTTAATTGTAAATTGCATAATTTATTAGAGGTAATATTCGCATAACATCCGCAGTCAGAAGTGCGGATGCCGATGTTAAAAATGATGCGGATGCGGATATCCGGTCCACCACTAATATATATATATATATATACATATATATATACACAGCAATACCCCGATTAACGCGGTTAATTCGTCCGCGGAAAGTACCGTGTTATGTGAATCAGCGTTGATCGGGGAATGTAATTAATGTGAAATAAAGTGTTTCGTTCTCAGATGTGAATCATAAAGAAAAATCTGAAAAAAACACTGTCTTTTTGCGTGAAAATGAACTAGTTTTAATTGTGAAACAAATGCAGACAATTTAGTTACGAATATGTTTAATTTTTAGCTAAAAGTGCGCTCGGTATTACGTTCTTTTTTAATCTGTCAAACCATCCGCGAGACCGCGACTAGCAACAGTAAAAGTTTCTTCATACGTTAGCGCTTTCAAATGAATTGTCATCTCGCTACGCAGAATTCTTTTTTTATTATAATCTTCAAGCCAAACGGATAAAAGCTGTTCCCTATTTACCAGTATATAAAGTATATATACAGTATATAAATTCCCCCTCAAGGTCTTCAAGATTCGTTAATTAATACAGAGAAGACCCGAGCAGTAAAAGAGAAATGTAGATAATGTATTTCTCTGATGATAATGTCTTAAAGAGTTCATCATTTGAACGGTTTATGTAATATCTATAAAAATCACTCAGCTTAGCATGTTATTATATTTAATCCTGTATAACAAAAACTGTTTCCATATGAAATCCTTTTTAAGATCAAGATGTATCTGCATTGTAAATTAAACTGTTGCTTGAAGTAAGATGTATTCCAATATATAAATATAATTCCTATCGTAATCTATTCCACAAATCAAATAAAAGAAGGAACTTTACAAACTGTACCAATAATAGTGAAAAAAAAATTAAAAAAAAATTGTTTTCTGCCACAGCGAATACTATTGACAGATTTGAGTAAACCGTTACAGAAGTTCCAAACCCACCTACTTTTTGCCTTCGATATAAATTTTCTACATTTTTTATGAGAACTGTAGAGCCTCAGAGGAGAGCTTCAGATGGCGCACAATCTATATAATGGTTTTCTATTTATCATTCTTCAACAAATATTACATTTTTCCCGTGTTTCATTATTATTATTATTATTATTATTATTATTACTCGAAATGTCGTTACGGAGACACATCGAGTTGGGAAAAATAATAATGAAAACAAGAAAATTATAAAATTGAAATTGAGTGACCGACTTTTGTCAATCAGAAATGAGAATTGTAGTGATAAAAATCAGGCCAAATATATTTATTAATTAATGAATCACTCTGTGAATACAGGAAAGAAATCTTTGACAAATTATTAAAACTCAAAAAAGAAAAGTTAATTTATTTCTGTTATGTACGAAACGGGATAATGCAATATATGCTCGTAAGTCCCAGGAAGGACAAAGATGTCGATTCATACTCAACATGATTTCGACAACTTTCTGTAGCATCTAAAAATAGAATTGCCACGAGCATAACTCGTGTGATAGGTAAACCTATTACTACTCATATGATAATAATAATAATAATAATAATAATAATGATAATAATAATAATAATAATAATAATAATAATAATAATTAAAGAAAAATAAAAGCTTTGAATTTATGCTAGCTTGCAATTTTATACTCTTTTCTTCCTTATACTCTTCAAATTTTATAATTTATAATTTTATTATAATTCTATAATTTTTAATTTTAAGCTTTTATATAATTCCCTAATTTCGTAACTTTTCAGGTCCCGCTTGACTACATCTCAGGTATAAGATATCACGGATCACTTGCTTACATATACCATGTTAGTTACTCCAATTTTCCGCAGAGAAAAATATAAAAGATTGACTATAAACTTACAGCTATATTCCCTACCAGTCTGAAAGAAGTCAGAGTATGCCCTGTATTTAAGTCAGGTAACGCAAACACTCTATTCAATTATTGTCCCATTTCCGTATTGCCAACTTTAAGTAAAGTATTTGAAAAAAAACGTATAAAATAAACTTACTAAATTCTTAATCAAATACGATGTTTTAACTAAAACCCAATTTGGGTCCAGAGATGGGCATACGACGGAAGATGCCACAAACCTGCTATTAGAAAATGTCTCTCAGAATCTAAACAGCAAAAAACACCCTCCTTTAATCTTCCTCGACTTGTCAAAAGCAATTGATACACTTTCACATGAAATCTTATTGAATAAACTTCACGTATACGGAATATGAGGAAATATCGATTGGTTGTATTATTTCTAAGTTTACTAACTTGCTTCCAAATTTAAAAGCTTCACAAATAAAAGACGACTCTGGTTTTGAAAAGACTTGCAATCTTTAATTTATTGCTCTGTACCGAAATACAAAAGACTAACAATTTTAAAATAATTTAGGGGAAGGTGGGGCAACTCGAGACCCCGGGGCAACTCGGAACACCCTCTCTACAGCCCAAACTATTGCTGCCATCTAGCTTTAATCTATCTCCGTCGGTGCCGACACTGATCAGTGGCCTTGAGACAGTGGTACAGGGAGGGTTGTGCCACGCGGCTCCACAAAAATTAGAAAGTCTCGTTTTCTCCATTTAATCTATCATTAGCGAATTTTTTTTATTCATAATTCGAAAGCTATAAGAACTTTTTTTTGTTGCTTTTAGTGTGTAGGTTACATATTAATCAATGTTTGATTTTCACGTATCGTCGTGTCTGAAATTTCATCATGACGCTGACAGTGACCGTGTGGTACTGAAATTTTGGAAAAGGGGCAAAAAAGAACCCTGGGTTCTGAGTTGCCGCACGATTTTTTTAACCAAAAAATTGCAAAGGCTTTCTCAAATTCCAGTTACACCTAATACAAAGCTAGAACGCTATAAAAAGTGATACAGAATGAAAGACAGAAGTTGAAGATAAATGTTTTTGTATTTAATGGGTCCAAATACTCGTCCTATATGCCTACAAAATTGTGATTTCCTTACGGGTACCGAGTTGCCCCACCTTCCCCTACATAAAGGTTTATGACAAACCTAAAACAAAAATAAATACAAAATGCGGGATTCAAGGAGGACTTCAACCTGAGCTTGTCTACAAACAAATAAAACTGCCCAACAGGATTTCAAATCCAACACAGAATTTAGACAACTTCCTCGATTGGTTGCTTCCTAACGCTTGCAAAGAGGTAGATTTTTCCCTCGTATTGCGCCAATAACTCTTATTTGCATTTCACACAGGTAAACTAATAAAAAATCTTTTTCTTTCACTATTAAATCCTTCTTTATGCTTCGTTAGCGAATAAACGCTTTAAGTTGAACCAAATTTATATTTTACCCCCAAACTTCGAACCAACTACTCAGTGCAACTACTCACCTGCAAGGGTGAATAAAATTAAAGTGCTTGACATTAATTTAGACGAAAAACTAAATTTCAGAAGTCATGTACAACACTACAACATAAGTATCAAATCCAAAATAACAAGATTTCATACGAGGCCATTAGAATAACACAGGCGTATCCCGCTGTTTCCCCATATCCCGTTTCGCGCAGTAACCAATCAGCACGCTGTATTCCGTGGGTGTGACGCGCCCCCACACGGTCTTGAGTCCAAAACCATTAAACTTCGTTCAGTCGTTAACGAGTGATAATGTTTGCCAACTTTAATAAATGCGTTTTTTCTCAACACTTGATTTTCGGGCGTACGCCCTTTCTATTCTATACGCCTCATATTATTTAAACTAAGAAAAGACTTCTTCAAAACACAGTCCTTACCTTGTATTATTCCTTCATCCACCCACATTTATTATATTGCATTTGAACATGAGGTAGCTCAAAGAAATATATAAAACATCCTTTGGAAGTCATTGAAAGAGCAATCACCCTCCCATCAAATTCATCATAATTATAACACAGGACTCCCCTGTAATTTTATACGCAAACAAACTATCCAATGGAAACTATTACAAAGATCAAAGGAGTAGATGTATGAAATGCAATTCTCATAAATATCAGACAGGTTTAATCGCAAAATGTATTTTGCAAATCATTAAAGTACTTCATTAGCTCCCTACTGATGTATAAGTTCATTACTGCCATTATTACCATAGTAATTAAGTTCCCATTTAACTATTTAAAATATGCTAATTTCAGTAAGCACTTTTAATTTCATAATTTATCCTTTTTTTCATTAAAAATTATTTATTTTCTAATAATTTTCTAATAAACAACATAATTTTTGTTAGCTATTATTAATGTCATTATTATTATTATGGATATTAGATACATTTATTATTATTTAATTAGTTCCTATTCCTACATATTAAGAC